>JAOTBA010000002.1:10835444-10859675 GCA_025629845.1 Erythroxylum squamatum
GCTTCTTGTACCGCCGTCACCTTTGGTCTCCACCTCTTTGGTAGACTCCTCAAGATCTTCCGAACGTGATCTTGATTGTTGTACGTCCTTCCAAGGGCCTTCAATCCATTTACGATCGTTTGAAATCTTCCAAACATTTGATCAATGGATTCGTCGTCCTTCATCTTGAACAACTCGTACTGATGCACAAGAATGCTGATCTTGGACTCCTTCACTTGATTCGTGCCTTCATGCGCAATAGATAAAGTGTCCCATATTTTCTTTGCTGTATCGTATCCGTGCACTTTATCGTATTCACTTCTGCTTAGGGCACAACTCAAGAAGAACTTTGCCTTTGAGTTGAATTGGAATCTTGATTTCTGTTATGCCGTCTATCTAGCATGTGGAATAATATTCCCATCATCATCTACAGGAGTGTAAGGTCCGCTTTCAATTATCTCCCAAAGATTTACAAATATTTTTTGAGATTAGAAGAATACCCCATTAGGCAAACGGGAGTATCCCTACAGCATACGAGTAAAGGATAGAGGTCGGGATCAGTTCGCGTCTGCATTTATGTTTTTCCTATTTTTGTATAAATCTGTATGATACAAATGATTTATGTTGTGATGACTATAGTGTTTTGTAATTGTAATGGGCCCCAAAATGGCTATCGAAATTCTGTTGACTGCATTTTTATAATTGAAAATGTTTATAAATGGAAATGAACCCAATTTGAAGTATCGATTTCCGCATATTATGTTTGTAATTTCAAAAAAAATTATACCGATATTTGACTGACTGAGTGTTTTAGCATGCCACCCTTGCGAGGCTCAAACTCAGATATCACTCATAGATGTCGGGCTCGGGGCCTGCGGGAGTGGGGTGCTACAGTTATGGCTATGAAGAAGTGATCCAAAGCATTTTTCATGCTCTTCTACCTACAATCAAGCATCCAATAAAGTTGCATAGTCAGTCAAGTGAAGAAGAAGAAGAAGAAGAAAATGGGTTGGTAAGCTTACTAATCTTGTTGAAAATTTTGATTTGTTAGGTTATAGGTTAGATTTGGTTTTAATGGAGTAAATTGCACCCTTTTGATGAGATATTAAGGTTTTATTATATTGGGAGCATTTAGGAAAAGAAAATCACGTGAATCTAGTTAATGGAACCCTGGTCAAACTTGGTCAAAGGTGAGATCTATTACCTAAAGTGTTTTATTTTGTCATTTGATGATTTAAGGTTAATGAATGACATTGGAAAGTTAGTTTAATGATGAAATAATGGAAGAAAAATCATGGAAATGATTGGATGAGTTTTTCGCCATGTCTAGGGTTGTTAATGTGATATGATCCAAACTCTTATTTTGATGTTTTATGATGTTTATAGCATGATTTTGATGCTAATGAAGTAAAGAAGAGAAAAGGGATTGATTTGGAATTAGTTTTAGTTGAAATTCAGCTTAGAGTGTATATGGAAAGTAATGCAATTAACATGGTTTATGGTGTATTTGATTGGAAAACGTGTTAATGAGTTGAATGTATTCATATTAGGTTTTCATATTGAAAAACGAAACCAATTGAAGGACTTCTAAGTGGTGAAAGGGAAACTAGTAAGTTGTGAGTGTATTTTAAGTATTTTATATTACTAAATTCTTTGTAAAAGAATTGATGACATGTGATTGCTTTTTAATTGTTTTATATTATTAAATTCTTTGCTAAAGAATTGATGACATGTGAGTCTATTTTAACTATTTTATATGACTAAATTCTTTGCAAAATAATTAATGACATGTGAGTATACTTTAAAATGATTTTATGCAAATGGTTTTCATTTGATCATGAAATGAATATTTATGTTAAGTTTTATGCAAATGATATTTTACAAGTTAATATTGCTAGCATAAGTTTATGCTTTAGCAATATATGAATTTTAATTTGAAAGTTAAATTTTATACGATTGGGAGTTACATTAAAATAATTCAATTATGAATCTTCCCATACTTGATTTAGAAAATAAGATGAGTCATAAATGTAATAGTTGCTTTTGCTTATGGTACACCGGTAAGCTTTATGCATGTTATTATACCAATATATTTATAGTAGTTAACCTATTACAGGTAAGCGATATAGAACCAGCTCTGTAAATAGTGGTTAACCAGTTATAGGTAAACGATGTAGAACCAGCTTCGTGACTTATTATGAGTAAGCGATGCAGAATTAGCTCCGTAACTGCCTGTTTAGAGCGGTTAACCTATTACAAGTAAGCGATGTAGAACCAACTCCGTATATAATGGTTAACCAGCCGAAAGTAAGTAATGCAGAATCAGCTCCATGACCTTAGACCTAGTGTACTGTATGGTAAAGAAACAAGTGGTGGGCTATGTTGAATAAGAAAAGTCATATAATAATAATGCCACCACTATTTATTTTTAAAAGTGATTTGGGAGGTACCATATAGTACCAATCCTAATGGTTGACTTATTTTCAGTATAAAAGTTTTTAGAAAACTTATTGCCACCATTGTTTATTGTTTTAAAAAAAGGAAGTGAAAAATGAAAACTTGT
Organism: Erythroxylum squamatum; assembly: GCA_025629845.1. Lineage (NCBI taxonomy): Eukaryota > Viridiplantae > Streptophyta > Magnoliopsida > Malpighiales > Erythroxylaceae > Erythroxylum > Erythroxylum squamatum. The sequence goes on from JAOTBA010000002.1 coordinate 10,837,987, forward strand.
ATATTATGAGTTTAATGTCGAAAAGTATTTTGGAATAGTATTTCAGAAAATTTGAAATTGTGCTTTACGAAATGTTATGTTATTATCAGATTTGATAATGCACGAATAAATTGTTATGGCAAATGCTTTACCATGAGCTTTATGATTATATGGGAACATCGCAGTTATGTTATTATGAAAAGTTTAATTTTTTATGTTTTTAAATAAATCACCCCAGATATATGTACAAATGTTGCAATAATTGGGACTCTGCCAAAGGATTAGTTGTATCGTCAGGTGCTTATATGCTTGCCTTATCTTTTTTATGTATGTGTAAGGAAATTGGCTTAGTTGCTTATATATATGTTTTAAATTATTTTGGAAAAGGTTTAAAAGTTTGATTTTGTAAATAATTGTTTGAGGATGTTTGTGAGTGGACTTGAAGTCCAAAATTTGTAGTTGAAAAATTGGTGTGAATATAGAAGTGTTTTGAAAGTTTACAAGGCTTTTGAAAATTTTGGGAATATCAAAATGCAGTCATTGCATTGCCATAATTTTTAATAAAATTTTAAAAAAGAGTTTCCCACTATTTTCCTCTCTTTTAACTTTTAAAGTACAAAAAAAATTTAACGGTTGAACGGCTTGGCTTTGCGGAAACCCTTCACTGGAGCTAGTCATCAATTGAAAGGCTACCGTGGGGTCACAAGGGCTCCACTTGGCTCTAAAAGGGGAACTATGGGATGAATTCTTTCATTTATAGTCATTTGTTCTTAATAAAACTTAGTGTAAAACGATGTCATTTAAATCTTTATAATAAAGAGTTAAGTTTCGAGTTAGTCTGGGCTTAGTTTACCAAGCCCCAGTCTAACCGAATCCCAAAATTTGAAAATAAAAAAGAACTAGGCCTAGCCCAAAGTTCGGTCAAACCAAGTGGAGCTTGTTGACTTAAGACCGAGTTAGTTCAGGCCAGATCAAGCTCGAGCCTTCATGCCAAGCCTAAGGGTCTCAAATAAGCTTCTAAGGCTTGGTTTCATTGATTGAGTCAAAGGCTTAGTGGTCTCAAATTTACCTTCTCCAAATCTGAATACCTCTTTTTTTTATTTTTACAATCTCATCTTGCAACACCTTTCTTTTAGTTTATGTGGATGATATCTTGGTCAAAGGTTTTTCAATCTCTTTCATTTTCATGCTTATACATGATCTCAACTTCACCTTCTCTATAAAAGAATTAGGTCCACTTCATTATTTCCTTGGAATTGAAGCTTAAACCATTCCTTGTGGCTCTTTCTTACTCAAACGCAATACACTTAAGATTTTCTTCTTCACATAGACTTTGACAAATCCAAACCTATCCATACCTTTATCACCCACACTTTTACTCTCTTTAAAATCCACAGTGTTTCACTATGTGATCTTACTGAGTATTACAGTATTATTGGTATTTTCCAATATCTTTTCCTTACCTGATATAACATCTAATTTGTTCTCAATAAAATCTCCCAATTTTTATAGTGTCCCACTGACATTCACTAGTTTATAGTAAAATAGATTCTACACTACCTGTGGTTCGCCCTTTCTCATAGCATTCATTTCACTAAATCTACCTCCTTATCCTGAAAAGTCTATTATGATGCTGATTGGGCCAGTTGTCTTAACAATCATCACTCTACATCTAATTACTGTCTAGGGATATCAATGGGTCGGGCCGGGCCCAGGCTGCTCCTAACCCAACTTATCCTTACTTCTTTTATAAAAAATTACAAAACAACATCGCTTTTTGTCGTTCCGATCGAGCCATGCTGAACAATTTGTGTCCGTGGCCCAATCAACCTGGATCAAAATTGACATCTCTATTATTGTCTCTTTCTTGGATATAACCTCATCTCTTAAAATGTCAAGAAATAACCTACTATTGCTCACCCAAGCACTAAAGCTAAATACATAAGTATTGCTCTTGCTTCTGTCGAGTTTTTTTAGATCACCACCCTAATTGGCGAACTAGGTTTATAATACCTCACACCTACCTTGTAATGTGATAATCTTAGTGCTATATTTCTTACTTCAGATTCAATATCTCATTCTCGTACAGAGCATATTAAGATTAATATTCATTTTGTTCGAGATCTAGATGCTGATAAAGTTCTCTCTATCAAGCACATTCCCTTTTCTGATCAGATTGCTGACATCACAACTAAAGCTTTGTCTTCTTCGAACTTTCATCAACTTCGAGACAAGCTCACGATCTCCTCCTCCTCTCTTGAGCTTAAGGGGTGATAATAAAACTTATTTAATCTCAACTACTACTATTGTTCTGTTTCTCATCCAAATCTTTTCATTTGTTATACATACTTATCTTGTATATTATTTACACTTATCTTCTACATTACAAAGTGTATATTAAAAGGCCATGTGCCTTATATATGAATACAGGAAAAGCATAATACGTTTCCTTCATCATACTTATTCTATCAATCTTATTTCTAAACATGATCACTCTTATCATTGTCTTTATAGTTTGTTCAAGAAATGAAATGGGTGATAAACCCTCTCGTATGTGAAGTTTTGTGTTAATTTTTGTATGTCGATTGGTTCCCCACATGTTGGTCTTGATAATAACAAATGAAAAAACAGCATATAATTAGCACCAAGTACTTGGTGTAATATCAACGAAATTAGTGAAATTGAATATCACTTTTTATCAACAAGGAAAGATGTCAGGTGATTAATATTACTGCTATAGTATTAGTACTAGAATTAGAAGGTGGTAATGGTAGCAACTGGATATTCAAAATTGGACGAAATAGAAAAATACTGCCATACCCTCTTTTTTTCCTGAAACTGGATTACATAATTGTAATAATTATTATTATGATGGGGAATTAAGTATATGAATTCCAATTTTATTTAGAATTGGAATTCAAAACTCTTTTGAGCAATATCTTCAAGATTGTTCGGAAAATGAAATTTTCTTTTATTGAAAGCAAAAATGCGTCTCCCATAAGTCTATTTTTTTCTGATAATGATCACAGGATTCACATTCGTTTAAGGATATTTTCAATTATTATTTATGATAATTTATATCTAAAAATTATCATTTTTACTTATTAATTAAGGACACTTAAGAAAAGTGGTTTGAAAGTAATGGAAATTAATATTTATCGAATAAATAAAAATACACAATTGAATGTGAGAAAGAGTTCAAATTTTTAAATTTTTAAGCATAATCATATTCATCATAACTAAATGATTATAGTTAGTTTAATTGCCATTAATCTAATAAATTATGTAAATAAATATAGATATTAATAAGTCTCTTATAATTAATAGATAGTAAGGCGTAAAAATCTTAAATAAAATTGTATTAATTTTTATATAGTATTTGTTAAATTTAAAATAATTTATTCTTATACATTGATTATAAAAAGGACATAATATATTTAAAACTTGGTGCAGCAGCTGCAGTTTAGTTATATTTAGGTGACCAATCCTATAACAACCAGCTTGATCATCAATTCTCAGCTTGAAAGATCACAGTATTCAGAATCGGTAGTGTTGGGAGTAAGAAACAATATTCATGTTAATGGGTAATTTGAGTTGTTAGTAGTTAGTTAATTTTACTAATAAAACATATTATTAGTAAAAAAAAGAAGATAATTGAAAGTGCGCTTACTTGCATTGTGAATCAAATTTCCAAGAATATAAAATTAAGTAAACGACACATTTCCGCACCAAAAATTGGGAAGTTCTCAGGACAATAGGAAACCACGCAATCCAGAAAAAGCCGTCTCCAAGACTCTTAATTTAGCTAAAATATAACCCACCTAAGGATTATCGATTGAGACACAACAACAAAAAAGAAAGACCGAATGCAACGTGACAATTTCTTTTTTTTTTTTTTTTTTTTTGAGGTTGACAATTTCTCAGTTACGGTGTTTTTTTGTTTAGTCTTTTTGGAAACCATTCAATCACTATGAACATTTCAGAATTCATCATTTAAACAAGTCAGATGCAATGAATTTAATCAGCAGAGGAATAAGGGAATCAATTAAAGATAACTGCATTTACTCCTGAAATTCATAAACTTTGTATAGTTGAAAAATTAATCTACCTGTTTGGCACCATTAACGCTGGCGCGACAAAGTGGGCATTGCCTGTTATTGGCAAGCCACTGATCGATGCATGATTTGTGATACACGTGACTACAAGCAGGAATTACCAGGCACTCCTTTCCTTCCTCAAACGCCTCCAGGCAAACTGCACACTCTGGCTCCGATATTCTCTGCACCGAGATCGCCGGTAGCACCCATGAAGCCGACACCGACGATGCTTGTTCTGGGCCTGCAACCCCCGTCCCACTTTCAACGTCACGATTTCCTGCTACGCCCTCTCTTCTTCGACCCCCCCACAACATGAAAATGCTGCATATTATTATCACCGTGACGAGTCCACAGATAGTTACGATCTCCCTCTGTTTCTCTCTACTGTGGGAAGGTGGTGGCGTTATTAAAAGTGTCATTGGGGTGGGAGGCGGCAGTGGCTGTGAGTGTGGCGAATAATAGAATTCACGAATAAAGCTGCCAGGCATGACTCTGGTTGTATATATATCCTCAACAGGGAGGTGGAGAAAGGTAGAAGCTGAAGCTAGAGAGCTTCTCGCTGCACAAACACAATACTCATGGCTTGGTTTGCTAATTCACATAGTTGGAGAATGTGGATTCTGATCACTCTTTAAAGAACCTTGATCGGCTGTTTGGCTAATATATAGAGTTTGGTTATGTTTCCTTCTGAATAGATGTAGATGAATCGGTTGTACATATATAGCAGTGAATTTTTTAATAAGAATTTAATATAATTATAAAATATTTGCTGCCAATACAACAAAAAGACGTCGTTTTGGAGATAAAATTGCACCGAAATTCTAAATCCAAATGGAAGTATAATTCGTAAACCGTGTGATAAAGTAGTATGTAATACGATACAGGGCGAAGAAGTCCATCTGTTCTGTGGAAAACCTTTTTTGTGTCGTATTACAAGTTTTGACGATAAACACCGACATAGTCTCTCTTAAAAGCTATTAAATACTTGATAGGCCGATTACTGTTTTTAACTTTTGGCTATTCCCTTCATTCTCTCTGCCGTTTTCTGCCTGTCGCTGCTTGTGATCAACCTCGTCGATTGCCGATTCTTAATACAAGCAGGTGAAACATAGTTTTAAAAACATCAATATCTACTGTTTCTTTGCTTTTCCCGTTGTTGGAAACCCCGTTTTGTCTTTGATCTTCTGGATTTAACGTGCTGTTGATTTTGCACATCGTGTTTTTGGGTAATTACTTTCTGGTCTCTTTTGTCCCCGTCACATTTGATTTTGTTTCAATCTGTTGCCGCTTGAATTGTACTGTTATTTTTCTCTCTTTCACCTACGACGCCGAAACCCTAGATTTTGGGTTCCTGAATTGAATTCTGTTGTTTTGCTCTTTAATTTGGCATCATCATCGAGATGGATTGAATTCTTTTAGAGGGGATGTGCTTGGATTTATTCGAAGCGTGATAAAACCCTGGTTCAAGGTTATTGACCAGATTTGTTTGGGTGACTATAGAATGGTTTGGACAAAAGAGCTTAATTCTTTTTGTTGTGAATGAAGTTTTAACCGCTTATTTCGTTTTGGATAATTTCTTATCGGCATTGGATTTTGGGTTTCAGTTTGATTATTGTTGCTCAAGATGCCGGCTACAGCGGGAAGGGTTCGCATGCCTGCGAACAATAGGGTTCACAGTAGCGCTGCTCTCCAGACGCACGGAATATGGCAAAGCGCAATTGGGTATGATCCATATGCTCCCACCAAGGATGATTCCAAAAGTTCATCCCAACAGAAGTCATCCACTGCTGAACCTGATGCTGAGAATGCATACCAGAGTTTCCAGGGTCTATTGGCCCTTGCCCGCATCACTGGCTCTGCTACTGATGAGGCTCGTGGTGCATGCAAGAAGTGTGGGCGTGTTGGCCACCTTTCTTTCCAATGTAGAAACTTTCTGAGTGTTAAGGATGATATTAAGAGCAAAGATGCAGAAGCTGTTCAGGCTGCAGTTTTGTCCGGGTTAGATAAAATAAAGAACAATGGGAAGAGTGCAGTGGGAAGTAAAGAGGAGAGTGAGGAGGAGGAGGAAGAGAGTGAAACTTCTGATTCTGAAGTTGATTCTGAGATTGAGAGGATTATTGCTGAAAGGTATGGTAAGAAGAATAGTAGTAAGTCTGGGTCATCTAAAAAGAAAAGGGTGGATTTGGACAATGATGATTCAGATTCAGATTCTGGTGAGAGAAAGAAAAGGGGAAGGTCGAAGAAACGGGGGAGTAAGAAGAGGAAAAGTAGTGAATCAGAGGAGGAGGATGAAGGTAGGAGGAGGAGGAGGAGGAGGAGGAGGGAGAAGAGGATGGAGAGGGATGAGTCCTCAGATGAAGATGAGGATTGTCGACGTCATAAAAGAAAGAGTAGGAGGGAGAGGGACGATTCCTCAGATGTAGAGGAGAAGCATCAAAGTCATAAGAGGAAGAGTAGGAGGGAGAAGAGAAGGAGGAGAAGTAATCACTATTCCGATGAATCAGATTCAAGTTCGACTGAAGACTTTGACGGACAGCAGAAACGGAAGAGCAGGAAAGCAGGTTCAGCATCTGGTTCTGATGCCAACGAATCTGATGATTCAAGGATTGGGAGAGGAACAAAGCGTTTTGAAACTAGAAGCAAGAAACGTCATCATGGAAAGAATGAGTGATTGCTTACTAGTTGTAGTATGGATGATTTTATAACTGAGATGGAGTTATGCCTCTTGAATTGAATTTTTCCGTTCGCAAATGGGAACAGTGTGCTTTCAGTATTGTTATTTGTGTGAGATATCAATGTTGTGTCACAGCTTAAATTCACTTAAGTTGGATCTTTACAATTATTGTGCTTCTGTAATAAAATTGTAATACTCTGTGCCTGTAGGTATCATGTTTTTAAGTGTTTGATGATGTATAATCCAACCAAAATTGCTACGCTGTCCTCTTTTCCTTATCCTTTTCGAGAGGACCATTTCTTTTACCGATATTCTTGTTGGTTTTGTATTCGGGGAGTAGGTGGGATGAATGGGAGTAAGGTTGGAAGTAATATCAGTGTGGTCATTACTTACGAAGGTGGCTTTGTTTGAGTTTAAAGTGATACACCCATATGCAATGGTGATATACCTAGTATCATTGTATCGGTTGTAGTCTAAGAACCGCAAACTGAATAAGGGGAAAAGCAGTCTTGCAGTTTGTAATGACTTTCCAGGTGATTGTACATGCGTGTATTGATTGTTGCCAATTTGACCTATAGGGCATGGTATCGACATTTCACTTGGAGAAGGTAAAAATGTTTTAAGTTTGGTCATTGAAAGATGCACATATTCCGCATTGTCCATATAAATATATGCATCTAGCAAGGAATAAAAGTTTCTAAAGTAGAGTTTTAAAAGGTTGTAATTGGAGGAATCAAGCACTTGAAAGCCTTATCTGTGTGTGAATTTTGCTTTCATTTGTGCTTTCCCTCCTCACCGGCCACAAACAAAACATTTAGGTGGTGCAGCTCGGGAGCATTTGTTTTAATGTCCAACCCTGAACAACGGTATTGAAATTAGAATACTTGTAACAGATTCTAGTGCGCCCGTACCAAACAAAAAATAATTTTAATATATTAAATATTGATATTTAGTTATATCGGAAAAATAAAGTTAAAATATTAGACTAACGTTGTAAATTGAAAATAAATTTTAAAATATTTTCAATCGTAATAAAGAATTAAATTTCAATAACATAAAAATTAAATAATCAGTTTATAAATTTTTACAAAATTAAATAATCAGGTAGTGAGGGCCAGACTACAGGTGACTAGTTTTGCCGACAAGCTCAGAGAGAAAAGACATAGGTGATTTGGCCATGTGCGCAGGATACCCTCTGATGCTCTAGTACGAAACTGTGAGATGATAAACTTTAGTGGCTACAAGAGGAGGAAAGGAAGGCCTTATAAGATCTGGAGGGAAGTGATCAAGAAAGATATGTCAGAGTTAACCCTCACTGAAGCAGTCGCTAGAATTAGAAAAGTCTGGCGTGATAGGATAAGGGTAAACGACACTCTTAAGATAAAAAGTACAACCCAATGCCCTTTATACCTTTGCGAGTAGTAAGTTTTTGGTCAAAGCTTCAGGTCAGGTGTAGTTAGGTGCAGATTCCTGCGATGAACGTCTAAAAACGTAGAATTGTTGTATCCTTAGAATCGCTAAGTGAAGACTCCTAGAGTGATTAGCGACAAAAAGAGCCGGTCTTTACAAGGGGTAAGGTAATAGCAGATTTGGTCAACCATCAGGTATGTCCTTATTGTCTTATATTGTAATTTTATTTACTTAAATATTCTGCGTGTCAGTTCTTTATTTATTTCTTCTGTTATTTTGCATCATATTTTTCTGTCACATCTGCAAACAGCCTCTCTATTATATAGAGTTAAGGCTCCGTCCTATCAAACTTTCCCAAACCCTACTTTATTGCGAAATTTCGGACTGAATGTGATGATGATGATGTTTACTTTTATACATATATATATATATATATATATATAGATAGAGAGAGAGAGAGAGAGAGAGTTGCTACCTGAAATTGAATCTTCTTTGACATGATTACAATGCCTAGGCCAAGCACAGTTTTACTGGCGTCATGCTAGAAACCAAGAACGCACTTACCAGGATGTGGTTAAGAATCAAGCACTTACTAGCTTCCTTCACTTTTACTTTTTACTGCCACCCACCAATGCCATCCTTCTTGGACTCAAAAGGTGGAACGTTCACCTTAGGCGCCCCTACACTCCAGCCCGATATTGTGTGAGGGAGGTAAATCATAACCTGATCCCAGCCAGCTTCTCGGAAAGGCGGCCCAGTGCTCGGTGCGCACAAAGAGTCACCACATTGGATGAACTCCCACATTGCTGCTGCCGAGACTCGAACCCGAGACCTTAGACTCACTTTTAATCAATGCCATCCTTCTGCTTTTACTCACTGTTGGTCAATTCTATATCGAAGAATTCCAACCTCAAAACTCAATTTTATTTGAATGCCCAGATGAGAGTGGTGATTTGGAACAAGTGCATGTACGGGACAAAAGCAAAAGCTCCAAACACCACGCCACGTGAATCGTGCTTCTGTTTCTTTTTGGTTTTAGTATCTCATATTTCAACTCTAGAATGATCCACATATCGTATTCCCTGATCTATTCTTGTCTTTTAACTTTTAGAAAGTAAAAACAAAATCATGAGTTCAATAAATTACAAAACAGCCATTTATTTACAGTTGTATATTGCTTTTAAAGTACACCCGAAACGTAGTATTTACAAATCTTATGCACTGCATAAAGTAATTGACGAGTGAACAACAATAATGCTCTTAATTAGATGTCCGTTTGTGCTTAATAATGGCCTGTGCACATAAATTGTGGTGGTTTATAATTCTTACAAAGAAATAACAAGACAGTAAAAAGGCGGTATTCATATCCAAGCAACTAGTATTCTTGAAGAAGGAAGTAGACATATCATACATGCTCCCAACAGCCAGGAGATAATCTTATTTAGCATACATAGGTGTAATCAATCACAAGTCATGTTGCCCTTTGGTCCTGCAAAATCCACACCCTCCAACTAAGTTTGTTTTATTCCAGACTAAAACACATAACACAGACAACAACATGGCCATTGAAGGAATATAAAACATGTCACACAGACACTGAGTCTTACAGAAACTTAAACAACATCAGAGGCCCCAGCTCTCTGCTCTTTCTCAGTTATCTGCAGTGTTATTGTAGAAACAAGAATTAGATAAAAGATCTACACTCAAAAATGATGATCAGGATTTAGAATACTGACCCTGTAGGGATCTTGAACTTGGTGTGGAGAAGTCGGATGAAGTCATGGGAATGGAAATGGAGAGCTGGGTTGTTGAGAATGAGGTCTGATTGGACCTATCATCTTCAAGGCTCGACCACGAGTCCCGAGTTTTTGGCCACTCATCAAAGAAGGGTCGAAGAGGCTGACCATCTTGCCTCACAGTCACAGGCTCCCCAGTTGCAAATTCAGCAGCCAAAAATGAACGCTGGCTATAACCACCCTGCACTTCCGGCGTTGAGTTGTCAGTTGATTTCGACGCTGGCAAAGATGAAACCCTGGACTGCATCAGAGGCCATGCTTTTTCTAGCTGCGACTCCATATGGAGACCTTTGTTGCTTCCTGAACCTCCCGAGAAGAAGCTATGTTCGCCAACCCCATGCTTAAGACCTTGAACGTACCTGTTCTCCAGTAATTGCGACCATATTGTTTCAATACCAAGCCTCATAATCACATAACAGAGGAGTAGACTGGAAGCTACAGAAGTAAAATTCTAAACAGATTTCTGAACAAAATCAAGGAGAAGATGAGAACTGCCACGAAATAAGGTGTCAGCAATTATGACAAAATTTGATAAATTGAATCACTTTTGTTTTCTTCATATTTTACATTATGAAACTGCAACACTTTTATACTGCCACACATCTTCCAAGGACTGTCTGATGTATCTACATCAGACTTCCAACCTTTTCAATCCACATTCAGAGTAATACGCAGAGGAGTTATTATTGTCAGAATACATTCACTACACCTCAGGATTGGCCTCCAAAGAAATAAATAATCCCTAAACAATCTCCAGATGCTGCAACTCTCTCTTCAAATCAAAGAAATGTTATATTTCTCCGGATAAAACGTGGAAACATATGTTTTTATCAGCTAAACTGGTAAAACGATAATAGCCATTAACTTTTCAGAGTCAACCTTGTGCCATATATAACTAGGCATTTTGATGCCTAATAGGATGATAACATTGCAATTTATTATTTATAAGGTACAGGATTGTGAAAGAAACATATAGGCAATTGGAAGTCTATTTTCCTCCAACCATTTAAGAGTTGGATTACCAGAGACGTAGCCAAGGAGCTGGTGTTATGGTATGTAGAGAACACAGTAAAGCGTAGAAGCCATACACATAACAACATTGTTGGACCTAGTTTTTCTTTCCAGGGGCTTCTCTACTGCACAAAAATCTAAGAGACATGTGATCAAAAGGAAGCACAGAGGATATTATAACCTTTTGAAGAGAGTTCAAAGCACCAAAAATAATGCCACTAGTTGACATATAATAAACACTTTAGAAAGCTTGTCAGTAAAGGAATTTTATCAGCAAAAGCAAAGTAAACAAGCAGGGCCCGGAAAAGACTGTAAAAGACTAAGTGAACACAATGGATTCTGAAGACAACTAACATAGACATCAGGGCCCAGAAACCTGAACCAAGAAGAAAACTAAAAGCAACATCCCCTTACCTGTACTGCAGATAACCGATGGACCAATCAACAAACAGATTTGGAAACAATCAAAAAGGTGAAATGAGGCCTCTACAATGTTATTTCACCAACCAACTTCAGGCAAAAAGGACAGGATAGAAATGGAATGCATTTAGTTAGAGTATGGTTACACATGCGTCCATATCTTAAGTTTCTGTACAAAGGAATCCATTTTTATAGTAGTCTTTCAGACATAGCCTGAGATGTGATATAATTATTTTAATAGTATTTACTAGAAACTGACAGTTACTTTCTATCAACAGTCCCGACAGTCAAGGAGCTAAAATATCTGCAACCTCCACACTAAACTTTTTGATGACATTGCACCCATTGACAACCTGGAGTTAAATTCTAATGGCAGTCAGACGATTGTTTGTAAGGAGAAAAGCTCATGCATAGTACCAGACTAGAAGACATCGACTGACAAACAAATAAATGTGGCTTTTGCCAGGTTTTGTATATCTCTCAACTCCTGGAGACAGAAGGGCCCAGGATCGGAGCTTAACAGAAATTTAAGAACTTTTTACAATATTTCACAATCAGATTTTACTTCGTGGAAGAGAAATTTACCCACCATAGGAAGACCCCAAATATGTTCTAATTAATACAATAAAAAGATATTTCAAATAGCAAATATATCAGGTTTTTATACCAGTAGTATGAAATGAAGTTGCAGGACAGCATTTGCCCGCAATTAACAGCAAAACAAGCGTTACCTGCTTGGTATTGCATAAGGGATGGAGTCCATCTGATAATGGGATTGGTTAGTTCCAGCACCGGTACCCTGAGGATTACCAAAGTCGTGTAATGGAAGGTTCTGAAAGTTTCTGGTTCCACTGCTGCTATCAGTGATAGCCAGTGATGACGATTGCGTCACAGTGTGTGATTCCACAGGCTTTCTTGAACGGTTGCGGCCACGGTGCATGTGGCGCTCACAATACTTTGAGTCTGGATAGGCATCTTTTGAACACCTCCATTTTTTGCCATCAGTTCTCCTGCATCTCCCTGGTTCTGGATCCACTTTCTTCCCATACAAGGAGTAATAACCGACTGAAACATTAGGCTCAAAATGAGACACACAAACATAAAAGATCTCTATTGATTATGAAGAGCATGGCAGGCATAGAATAAATTTTATTTAATATACAGATCAGGGACAGTGAGAACATGAGAGTTCACTATTCTATGAAAGATCCTAACCTTAACCATCATTAGTTCTATTAACGTTTAGAATCCACAATGTCAGTGTGGCATAAACAAAGTATAGCAGAAGTCACAAAGGCACTTCATTACCAAGTTTTTAAACAAGATCATGTGGGTCACCAAAGAAATACTAAATAAAAAAATCAAATCCCCTGAACAAACAAATCTTCTCATATAAACAATCATAAAATCCAAAAAGGAAAAGATAAACAACGGTGATGTGCTTGTATCAAAATAAAAAAGTAGGCGAAAATGTTCAATTTCAAAGATTTTTCCAGAATTGTTAAAAACCGACATGACACCTCGTTTAATTGATGCAGTAAGGCCTAACCCACCTACAAAATGGAATCTTGTATTCGAAGCCGACCAAATTTGTGACATAAAAGACTATTTCCAGACTATTTCTTTCAGATTGAAAGGCATTAAAAACTTAAAATGTATCCCTTAAATTGAAAACTTTTGGAAGAAAAGTTCAAAAAGTATGCAAAACCTAATGAAAAACAAAAGCCAAGGGAGGAGAAAATAATGAAATCACACAAGATGGCCATCAAGCTAAAGAAAGGACAAGTAATCATAGAATATAAACGCAGATTTGTTGGAAAATACGGAGCTACGGTGGAGTTTAACAAGATTCACAAATCTAAACAGGGAAAATGAGGGAAAAAAAAAAAAAAACCTCAACCAACACCAGAGCACATGCCCAAGAAAATGAAATGTACACACTATATATATACACTATACCAGTGGGATGGTTGAAGAATCTATTAGAAATGGACTCAAAACTCTTCTGAACGGGGAGAAGAAGTTCAGGTGGCACAGGGAGACCCGCAATCATGTACTTAAAGATCAAAGCTTGGTGTTCCAGTTCTTGCCACTGTGATACTGTAAATGGAGACCTCATTGCCATTACCCCTATGCCATCAGCCATTTCAGTTCCTTGCCACAAGTCCCCCAGTATCACCGCTTTTCATCTCCTCCGCCGTCACCCACCCCAACTTTGAACTAAGACTTAAAACCGCTGAGCAGTACTGCTTCTTCTTCAGACTCAGAAGCTTAAACGTGAGCCTGGGCTGAGAAAAGGCACATGGGACACAGATCAGGTTGTACCTCAACCGTAAGTATGCGTATTATATATGTATGAGTGTGTGTCACCGTCTCAGTGCCTGTGTGGATTATGTTGTGCTGAGAAAAGGGGGCAGTGTCTGTGAGGGGGGATCCTCAAGGCAAAGATTGGTCTGGTTTTAATGAGAGAGAGAATGCATTAACCAAGTTAAAAGTCTGTGTTTTTGGTGAGCTTAGTACTAACATCAAGCTTTGTTTGAGTTGTGTGTTAAGTATGGCATAAGCACAGGATGAGTGTTTTGGTTGATAGGACCAAGACAGCAAAAGAAAACAGTGCAAGTTACATGTGTTTCAACTTTTACCTCAGAAGTGTCACTGCTGTTGGAGGATGGGAAATAATTTTTTTATAAGACAGCAAAAGAAAACAGTGCAAGTTACATGTGTTTCAACTTTTACCTCAGAAGTGTCACTGCTGTTGGAGAATGGGAAATAATTTTTTTATATAAAAAAAAAAGAAATATGATTGTACTGTACTGCACTGGGACAAGTGCATGTATGGGGTGATGGATTCTTGGGCTGCTAAGTGCCTTGTAGAATGTGGGTTTTTTATGGCTTTGGTCCCACTCCACGTTCAAGTGGTTGGCAGGACCTGTATCTACTTATTGCATCTTCCACTGCAATTCCCCTCTATTTCTTTTCAAATAATAATAATAAAGGATATATTCCATTAAGAGAAAAAGTATATCTATCTAAAAGCTTTTCCATGGAAGAATATGAAAAAGAAGTAGGAGTAGGATGGAAGAGTGAAGAATGAGAAAAGAAAATACCAAAATCCCTTTTTATATCACTTGTCTGTCTGTCTGTCCCCTCATCCTCCAGCTGCAACCCTTCCAGGATGCATTTACCCAACTTTTTTCAATGGGGATTGGCCTTTGAGGGGTTGTTCTACTACTAATAATAATGTGTTGTTTAATTAAGATTTGATTAATAACAGCTTTTAACCTTTTTTTTAATCTTTCTAAGGCCACAGATTGGTTGCTGGAATTTCAAGTGACATTTCGGACGGTGGGGGCTCCCCGGAATCATATTCATATGGTCCACTAGCTTTTCCTACTTTTGGGGTTTTGTATCATACTATTGTGGCATTATTGGGCTCAATACAAAACAACCTATTCATAAATCCACTGACATGGACCACATATGTCTTGAATTTAGCATCATCATCATCATGTAAATATGGATGAGAGGGAAATAACAGATTCCTCATCTTTTGGTAATAGTAGCACTGATTCACCTTTTTTTCCTAATTGCTATGTCAATTGAACTAAATTAAATTAGGCCTCGTCATGTTCCCAATTCACAAACCTGCATTTTCCTTTGTTTCATATATATTGGTATATCAGGAAAATTTATTTGCTCCAGCTCTGCTTGCAGTTACCAGACAACTGGAGGAAAACATCAGCTAAAAATGGAGATAGGGATAAACAGTATTAAACTGAGCAAAGAGTCAGTCCGCCTATTTCAAATAAAACTTGATTACTTATGTAAAAACTAAACCTTGCGTCATTAAACCATAGCAGTGATTTTGAGTCCATATAATTCTCAGTTTCAACCTTTGTGATAAGTTGGTTTCTCTGGAGGAAACCTACGGAAAGATCAGAACTTAACTTACCCTAAATCTTGTCAGAATATTTCATCTCATTTGCAGCTGGGTTTGATAAAAAACTCTTACAAGTAATAACTAACACAGAGTATGAGATGTTACTGTATTACTGTTTTTCTTTTCTTCCCTTTCAAGTTTACCAGGGGGTTTGACCCTTAGTCGTTTGTGGGAGGGGATTAGATTTCTTGCGTCATTTAAGCAAAGCTGGGGAGAATCATGCTATGTAAGGTTTCTTTTGTCTACAAGAAGGAGACCAGGAGATTTCTTTGAGGGAAAAGGCCACGAGACGTAACGGGTGGAATGCATTAGTTCATAGATGCCCTGTGCATTGATGCTTGAGCCTTAAAAGAGAACGAATTCCAAAAAGTTGCAGCTAGAACCATAGCAGCAGCAGTCTTCGAGATCTTGCAGGCCACACAGACAACAAACTTCAGCTCTCATTTTCAAACTTTCACGTTGTATTTTTTGCCAACACATTTTCTTAGTCGAAATGGAATGTATCATTTGTGAACAACATCATCTATGCATTTATCATCTAAGTTCGCATTTAGTAAGCAGAAGGTTAAAGGTTCAACAAATAACGAGGCTAACAAGACTTCGTAGACAAACAAGAAAATTTCTAGTTAACCTTCTGCGCCATGTAACTCGATTGTACAGAACAAAGACCTAAATACCTTGTATACATCCTCAGTCAAAGAAGCCACAGAACAATATCAACATCACCGTCCAGCGTAACGATTGCATAGACAATAACCATAATGATGGTATGAGGACAATAATTACTTCCGCTTCTTGTTTACCGCTAAAGATGGTGGAGCAAAAGGATCAGCTCTCTTCTTCACAAATACACTAGTTCTGCTCTCTAAATCATCGTCACTACAATTGTCATCACTATTGTTTATGTCTCCTGCCGATGGATTGGACTCAGCATTTTGAGCAGCTTTTCTTTTTTCAGCTTCTAATTTGGCACGTAGCTTCCATTCAACTGGATCATTTGAAGCAACTTGCATTTGGCGCACAACTTTTGCACCGAGCCCAAGTCTATAAAGGCACAAGAAAGATTCTGGTAAAAGCAGATCAAAATGACACAGGGAGGATGCAGAGATAGCATACTGACCTAGAGTGTCGACCTTCGGGTTCTAATTTTGTATCTTCATCTTCTACACCATGACTCATGTTCTTAACCCATTGTTCTGCCTGCATGTCAGAAATTTCGAGCGTTAAAAAAGGGCAACATATATTATCAGATAGAGCAAATTGAAAAACTTACACACAAGTAGGGCTTAAAAACAAAGGGAACTTCATCTCTTTTAGTAGCTTCAAGATTCATACTTACCATATACATACAACATCAATGTTCCAAAATACACCTGATGCAGGCAATCTTAGTACTTGTATTCTACTAGAATTACCGTAAGCTTAGGATTAGTCAGCTGGAAAGTTAACAGATTGTCATAAATTGTTGCGTTTATCTGTATCCATTAAAAATTAATACTTAAAAGTATACACCAACAAAATAGCTTGTACCCAAAACCTAGGTTTTGCTACTTCTCACTCAAATAAACTTCCTACTTGATAGTCGGCGCGGCACGTAAACATTGTGCAGGATGGATGATAATCACTGGAAGGTAACAGATCTCTTCAATTTTATTCAACCAACTCCAACCCAACAAGCAATTTCGAAGAACTAAAATTTCAAAGAAAGAAAGCAACGAAAATCACATTTAAGCATAGAGTTTGATTCAACAGCAAACAGCACCCAAAGTTGAGAAAGATAAGAGACGAAGGCAAGTAAACACACAGGAGAGGAGAAGAAGTAAATTACCAATTTGAAGGCCTTATTCAGTTGAACAATTTGAGGAGTTGCAATCTTTTTCTGCTTTTCTGTGCTCATTATTCCCCACTACTTTATTCCTCTTGTAGGGTGAAAACGCAATAATGGTTTTCAGAGTTCCGATCAATATAGATGCAACGGTCTCAGTGTCTGAAGTGCTGTTAAGACTCGAACCGAATTAACAAGTTACGAACCACTCCAGATTCGCTTAAAGTAGAGATTGTTATCTTATGGTCGGAGATGTAGTCCTTAGTTGGCGAATCTCTGGCTTTCTTGCCGAAGTCAGAGAAGAGTCCAGCAACCAGGCCTGGATCTACAGGTGCTTAAAGTGGAAGCGAGAGCAGGGAATCTTTAAAACGACAAGGAAGATCCTGTAGAGAGAGAGGGGGGACGAGAGAAAAGGAAAGGATCACCGGCCGATCCGTGATTTAACGTCCCGTTCTTGGAAACAAAATGGAAAATACAAAATTGATAGCCGAAGGGGCTCTTAGGATCGAGTTTGTAAATTCTCCACATTAACACTACTCTAAAATAGAAAGGATCTCTTTGGGTCGGTCTGTAAATTTAATACAGTAAATTGGGTCGAGTCCATACTGGAGCAATTAATGGCCCAAAACAACCGCAAACAAATTGAATTAACTTTTGATATACAACTATACAAGAAAACAATAATAACCTAGAGGCTAACATGCTCGAAGTTATACAATAACAATTTGATTGACATTTTAAATAAAATTAGATATGTATATGTATGTATAAAGTAAGTGCAACTTATATTTTATTAAGAATGTCCTTAACAATAAATATATGTATATGTATGTATGTATGTGTACAATTGTGTGTGTGTGATTCTATCCACAATTATGTATTCGATAAAAAAATCAGCAGTCAAATTTGATAACAATAACATGCATTTCCCTTTCTTTTTTTTTTGGCTAATCCAGTTGATTTTCGTTCAGTCAGAATGCTAGGCTTCCGGTTAGTGAACAATATATTCGTAAAATATATTATTGTACACTTCGGAAACTAACAATTAATAGCAGTTGCACTTACTTTATATTCAAACGTGTTGGGAGACAACACTTGTATCAACTTAAACCGCTTGGTGTAATTTTCTGAAGCCAACAGATTCCAACACCCAACCCACCTCCCCCATCCCAGTGTTTTGCTTTTAAAGATGACACAATCGTAGGTAGCAGTAACCTGGGTTAAACTTACATCACATAATGAAATCATTTTTCGAGGGTTCTGCTGCCAAGTACCGCGGGTGGAGTTGTACCTCGTTGACTATTGTCCATAACAACTACTAGTTAAGATCTACCACTTAAACAGATACGCAAGTTTGCCAAGTACATTCTTAAATGACACAGGATCCAACATGATTGATTGCAACATATGCTTTGACCACAAAAACTAATCATCTTCGACACTGAAGCATTTCGTAGATCTTACTAAAATTAACATGTCGTCAAAGTAATTGACTGGTCAAACCAGAGAGTCCTCATTGTGGACAATGTATAATTTTGAATAACTGTATTTCATATAACTCCTGAACAGTTCATGATGACTGAAATCAATTATTTCTTCTATGCTACATTTTTAAGTATTGATTGAACTTTGTGTGACTACCAAATTGCAGTATGAGGACCTAATGTTGAGAGTTATTAATCTCATTACTAAAACTTCATCTATATATTGATGCTGCTCAACAGGCTTCCTTGTTTCCTTCTTCTAAAGTAGTAAAATGCATTAGAGTTCCAACAACCAAAAAAACTTGATTTAATGAGTATGAAGCCCATGGCTCACTGACATCTGTTCAATAAGTTTCCAATCCCCTTTATATTTAAGCAGTAAAGCCTCCGACCTAGCAGAAGCAACTAAAATTTTACCAAAGAGCAACAAGACTGTCAAACCTAAAATTTCAAAAAAAAAAAGTACTCAGAAACTAAATTGATCTCATCCCAACTTCAACAAGCACAATTTGTAATGCCTTAAGACGGGCTTCTACGGACCCAGACCTTGTAAACACTAAGCAAATGCAAAGAAACCAGGCTAAAAATTGCATAGTAGAAAACACCAAATTGGAGAGACAACTACATTTCGGATCACTACCTATAACATTTCTCAATCCAAATTACTTCCCCTACTTTTTAGAATCCTCAGCGGACAGCTTTGTGTGAGGTTTCGAGAAGTCCTAATTATAAGAGTGGTTCATGAGTTCCAACTTAACCATAATACCTTAATATCAAGCATCAATATTCAAACTGGATTGAAGACTAAAAGAAGTAGCTTCAACGAATCAGATCACTAATTGCTCAAACAGAAATCAGATGAGAACAACACTGAAACTCATTGAAATAATGATTCTAAAATAAACAAACAATATAGATTATGTATAATATAGAGTAGAAATTATGATATGAAGATTATACAAAAAGAGGAAGGGGTATTTGGGCAGGTGTTAGTGAATTAGTGAAGGAATTCAAGTTCGTCATCCTTAAGATGGGCAAAGAACTTAACAGGGCCACGACCTTCAATAGGAACAACAAACTCAACCTTGAAAGGAAGGTTAGCAGAACGATGTTTACCCATCCAAACACCAACGAACTGCTTCATAGTCCCTTCGAAGCTCCTGTAGCAACTACGTTTGAACTCATCGCTCTCTCTCTCTCTCTTTAATTACGATTTGATTGGATAGCAATCCCTAACTCTTGGCTTTCGATTAATGAATTGATCTTTTTCTAAAATATATCAAGAAAAAGGAAAGAACAAGACAACCTTATCTAGTACAAATTTGCACAACGAGAGAAAAGTAAAGCAAGGAAGCAGCGAAACGAGAGGCAAAGAAGGGGAGAAAATGAACACAAAAAAAACCTACCTTTGACTGCTGAGATGAACCAGAGGGAAGAAGGGCATCGTCCGAGAGAGAAGAGTGATTTTGTTGGTCTAAGACGCAATGATCATAGGCCATCGTGAGAGGGGTATTTTTAGAAGTTGCTTACGTGTTTTGTTTCTGTTATAAGGTTAAGAGATTTTATTCTATAGTTTTGGAAGAAATAAAAAATTTATATTTTTATGATCTAAAATAAAAATAAAAATAAATTAGATCAGTAAGTAAACCTACGGAGACGCAAAATTTTAGTGAATTGTTATCTATCTCCACCAATAAAGATAATAACCAAACCCAACGTTGATGCATGCATTTTAACTTTTTAAGTCTTGCAACAATTAAATAGGACATGTCCTTTATATGAAATTTCATCCGACTGACTCCAGTTTTAATTAATTTTCCAAGCCTATATCTACCTCCTAACCATTTCTATTTTAAAACATCAAACCTTTCTTCTACCTGTATAAGGACTGCAACCTAAGTTGAAGTAAGGTTGGAGTGTTATTGTCAAAACTTCAGCTTATTTATAGCTTGGATGTTCATTTGGACAAAACTTCTCTAATCCCTTTTAATATATTCTCTAATTAAATTGGTTAATTTGTAACCTAGGTTGATAATAATCAAGTTAGTGTAACCCTCAGAACTAAGAATATCTAATTAGTTAAAATTTAGTAGAGCTAATTGTATCTATATACTATCATGACAATAAACATATGTTACGATTTTTGTTTCTTTAAATAAAATTAGAGATGTATGTGGGAAAGAGAAGGACCTGCTATATTTTTCTTAAAGTCTTTTTTTTATTCCATGAGCAAGAACACTATTAACTTCTTCCTCGGTTATGTTTGTTGTATTCTACTCTATTTTCACCTTCACTTTTGACGACATTAACTATATTTCTTGACAATTACCTTACTTTTCTTTGTTAATTTGAAAGGAACCTAAGTCGTTCTTCAGATCGAATTTAATTAAGAGTCTATAACAAGAGTTCCTTTCTAATTATAGATTTGTCATGGATTTAGCCACTGCCATTAATATAATCGACCTAAGGATGGCAGTGATTTTTCAACCCGATTAATATCTACACTACCCGACCCTAAAAAATAGATATGTAGACTAAAAAATATATTTTAATGGATATTAAAAAATGGATGTGGATAAGGATTAGGATATAGGTTTAGTGATGACTCGAACAGATAGATACTCATAACTGATTCGTTTTTATTAACTCATTTTTTTCTGTACATAACTTGATATCCCCACTTTACTCTTATATAATTTATGAGCCTGCAAAACATAAATGCATTAATTAGTAACCAAAATTAGACATATTGTTGGACCCTGAACGTTTTCTTAGAAGTTAGAACTATTGAATGAAAATTTTTTAGCAATTAGTCATGAGTAAAAAACAAATGAATGAAATTTTTTGAATTAGAAATGATAGACAAGAGTAAAGTAATGAATGAGGAATGTGGATTGATTCATGTTTTTCTTTGGTATTTTTGGTGGATAAGAGATTTTGAAATGATAAGAATTAAGGTAAAAGTTATAAGTAAATTGAAAGCAAAAATGAAGTTGAATATGTGTAGTAAGTTGATGAAGGATATGTATATATGTGTATGTTCTGTTATTAGT
>JAOTBA010000002.1:10945274-10961156 GCA_025629845.1 Erythroxylum squamatum
TAGGAATAATACATAAATGCAATATGAATCTCATAATTATAATCTCATTATAATTTCATTTGCAATGTACAATTATCTTATGAACATTATCATATACATCTAAACATGTACAAGATAAAGTGATTGGTTATATGGCATAAAACAACAGTGTGGTCATTTATGCTCCTAGGTTTCGACTGCTAGTGGGTTGTGTCTCCACTAATGTGCGTTTTATTCCTTTTCCAAGTTGTTGTCCCCATTCTGCACTGTCATTTTCCTTTAAATTGCATTTTGCTTCCATCTGCTGTGTTGATAGCTTGCCTACTGGGTATATCAATGCTAAGTTATTAGTTTCCGGACTTCTTAATGTGTTTATTCTTCAATCCAACAAATGCAATTAATCTAAAGTGAATCACACGTTAATTCAGACTTAACAAACGATATACAAATGCACAAGAAGGAGGGGTTGAATTGTGTATTCTTTTTGCTAATCTCCTTTTAAAAATTCTCGTATGAAAACAGTAAGATAAAAATTTCAAAGCTAAGAGAGTATTGAGAGTTGTGAGAGTGTTGACACAATCGATGTATACTGGTTCACCCCAAACCGTGGGCTACGTCCAATCCTCAGAGATCTTTCTAACATTTCACTATCTTTCACAACGTTACAAGTATTCTTTGATACCGAGCCTCTTCAGGCCTCTTTACAACAAGTATTCTTTTACTCTTAGCCTCTTCAGGCTATCTGCTTTTCTTTCTACTGAAAGAATTTTTTTAGCTACTGTTACAGAAGATAATTGCTCTAGTTTTTTGCACAATGAGATTTCTTAAAATCATTAACTTCTGCAGTCTTCGACTCTGACTCGTATTTATAGCCTTCGTCTTCAACTGCTTCTTGATAACTTCTTCTTGATCTTTGAAGAATCAGTTATTCAGTTGAGTTCTGTAACTAACTCAAGCTGATTAGAAAACCGTCGTGGTATCGGCTCTTCCGTCTAATCATCTCCCGTCTGATTATTTTGATTGCGCCTTCCGTCTGCTTTTGGTTTACGCCTTCTATCTGCTTTTGGTTTGTGCCTTGCATCTGCTTTTGGTTTGCGCCTTGTGTCTTCTTTCTTTATTTGCGCCTTGCGTCTGCTTTCTATCGTCTGATTTTCGCTTGTGCTTCCGTCTGTCTTTTTATCTGTTCCTTCCATTTCATATGCTTCTGCTTCTGCTTCTGTCTTACTTTCTTCTTTCATTATTATTTGTTCTTCATCAAAATCATTTACGTAAAGTCATTTTGACTTAACAGAATCTTCTCAAGGTAAGAAACAACAAAAACAAAATATTGTTTGTTTCATTTATGAAGGGCCGCATTTTGCTCGAGAATGCCCAAGATGGAAGGAGAGGGAGAGGAGGACTCGACGGAAGAAGTCTACCTCAACAATTTTGTTGTGTTGGGCACAATGGGCCTTGTGAAGGAGCGTCCGAACAAAAGCAAGGAGACATACGAGGGAGAGGGAACATGGTACATGGAAGATGTGCCAATAGCTAAGGAGTCTTCGAGGAAACCACACTTAGAGTAGTGTCCACAGATTATTTCAACGAGGGTGTTAATTTGTTTTGATGGGAGTGGTTTGTTAGACCCTTAAGTCATGATAGCAGAATCATGCGAACATTAGCGAGCCTTGACTAGTGTTTAACACGCGAAACCATGGAACAAGGCAAAGGACTTGCGAGGAGGCAAGGATGAAAAAGGGATAATGTCAAGCGTTGGCATGCATTAGTGCGCATTGGCGGAAATCATCGACGAGATGTAAGATTCGGATGCAAGACCAAAAGAAGTCTTAAAACAGACTTCGAGTAGAAGGTTAGTTGAATCACATGCATGACGGTAATATGCGAGAGTTCCAAGGTGACTTAGCAAGTAGATCAAGCATGATGCAAGCTTTGGGAGAGTTTTAGACCTTGTACGAGCTTACTTGGCTAAAGCTAAGTTCTTGAAGGACTAAGGACTTGGTATGTGCTAAAGTGGATGGACTATAGCTAATGGAGTTGACATGGGTAATCATTGGACGGACTAGTGTGCTATTGGCTTGGATGACTCATCATCAACGGTTATAGATGAGGAGATCTAGGATGATGTGACGGATAAGATCACAGTAGATGAACATCAGCTTTAGGAGATAAAGATCATGTGGAAGGATCATCTGAAGATAGAAGAGATCTTCATAAATAAGGATAATCATTCTTATATAGGGTAATCTTTTATCTTGTTAATGTGATGTAACTTAATCCTATTAGATAGAGTCCTAATTAGATGGGGATATCATCTATTGGTTAGTTTGATGTAATATGATAAGAATAAGATAGGATAAGATTGTGATCTTAGTTAGTAGAGTTCTATTAGGATTCTAACTTAATCATCTATAGATGCCTATAAATAGCTCATTTGAGCCTTGCTCTCATTATCAAAAGGAGAGTGTTGTAAGACACATATATTGAGAGAGTATTCCTTTATATACTTTGAGAGAAGTAATAAAGGTTGACTTTTAGCTGTATCTCTTGCTTGTTCTTATTGTTGCCTTTACTATTCTAGTGCTTCCATAATTTTCTTGCGAGTGTGAGAGTTAAACACTGCGAAAGTCATGAGGTGATCGAGAACAAGTAGGTTGGTCGAAGATCACATAAGAAGGCTGAATCTTGCTTTGAAGGAACAAAGTGAGATTGTCGTGCAAATGGGTTAGTGCAACTAGTGAATAAGTTCGTGCTCGAAGGAAAACCTTGTAACAACAATCGTGGAGGATATGAACATAGTTGTCCAAAGAAAGTGTGAATGGTTGGAATTCCATCTTCCCTAATAATGTGAAGGTAAGTTTGGTTCTTATCAACTAAATTTTCACTTAGACAATTATTCTTAATATATTGTGTAAAAGCTACTTTTGTAATTCTTTTCATTAAGTTCTAAAGGTTACTTAAATAGTTTTTTTAAGATTAAGGTCAGTTAAATAGTTAGCATAATGAATCATGTATGTAAAATTTTAGGTCCTCTATGAACTTCCCAAATCCTATGTAGCCTACAAGAGGCAACAACATTGTTGGCCTTTTGCAACTTTTTCGACTATGTCTTCCTACCATGTTAACTATTACAAAGGTTTCCTAGACACTAAACTTATACTGAAGTTATGTCAACTCTTTTGTATGGTGATTTCAATTGAGGTCTGTTTAAGCAAGATTCAACCTTTTCACGTGATCATTGACTAACAAAATCTTGTTCTCAAATGATTCATTACTCTCGAAATGTTTAACCCTCACACTCGAGCAAAAATATTACAAAAGTATTAAATAATCATAGACAACAATAAACACACAAGAGTTACAGTAAAAACTAACCATTATTACTTCCCCAAAAGTATAAAAATGAATTGCTTTCTCAATGTATTCCCTTCCCTTATCTTTGTTCTCCAGGAACAAGTCTCAATTATGTTATTTATAAACACCTCTGACTTTACAATTCAAAATTCTAATTGAACTGAACTAACTATATTACCTCTATCCTTATCAGATTACATTACACAAACCATTTAAATGACACCCACATCCAAACAGGTCTCTATTTAATAAAATTTAGCTATATCACAACTATGTTTTTATTTCAAATTTTTTTACCCAAGAGCGGTACCCTGGACGGGATGGCTACCCTTTTTTTATTAATTATAAAATTTAGTATATGTAGGAGGGGGACATAAACCTTACCTCAGAAGGGAAAATTATTCTGATGCGGGCATTAACCATTGCTTCTAAGAAACTAAAGGATAACGGATAAAATAATGACATACTTTTAATAAGTACATCACAACTAATAAGATAAGAGATTATATTCAACTAAGAATGATACATCCATATTTATGAAGATCTCTATTATCTTCAGATGATCTTCCCATATGATCTTTATCTTTTAGAGTTGATGTATATCCACCACGATCTTATTCGCCACATCATCCAAGATCTCCCCTTGATCTCTATCTATTGATGATGAGTTATCTAACCTTAAAGCCTTTCACAGCATACTAGTCCAGTTTAATACTTACCCATGTCAAGTCTATTAGTTATGGTTCGTCTATTGAGCAAACATTAAGTCTCTAAAGCTGTCATATGTCTCCTTTATACATATGATCCAGCTAACCTTTAACCCAAAATCCATCTCAAGCTATCTTTTAGTTTCACAATTGAATCTTACATTTTGTCAAAGATTTCCACCAATCACCAACATATGCCATCTCATCGACAACGCTAATTTTCCTTTCCTACTTACAAATTTTTTCCTTATTCTGTCATCTTGAATGTCAAAATTTGGTCAAAGATCACTAATGCCTATACGATTCCACTATTAAGATTTAAGAGTCTAACAAACTACCTTTGCTCCTTACCCACCTTTCATTTTGGGCATTCACAAGCAAAATGTGACCCTTCAAAAATGAAACAAGCAATATCTTGTTTTGTTTGTTTCTTAGACTTGTTTTGAGAAGATTCATATACCTCCTCTTTCCCTTTCTCCAAGCCATTCCATGTCCCAACATTATTCTTACCCTCATTGCTAGTTTGAATTGGTGGTGGCATTTGGATATCCACAAAGGCATCATCCGCGACCACTATCAAACTTGGGAGGTCTTTCACGTTTTATCTCTGAAGCTCCATTTATTTCCAACCTTGCAAGCTGCTTACGAAATTGAACAACTTGTCTTCTTCAGACATGTTTTGCACGCCCAGCATCAAATATATAAATTTTCTTATCTACTCCTGCACTAATTCATCTTGTTGTAACCTCTTTAAAGCTTCCCTTGGAAGCCACGAAATGTTATTCAGGAAGACCTGGTTCGTTAGCTCCTTCTTCATCTTCTCTCAAATGTTAATGGGAGGTCTACCTGTACTGATGTCGTTAGAAGTTCTCGTTCTCCACCACATATTTGCATCCTTCACCATATACATAGTTGTAATTGATACTTTCTCCGAATCAGACACCTTTGTTGCTACAAAGTATTACTCTATATCTTAGAAGAAATTTTTGAGCTCCTCGACACTCAAATTGTCATAAAAAACTTAAGTCTCTCACACCTTCACCAAAGTGCTTTCGATATGCCAAACATCCTGTGTTGTAATGATATGCCTTAAAATTTTGATCTCTAATCTAGAATCCCTTTGGGCTTTTGTGAAGCCCACTATTTGATGTTGCAATTGTTGGATTTGTGTCTCTATAATCTCAAACTAAGATGAGTAGAAAGTGACTTACTTCCTCCCCTTAAGGATTTAGCCTTACGAGTGTCTCCAATCTATTGACATGCTTTGTCAAATTGTTGCCTCCTACCATATCAATATTTTGGCTATAATATTTGTTGTTGTAAAGGTTTTCTTAGACATCAAACTTATACCGAAGTCGCATCTACTAGCTCTAATATCTATTGTTACAAAGGTTTTCTTAGACATCAAACTTATACCAAAGTCATATATACTCCTTTACATAGCAATCTCACATTGGTCTGCATAAGTAAAACTTAGACTTTTCACATGATCGTTGACCAATAAAACCTTGTTCTCAACTCATGACCCTCGAATTTTTTAGCTCTCAGACTCAAGTAAGAATACTACGAAAGTATTAAACAATCATAGGCAATAATAAAGACACAAGGGCTACGGTAAAAACTGACCTTTATTACTTCCTCAAAAGTATATAAAGAAATGCTCTCTCTCAATGTGTTCCCTTCCCCCAATCTCTGTTCTCCAGGAATAAGGCTTAACTAAGCTATTTGTAGACACCTCTGACTTTACAATTCAAAATCCTAATTGAACTAAACTAACTATATCACCTCTATCCTTATCAGATTATATCAAACTAACCAATTGAATGACACCCTCATCCAAATAGGTCTTAATCTAATAAGATTTAGCTACATCAAAACTAATAAGATAATACATTACATTTAACTAAGAATGATACATTCATATCTATGAAGAACTTTACTATCTTTAAATGATCTTCCCACTTGATCTTTATGTTTTAGAGTTGATGTATATCTACTGTGATCTTATCTGCCACATCATCTAAGATCTCTCCTTGATCTCTATCCATTGATTATGAATCATCTAAGCCCAAAGCCTTTCATAGCATACTGGTCCGGTCTAATGCTTACCCATGTCAAGTCCATTAGTCATGGTCCATCTATTAGAGCAAACATTAAGTCCTTACGACTCTCACATCTCTCCCTTATGCATGTAATCTAGCTAACCTTCAACTCAATGTCCATCTCAAGCTATCTTTTAGTCTTAAATCCAAATCTTGCATCTCGTCAAAGATTTCCACCAATATGCACCAACAAATGCCATCTAATTGACAATACCTATTTTGCTTGTTCATTTGCAATTTTTTTCCTTGTATTGTTGTCCTGAGTGTCAAACATTGGTTAAGACTCACCAATGCCTACATGATTCTACTAATAGGGGTTTAACATTAACCTTTAAGGTATATCTGATACTAATTTCATCCATTCTCTAAGGATAAATGGCTTTGTACACACTGACAAATTAGTGCTCAAATTTTACAAATAGCAATATAGAAGAAAGTAAGAGAGAGAGGAGAAAAGGGGGAGAAAAAAATTTTTCTTTCATTTTTTGTTCTCACTGACAATATATACATATGAGAAGTGGTTCACAAAAAATCCACATATTTTTTTAATATATAATTGACGAAAAGTTTGAATATAATATTCATGAGATATTAGAGTTTATTTTGAAAACATTAAAATTCAATTTGAACATTTTATCCTATATTTAATGAATTAATGCTAACATGATTCACAATGTCAATATAATTTTATATTTCTATTTAATAACATGAAACTATAGAGTAAGTAACTTTTATTATACTCTACCCAAAGATAGAGGTAGGAAAATTATATTTTAACTTCTGAATTTTATTCAATCCTATTATAATAAAAAATACAAAAATCTTGTAAATTTTGATTTATTATAATTATAGTAACTATTAATTTTTTATAGTTCATATAAGTCTTTTAATATTAGCTTACACCTTAATTTGTTTACAAATTAAAATTATAGGATTTTAGAGTTATTTTTAATGATAAAAATTCTTATTATAACAATTACTCTTTAATAAGTGATCAATCCATTTTTTATTAAAAATATATTTTTAACTAAAATTTTACTTGTATACTAACATAAATAATTCAAATTTATATGATGTTTTTATGTAAACAAGACTATCAACATAAGTTAAATCCCAGGTTATACTTGTAAAAAAAAATAAATTATTAATAATTATATATTTTTAGTATTATACAATTAAGTAAAATTTTATATTTATAATATAATTTACTCTTAAAATTATTTTATAAATGCTCATTTTAGATTATCAAATAAGCCATTCGATATCTTAAAATACATAATAAAAAATATACAACATAATATACGTTAATACAAAAAAACACTAAAAATATTAAAGTATTTCTAGTTATGAATATAAGCATAATGAAATAGTACAAGTAAGAAGTTTAAAAAATAAATTTTATAATTTACAATTAATTATTTTAAGTAGAGAAAGTGAGACCTAATCAAAGCATAAGAACTTAGAATGCATAGCAATCAAATACGAGATAAATTTGTTGATATCTTAATAAATCCAACCCATTTGGCCTAAAACGCCATTTAATTAAATGGAGCTAGTCTAGAAATGAAATTCAAATAAATGTTTAGGTAAAGGATTCATGGGAAATTAAAAAAAAAACTAGGAAAGTGTGAAGAAATATGTTGAATTTGTGGAAGTCCAAAATATGGAATTTGAAAAAATAGTGGAAGCTAGTTAACAAAGACATGGTTGTGAGAGTAAGAAGTTAGGAAGTTATTTGAGGTAGAGTCTAGAATATGGAAGTTGAAGAGATAGTAGCAGGTAGTTAGCTAAAACTAGGGAAGTGGTCAGTTGTAGCAAAAATTACTTAAGGATCAAAGGATAATAAATTACTAACACCATGAGCACAAGGAATAATTGACACAATATACAATTCTCAAACCAACACATTCACAATACAACAAAAATCAATCTATAGAGAAAACAATCAACCTATTTCAAGCACACTTTGTTTTTTTTACCTTTCTTTACATTGCGAATTCATATTTGGTATATCAAATTCCCTTTTGTAATAGTCAATTACTTTCTTCACTTCAAATTTTATTTTCAACACATTTTAGCATTTTGATATATTAGAATTCTATTTTCTAAGTTTTCCAAAGTCTACTTATATCATTGATAAGAAGTCAAGTATATTTTGGGATAATTCCTCCTTGACACGCCTACATTCTAGATTAACACTAAACGATTTGGCACGCTAGGTGGGATGATAATGCCACAAACATAGCAAGGAAAATAAATCACTTTATCTCTAGCCCTGAAGGAAGAAGTGCCTATATTAGTAAATAATGAAGGTTTTTTATCCCAGATGCTATATAATCTTAAGAAGGCAACCTTACATTTAGCTAACTTTTTTTCTAACACGAATCTAAATTCATTTTAATAGAATGACATTGTTTACAGAAACAAAAATTTAAAATTGAAGTCTAACACAACCTCTACAATCAATGCAGTCAAAATATTATCAGAGAAGGTTGACAAACCGTTTGTCGTTCTGATACAATTTGCTGGAAAAAATTCTCCTACCTTAACAAAACAAATCTTTAAAGGACTCGAGGGACATCCTGCTCCTGAAGTGATGGAAGTTGAAGAATGTAGTCACCTTGAACTACTTCCTCTATAGATAAAAAAAATATCCTTATAAAAGAGAGGGTATTCCTATGACACCTCCTCTAGTTAATCTTGAAAATGGTCGATATGCAATCATAGATTCTCAGTAGATAGGGATTAGTGGGGAGGCTAAAGCTTACGAACCACAATATTGTTTGAAAGGTACCATTGTAGTTGAAAATTATAATCATATTATTCCCCTACCACAAATGAGATTACAAGTCAATATGGAACATATCAAAGAAGCTGTTCAACAATTGTATGGACTTAGTTTAGGACAATTTGGATGCCTAAAATTAGGGATGTCAGTTTTGGCCTGACCCGCCTGGCTCGACTCGGGTTGGCTCGTGACCTGATCGTTACTTAAAAAATGATGTCGTTTTTGACAATTTTTTTAAAAAATGATAAGACCAGCCATAGGCCAGTCAGCCTGTGGTCAGGTCGGGCCATAGGCCGGGCCACGGACCACCCTAGGTCGTGGTTGGGCCAGGAGCGACTAGGGCTCAACCCAGCCCATTGACATTCCTACCTAGAATTGCGCAAGCCTCATTTGAAACAAATTGATCATGATAATCTTTATCCTTATGATTACAGAATTTCCAAACTTAACTTATTTTTTGTTGAAGATGGTCACTTCACCCTTAAGCATATGCTAGATTCACCAAACAATGTGAAACATTAGCCAATTATGAAAAGTTCAACTACTTTAAGCTCAGGTTGTTCCTAAATTCATTAACAAGAACCACCTTCTCTATTTATGCTTTGTTGCTTGACAATTCCATCTTTTCCTAAGTTGAAATGGAAATTTTGTTTCAAACTCAGTTTTTAGGACTAAGCACAAAGGTAACATATTTGAGTTATCAAGAGTCACTTAGAAGAGTGGTGAGAATACTGACATGTTCATCACTTATTTCAAGAAAATGAGAAGTCAACACTGAATCACTCTTCCAAAGATCGAATATATGAAGTTAGCTCAAAGAGGGCTAGACATTAAATTCCAAATGAAATATTAAGCCATGGAATTTTGAGATTTCTATGAGCTGGCAGCAAAAGTCTTTGAATATAAAGAACTTCTTAAAGTTATTAGTGAACCAAATTTCTTGAACATATGCTATATTTGAGAAGAGTTCTTAAAGTTAGATAGAAAAGTTGTACATCCATTATGCAATTAGCTATTAATCTATTAAGGATTTGGTGTTAAAATTTTAGACATATGTCAATATCATATGGATGACAAAATGCAATGACATTTTAAGTTATTATCTCATAAACTTTAATAACATCATGTAAGATGTATGCCAACACCATGATTGCAAAATACAAGAGGTTACTTAGAGTAAAGCTAAAATTATAGTACTTTAATGGAATTATTTAATTCAATTTAGCTCACTAAAATCATAAATATGAATTACAATTAAAGTCTTTGCTATAATATGATAATAATTGTCATTAGAAGAAAATGATTGAAGACCTTTCTTATTAATATGTGATACGATAAAGAGCATATATGTTTCTACTTAATGCTTTTGAGTATTTGATATTGAATTCAAAATCAACATTACTACAATGTTCGAGGCATGTAAGAAATAGATTGTTAAGTAAAAGTAATTGATCGAAATTTATACAAATAGTTTGTATGTATTAGATCAAAGAAGACTTATGTTTAACATAAGTCACAAGAATATAAAGTTAGATAACCAAGACTACCTTTTTATGTCATATTGGTTAAATCAATATAATGAGAATCATAAAATTACAAACAAGGATATATGTATCCTTTTGATTATGAATCTTATAAAACTTGTTAGGTTGAAGGATGATCAAGTCAACCTTTGGTGAAAGGATGAAGATGATATTAAAATTTTAAATTTTATATATGTGATGTATGAGATACAATAACAATTCATAAAAAGATGATATTTGTATTTCATCAAATTACTGATAAATTTATGTGATATAGTCATATATATTAAAAAAATTTAAGTAGAACTTAAGCATTAAAAATGCTGAAGTACTTCAATAAGATCGATATAGTGATATTTAAAACTTTCAGTTATCTATAGGGAATGACATTCGTTAGTCAATACCTCCAGAATAAAATTTCATAAAAGTATGGATTTGTGTAAGGAGGAAAAAACATATGAGATAGTATATGATGCAATATTTATTTTTTTTATAAATATGCCTAGTACAATGATTACCTTCGATGGTTATAATTCAATCAATTAACAAGATTTTACAAATAGATATAGAATGGTAAGACTTTGAAAGAGTCAAGCTAATGATTTTACGATGTGATATTAGTTGAAGCATATATTATCTAGTAAGTTTAGAACTAAATTGAATAATAGAAAGTTATGAGGTATCCAAAAAGTTGGATATAATTGTATAGACTCTATTGAATAAAGTGTTTGTTTCAATGAACATTTATAGGAGAATTGTTCTCAAAATTAGTGGGAGTAAGATGAAATTTGAATACATTCAAATCTCGTGACAATACATCCAATTGGAACTAGTATCTTAATTTATATATTTGATGTATAGTTGAAAGACTGAGATATTGAAAGATTCACTTTCCTAATGAAATCAAGGAGTTTGTTTTGGAGATAATTGTGAATTTATCATGTCTACAAGAAGGTTAGTGATAGTATAGTTTACCCTTCAGAGGGAGTCTGTAGAGATATATTACTCATAGAGAACAAAAATTATATTTTTAATTGTTAAATATATGATAGTCCAAGAACACACGTTATTAAATATGAATAGATAATAACTTAATTATGGAAATTAGATCCATAGAGATAAATACGCAATTTTTTTTACCTATTTTAATCCATGTACATAGATTATGTAATAAAGGTATTCAATATTTGAGATATTTAATACTTGTGAAGTATTAAATATATCCATTATTCTATGCATGAGTTCATATTTAAGTTCAAGACTATAAGGATATCGACTTTGGAAGTAAATCTTTGTTAAGGTATATCTTACTTAGAGCAATATTATTTTGAATTGGAAATGTTCCAATATAGCATAAATTGCTAATCATGCCATAAAATATTTTTCATTTAGTGAAAATGATTATTTGGATCAAGAAGTTCTTTAATGAACTTGGGATAGTTCCTTGCATTATTCAAATAGTAATATATTGTAAAACATTAGAGTCATTATACATGCATAAGGAGCTAGAGTCCTATCAATAAATCCAAATATGTATTTAGGCAATTTTTCTTAATTACGACGATGATTAAGATAAAAATTGTAAGATTTATGCATGTGCTCATTATAGAGAATCTTGTAGAATTATCTTACTAAACCATTATCCCAACAATAGTATTGTTGTCATATAGTGATATGGTATAAGATACTTAAACAATTGGTTTAGTCCAAGTGTTAGATTATTGGTTTATGCCCAACAATTAATCGAGTGGTTGTAGTTTAGTAACATAATTATTTAAATACATATTCAAATGTATATGATAAAGTCCATGGGATAAATGTACATTACAAATGAAATTATGATGAGATCATAATTATGAGATTTATATTGCATTTATATATTATTTCTAAATCATTTATATTTAATGTCCTATTAAGATTGGGTATCAATATAGCTTAAAAAGACTAGCACATGTTATGTTTCTTCCTTATAAGGGAAGTAGCCGATCTCATAGAGTAAAGTATGAAGATACTTAAACAAATATGTGATTCTTATTTAAGAATAACGTCACTAAATTGGTCCTATATGAGAATTCTATTTGGAACATTACTTATATGTCTATCAAAATTCTCATTATAACGATTTTATAAATGATCCTTGGACCTGAGATTACCGAAGCATCTTATAAAGGAATTACTATATTTTTATATTACTTTGGACATATTCTAATTAAGATTAGCTCAGTTGGTAGTTATTGGATATAACATAAACTATATGAAGATATTTAAATGACCAATATAGGATTCATCACCCTGAAGTAGTTAAGGAGAATGTTTCACTGTTCTCAATTAGTATTAATTCGAAAAATCCTTGGCCAAATTTGAATGATATTTTGAAAATATTTTTCAAATATCATTGATTAAATTAACTACTAATGGTAGAGAAGTAACATGATTGAGCTCAAATAAAGTTTATTTCTATGTTCTATGTCTAATAAAATTGTTATATATAAAAGAGAGAAAGGGCAATGAGAGAGCGCAAGCGCAAGCGCAAGCGCGAGCGGAGAATCCATAACTTCTGAGATCGCTAGTGTTTACTCCCTCCATCCCAATGGCTTCCTCTTCATCTTCTTCTCCATCTCAATCTCCTCTAACCTATATATCTGTCCCTTCTCCTAGACCTTCCTAATCATTCCGAAACATAAACCCAAACATTCATCTTCCTTCCCTGACTAAAAATAAAATAGAAGTAGGCGTAGATAAGCAGATGTCGAAACCTTTGGAACCCAAAATTCCCCCAAACTCAAAAACTTTAGAGAAACCTAAAACCTGAAAGTCAATAGTCACTGAACTTGAGGAGGACTTCTCAGACGCAAAGGCTTTGACCTACTACCCCCTGAGGTTAAGGATGAATAGATCTTTGCCATTCCGCCTCCAGAGTTAGCGAAGAAGGGAGCAGCTCAATTCAGACATGCCCTGATAGGATTTTTCATCGATAAGCGCCCTACTTATCCTGTGGTTTAGAGAGCGCTCTCTAAATCCTGGTTAGCTTTTGGATTAACTAAACATTAATTATGAGTTCGAATAATTTCTTGTTTAAGTTTAAATCAGAGAGTGGCATGAATTCTCTTATGAAGAAGGGCCCTTGGCATATCCAAAGTAAACCTTATTCTTAAGGAAATGGCGCTTGAGTGTGAGGGAACATGAAGAAGTTAGATATGCCCTGTTGTGGACTAAGTTCCATAACATACCTGTTGAATACTGGAATAATGAGGGGTTGAGAAGAATAGCAAGTTCAGTAGGACACCCGCTGCTTATGGATACCTAGACAGCTAAGATGTCTAGGATAGTGAATGCCAAAATGTGTGTGAAGTTAGATCTGCAGAGGGTTTGGCCTTCAGCATTCCAATTAGCCACGTATAATGAAGAAGATAAAATAATCTTTAAGGAAATAAAGATTGAATATGAATGGAGACCTAAGTATCAAGTCCAGAAGAAGGAATGGACGCCTACTGCGCGATTGTTTGAGGCTGGATTACAACAAGAATTGGACAAAGAAAAGGAGTCTATAGCAAATAGTATATACCATCAAAAGAGGATTGAACAGGAGTAAGTGTCAGAAAAGCCATAACATAATCATAAGGAGAGTGGAGATTCTAAAATCCCAACTGAGCAAAGCAAAGGTAAAGGAATTCAACAGAATGATCAAGCTACTAAGATGGCAATACAAGGTGATAAGGAAAGCAGACCAACTGGAAGCCTATCTGAACATAGAAAGGCTCAATAGAAGCAAGATGATCCAAATGGATACCTTGAAAATGCTGACCTCCTTGTTGAAAGTCAAGCTGGTAACCACCTTCTCCTCCTAAATCTAAATTGGTTCCTATTATTGATTCTTAAAGTTCGAGTCTTCTGGAAGGGGCAAAGGGTGATTTCACTATTAGGAAGAGTAGGAAATCTAGAAGAAGACAAAATTAGTAGGCCTTTAGTTCTATTTTTTTGTTATGGCTTTAGTTTTTTGGAATGTTAAGGGCCTTAATAACTCTAAAAAACAGTTAGCTACGAATGTGTTTCTTAAGAGGTTGTCGGTTTCTTTTGTTTGCTTGATTGAATCTAGGATTAGATCTTTTCCCTTTCTGCATAATGTGTGCTCCTCTTTGATTCCTAGATGGATGTTTTATAGTAATATAGACCAAACTTCAAATGCTAGGTTAGTGATAACTTGGTATCCATATTGTTTCTTGTGTTCTTCTCTAATCACTACCGATCAACTGATCTATATGGAGGTTATTCCTATGAACAGTTCTTCATTCTTTTATGTGACTTGTGTTTATGGTCGAATAATTTTAATCATAGGAAGAATCTCTGGACTGCTCTTTCTATTATCAAACACAATGTAGGTAATCAACCTTGGATTATAGTGAGGGACTTTAATGCTATACTATTCTCTCATGAGGCAGAGCCCTTAAGTTACTCGCCTATTAATGGCATGAGTGACTTTAGGAAATGTGTTGAGGATTGTCTTTTGTATTATTTGAATTCTAGTGGTCCTACTTTTATGTGGAACAACAAGAAATGTGGTAACCTCTTTGTTGCAAGAAAGTTAGATAGAGCCCTTATTAATTTGGTATGGAGTCCTAGGTTTCCTAGATCTTTTGGGGTTATTCATAATCCGAACATTTCAGAGCACTCCCCAGTAGTGATCAGGTCCATAGCAAACATGCAGAAGAGATCCTCTCCTTTTAGGTTCTCCAACTTCTTAGCCTCACAGCCAAATTTCCTTCAGACAGTAGAAGATGCTAGGTCTTCTTATATCCAAGGGACTTCTATGTTCTGTGTGGTGTCTAAGCTTAAAGTGGTTAAAAATGTGCTAAAATTGCTTAACTCTTATTAGATTGGTGATGTGAATGGTAGAGTTGATAAATGTCAAAATGTTCTTAACACTATCTAAGATCAAATGAGACATTTGCCAAATAGGCCTCATATGGTTGCCAAGGAAACTGAAGCCATTAACAACTTAATTAGAGCCTTAGATGATCAAGAGTCTTTCTATAAATAAGCTTCCCGTAATAAATGGCTCAAAGAGGGGGATAGGAACACCAAATTCTTTCACAATTCCATCTTGGCTAATAGGAACAGAAACAACATTCATTCTTTAATAGTGGGAAATGGCAATAGGATTGTTGCTTTTGAAGAGATTCAAGAAGTTCCTAGGTTTATCCCATAGCACTATTGGGTATAAAAAGGACTTTCTCCCCTCTAGAGAGTATGTGAAAAGGCTTTTGCTTTATCCGATTTCTAATATTCTTAAAAACAACCTCACTGCTGAAGTTTTAACACAAGAGATTAGGGAAGATTTCAACTTTTTCAATCCAAATAAGGCCCCAGGGTCGGATGGGTTTAACGGTTTTTTCTTTAAACATACTTGGCATATTATTGGTGGGGGGGGGGGG
>JAOTBA010000002.1:10963383-10979044 GCA_025629845.1 Erythroxylum squamatum
TCCCATTAAGTATAACTTCAAACCTCAAGAACAAAGAAAATTAACGCACAAAAAGATAGAAAATAACGACACTAACAGAGATGGAGCAACGTCGAGTGTTGGTAGAATGTGATTCTAAATTGGTGGTTGGAGCAATTCAGGAAAGAATCAAAGGTGGCCCATCACAAGACCCTCTGATTGAGTCTATATTTTGCTGGCTACAACAGGGGTGGGTGGTCAAGTTGACACATGTTTACAGAGAAGCAAATTGCTGTGCCGACTGGTGAGCAAATTTTGCTCATCAATCGCAACTTGGTATTTATGAATTACTGCATAGTCCTGGACCAATGTGTGACCTTTTATTTTCAGATGTTGTAGGGGTAGCATGGCCCCGTTGGTTTAATATCAACACATAAGGTTGTATAGCCCCCTTTGGATAAATAATAATAATAATGGATCTAAGAGGCATCATGAATAGTAGCAAGATAAAAGTACTAACGAAAGTTGGACCACTCAATCTTATGAAGAACATGAGACCAACAAGCTTCGGGACATAGAAAGTAAAAGGTTAAAACATCTATCCACGAATGTTGCCTATTCTTCAATTACGGATTCACCAAAATACCAAGTTGTCTAATTATTATTTAAAATTTTATCTTTTTTATTTCAATTTAACTTATGATTCGTTTGTTAAACATAAAAAGAAATGATATACATATCTATTACGGTACAAAAAACGAAAATATAGAATATAAATTTCATACCTCCTATTGATGTTAGAGAAATTCAAATGGACGAGAAGCTCTTCTAAACTTTTACTAAAATACAATTAGATGAAATGTGAAAAAAAAAACTATGCATAGGAACCCAATACTTTTTGACTTTTTTTTTTGGGTAAGAAAAAAGTGAGCAAAGCTCACAAAAGCAAAATACTATCTAATATAAGAGATCTCTATTAAATCATGATTAATCCATCTACGAATACTAGGAGGGACTTGTCTCAAAACATGAAAATCAGGAGAAAAATCAAAAGCAAGGTGAAAAAGGGAGTCAACAGCAAAGTTCCCTTCTCTATAAATATGAATGAGTTTCACATTATGGAAGCACTTCAGTAAGTCTAAAATTCGGTCAACAAGAGACAAACAACCTGAATTTGCTTGAACACCATCGATCAACATCTTAATAACAATCTTATATTACATTCTACAAAAACATCCAGATAAGCAAGATTACAAGTAAGTTGAATATCATAATAAACAGCCTACAACTCAGCACGAAAAATAAAACAACAACCCGTTTTAAAAACAAACTCATATTTTGAGCGATGATTACGAATCCAACCTCCCCTGCAGCTAAAATATATAGTAAATATTAATATTGACTAATTAATCAAGTAACTATATTTTAATAAATCAAATAATTAATAATATACCAATAATCATTAATAATAATTGGATTAATTAATTATATTCTAATAATTATTAATTATATAAAAATTAATCAATTAACAATGATTATAGTATATTTAAATAGTACATATTAATTTTAATTATTTATTATTATTTATCATTATATACTAAATATGTATAATAACATGATTATATATATATATATTTAATATAATTAATTGATTATATTATAATAATTATTAATCATATCAAAAATAATTCATTAACTATTATTTAAATATATTGAATAATAGGATGGCAAAACTAATTAAACAATAGTTAGACATTAATAATAATTAACCTAATTCAAGTTAGTAAAACTAATTAAGAAGTGAAATCAATTGCAAATACTAAGATATATAATATTCATACTCTTATAATTTTTATTAAAGTCATGTCTTCATAAGTTATTTTACACATAAATAGCTAATACTAAACAGCTAATTTTATCAAACATCAAATAACAAACAGCTAATGCAATTAACTAGTCAAATCAATTGATAGAATCAGCTATCAACTATCAGCTAATAGAATCAGCTGTTTGCCAATCGCCCACCACACAATTGGTATCGATACTGCCAATGTACCTCTCTTTTCCTTTCGTTCTATTTAATGCCGAATTCATTGTCTTTGCAACCCTTGTTTGGATTAATGGAAAACAAAGGGAAACAAAATACAAATCCGACGAAAAGTGAAACATGTAGTCCACACCCAAAAAGTCCAAACACGGCGTGCCAATCAAGAAAACAATGAGAATAAAAGGCAGATTGCTAAATCCATCTCTTATCACTTGAAGATTAATGGAAACCATAAGCCTTATCCTAATCTCTGTCGCCGTCTCATTGGTTGTCAAAGCCATCTCTCCCCTAATTTTCCACTCCAAAAAACCAGCCCTTAGACTCCCTCCAGGCCCTCCTGCGTTCCCCGTCATCGGCAACTTCCTATGGCTTCGCAAGTCCTTCTCCGATATCGAGCCCATCATTCGCAGTTTACACGCCAAATTCGGCCCTATGATCGCCCTCCACATTGGGTCTCTCCCCGCCATCTTCGTGGCCGACCGCTGTCTCGCCTACCAGGCCTTAATCAACAACGGAGCTGTTTTCGCTGACCGTCTTAAAGCCGGTCCCGTAGCCAGGATTTTGTCTGCAAACCAACATACCATTAATTCCGCACATTATGGGCCTACTTGGCGCATCCTTCGCCGAAATCTCACCTCACAAATTCTTCATCCTTCTAGGGTTAAGGCCTACTCTCATGCCCGTAATTGGGTTCTGCAGACACTTGAGAATCGGTTGGAATCGGTGTCCAAATCTGGAAATCATGTTAAAGTTGTGGAAGAGTTTCAGTACGCCATGTTTTGCCTGTTGGTGTTTATGTGTTTTGGAGATAAACTTGATCAAAATCAAGTGAAGGAAATAAAGAGAGTGGAGCGTGCTCTGCTGTTGAATTCTGGCAAGTTAAATGCCCTGAATTTTTGGCCGAGTGTGACCAAAATCTTGTTAAGAAAAAGATGGGCGGAGTTTTTGCAGTTGCGGAAAGACCAAGAAGATGTGCTGATTCCTCTGATAAGAGCAAGGAAGAAGATACATGAAGATAGACAGAGTAAGGCCAAGGAGGACTTTGACAATGAAAAGGACAAACTTGTTTTGTGCTACGTTGATACCTTGTTAGATCTGCAACTGCCTGACGAGAAAACGAAGCTCACTGAAGATGAAATTGTGTCTTTGTGCGATGAATTCCTCAACGCAGGAACGGATACTACTTCCACGGCTTTGGAGTGGATCTTAGCAAACTTGGTCAAATACCCACACATACAGGGCAAGCTTTTTACTGAAATCAAAGGGGTTATGGAAAGCGAAGAAGAAGAAGAAGAAGTAAAAGAAGAAGTTTTGCAAAAGACGCCATATCTGAAAGCTGTCATTTTGGAAGGTTTAAGACGACACCCACCTGGGCATTTCGTGGTACCACATGCAGTGACTGAAGATATAGAATTGGGTGGACATGTAGTACCCAAAAATGGAACAATCAATTTCATGGTAGCAGACATGGGTTGGGATCCAGAAGTGTGGGAAGATCCCATGTCATTCAAGCCTGAAAGGTTTATGAGTGGTGGTGAAGGTGAAGCAGTGGACATAACAGGTAGCAAAGAGATAAAGATGATGCCTTTTGGTGTTGGAAGGAGGATGTGTCCAGGTTATGGCTTGGCGATGCTTCATTTGGAATATTTCGTGGCCAATTTGATATGGAAATTTGAGTGGAAAGCTGTGGATGGAGATGAAGTGGACCTATCTGAGAAGCAACAGTTCACCATAGTGATGAAGAATCCATTGAAAGCCAATGTAATACCCAGGATAAAGAACTAGTGAACCATGTTGTGGAAAATGCATAAGAACTTTTCCGTACACGTACAGCTTAATAAAGTTTCAGACGCAGCTCCAGGCATATTTCAGTAAGTATTTTGAACATTTGCCACAGCAAGTGCAACTTTTGAAAACTAGAATCTCTGGTTGTAACGCGGATTAGATCACCAGTTTTATTTTTATTATTTTAATGGTGTATTAAGAATAAAAGCCCTCGAGGTATTCGATGCATGGCTTGAGAGGACAACTGTGGGGGATATGGACATAGCCGTCCAACCGCATTGTGAATGGTTGGAATT
The DNA here is from genome assembly GCA_025629845.1 of Erythroxylum squamatum. Taxonomy (NCBI): domain Eukaryota; kingdom Viridiplantae; phylum Streptophyta; class Magnoliopsida; order Malpighiales; family Erythroxylaceae; genus Erythroxylum; species Erythroxylum squamatum. Next base: position 10,967,470 of record JAOTBA010000002.1, read on the forward strand.
TCATCTTCCTTGATAAATAATGCGAAGGTCAGTTAGGTTCTTATCAACTAAATTTTCACTTATACAATTATTCTTAATCCTTTTGTAATTCTTTCCATTAAGTTCTGAAGGTCATGTTAAATAATTTTTTTTAAGCATAAGGTCAGTTAAATGGAGGAAAAACATATGAGATAATATATGATGTAATATTCATTTCTTTTGTACGTAATAAGATTTTACCGATAAATATAGAATGGTGAGTCTTTGAAAGAGTCAATTTAATGATTTTACGATGTGATACTTAATTAAAGCATATATTATCTAATAAGTTTAAAACTAGACCAAATAATAGACAGTTATGAGGTATTCAAAATGTTAGGTATTGTCGTATAGACCTTATTGAATGAAATGTATGTTTCAATGAACATTTATAAAAGAATGGTTCTTAAGATAAGCAGTGGGAGTAAGATAAAATTTGAATATATTCAAATCTTGTGACGATACAACCAATTAGAACTTCAACTTTATTGATATATAATTGATGTATAGTTGAAAGGATATGAGATATTAAAAGATTCACTTTTATGATGAATTCAAGGAGTTTATTTTACATATGATTGTGAATTTATTTCTATAAGAAGGTTAGTAGGAGTAGTTTACTCTTCAACAAGATTGTGCAATGACGTATTACTCATAAAGAACAGAAATGATATTTTGAATTGTTGAATATCTGATAGCCTAAGAATAGTTCTTATTAGATACGAATCGATAACATCTTAATTATGGGAATTAAATCCATAGATATAGATATGCAAGATGTTTACCTATTCTAAGTCCATATACATATATAATGTAATAAAGATATTTAGTATGCGAGATCTTTAATGCTTGTGAAGTATTAAACATATCTATTGTTTAATGCATGAGTTGATATTTGAGTTCAAGATTATAAGGATATTTAGTTTGGAAGTGAATCCTTGTTGAGGTATATCTTACTTAGAACAATATTATTTTGAAATTGAAAATGTTTCAATAGAGCATAGATTGCTAATTAGGCCATAAAATGTTTTTTCATTTAGTGAAAATGATTATTTAGATCAAGAAATTTATTAATGAACTTGGTATATTTTCTTGCATTATTCAGACAGTAATGTATTGTAAAACATTAGAGCTTATTATGCATATAAAAGGAGCTAAAGTCTCATTAATAGATCTAAACATGTATTTAGGCTTTTTTTGTTAATTATAACGATAATTAAGATAAAATTAATAAGATTTATGTGAATTCTCATTATAGAGAATCTTGTAGAATTCTCTTGCTAAACCACTATTCCAACGATAGTATGATCGTCGTATGGTTATATAATATAAGATATTTAAACGATTGTTTTAATGCAAGTACTAAATTGTTGTTTTATGCCTTACAACCATTCGATTGGTTGTAATATAGCGACATAGTTATTTAAAGGCAGATGTATATGATAAAGTACATAGGATAAATGTACATTATAAATGAAATTATGATGAGATCATAATTATGAGATTCATATTGCATTCATATATTATTCCTAAATTGTTTATAGTTACTATTTTATTGAGATCTGACATTAATAGAGCATAAAAAGACTAGCACACGTTATAATTCTTTGTTATAAAGGAAGTAATCAATCTCATAGAGTAAAGTATGAAGATATTTAAACAAACATGTGGTGATTATTAGAGAATAAAGTCACTTAATTGACTCCATATAAGAATTCTATTTAGAACATTACTTATATTTCTATGTAAATTCTCATTATAACGATTTTATAAAAGATCATTTGACCTGAGATTATCAAAGTATCTCATATAATGATTACTATGTATTTTTATTACTTAGGACATATTCTAGTCAAAAGTAGTCATTAAATATTAAAATAAACTATATGAAAATATTTGAGTGATCAATATAAGATTCATCACCCTAAAGTGATTAGGGAGAATGCTCCACTGTTCTCGATTAGTATTGATTCAAGAAATCTTTGACTAAGTTTGAATGACATTTTGAAAATAATTTTCAAGCATCATTAATTAAATCAACTACTAATGGAAGAGAAGTACCATGATTTGGCTCAGATAAAGTAAACATTATTTATATGCTTTATGTTCAATTGAAATATTCTACGATAAAATGATAGAATTATATAAAAAATCATGCACGAAAAGACTAATCAAAACTACTTTAATATTTTTAAATATTTAGATTATCATAATATGTTGCTAGATACCAATATTGATTTATGGATATAAATAAGTTTATTAATTAAAGAAGTTTAATTTATTTAATTTTAAATATGATTTAGGGTTATAATTTATATTCGTTACTAACATATTTGGAAACCTATAAAGTCATACATAAAGATTGAGTTTGAAGGGAGAAAAGTTGTTTCAATCAAGTTGGAATTGATGGTAGAATTTGAGAAACTTTATAATTAAAGATGAGATATTTAATAAATAAGGATTAATATGAGATATTGGATTTTATTTGGACACAATTGGTAATTAATTAGAATTAATTGTAATTTTAATTAAAATTTAATTTAATTGAATTTAATATTTTATTTTAATTAAATTAATAAAATGTCTAAAACTTATTAAAAATGGGTTTGGACCATAAAAGAGGTAGCACTTCTTGTCTAACTCTCTCTTCGACTTCTCTCAATACATTATGTTGATATCATTAAATGTCATAAACTTGTGAAATCGTGGTCGTTAAGATGAACTTATTTAAAAAAAATGATTTAAAGAAAACAACAAGAAAAGATAATGATTCACAATAAAATATAAATTAAGGTTGATATTTTATTACTTGATGTACTAATAGTGTTATATAGTTTTAAGTGATTTTTTGAAAAATAAAAATAAAAAACTTTCATATTTATTTCAATGCGCGTGATATAAAATCCCCATTCGGTATTCCAACACATCCACAACTCAACACAGAGTTCTAGAACCGTAAATCTGTAACTAGAGTCAACTTCACTCACCAAATTTAGCCAAAGAATTTCCTATGACTCTCCACTCAACTCTGAAACATCAAACCCTTTCTCTTTTTTTTTATCCACCACGTTCCCAGAAAGCTTATAGAAGACACGAACAAAATGAGAATGTTCCTGGCCATACGCTTCACTCATGCTAGAGCTTCCTCCCACACTTTTCCTTTTGTCCGAAACTCCTACACTCCTCGATTGACCTGAACTCAAAGAGTTAGTAGCTGATATTTGCCAATTACATCTTTACAATCTTTGGCGACATATTAATGATGTTTTGAGTCAACTCTTTTAATGCTTCCACTGATGTTCACTGAAAGGCTGAAACGATCAAAACACCCATCTCCCTCAACTTCGACTGAAACACACATTTACTGTTGTCAACATTGTTTCCACAAACTCAACATATCAAGGGCTTTTGGCTATTATATCAAAGATGGGCTTCAGTTATTAGGTTAACCTGTTTAAACGAGACAAACAGATTAGAATCTTCCTGTATATGATAAGGAAACTCACCACACAGTTGGTACCGATGGCCAATTATACCAGGTTGACTATTAACGTTAATTACATCAAAGTCTCTTATCTTAGTGTTTCTTAAAAGGTGAATGTGCTTTGAGTTTTCTTTAAAAGTATAATGTGGTTTGGTAATTAACTAAATAAGTTATTCTCTTAAATGAAATTAAATATATTTATTAATTTTGTTGACCATTACGTATAATATAATAAATGTTTATAACATTGAATTTTAAACATTTATTAAATGGAAAGTTCGTTGGGAAAATGTAACTCATATTAATAAAGAAGAGAGAGTTTATAATAATATTTATAGAACAAATACAAGATTGTGAAAGATTACAGATAAGAAAATAATAGTATATTCCTGGTCCTGGCGCAGTAGATTATTGATAGGCCAGCCACTGTATAACTGTGCCTTGAACCTCGCAACAAAGACAAAGATATTAAAGTATTCAAAATTTATTTTTTTAATTTAATTTAAATTTTTAATTTTTTTATATTTAACAGACATATCATACCATCAAAAAAAACTTTTGAATTTATTAAAAATTTTAAAAAATCTTAAAAAGTTAGCTTTATGTATACGACCCCAGGATATATAGTGTAGAAGTACGAATCATGTCCATTTTTTCTAAATCTTTTTGTTTCATATTCATTTTGCTTGAATTAGCAGCTTGCGGCGGTGAGAGCGGAAATCGAATCTCACATCTATAGAAGATTACAATATATATGGAGAGTTTTGAGATTATTATAAAGCAATTTAAATGGTAAATTATGGTTTTTAGTTCACATTTTTTAAAATATTTTTGGATTAATTTATTATGCTTATATTCATAACTAGAATTACTTCTATTTTGTATTGTTATAGGGATTACCGTATATTTTATCGTATGTTTTCTAAAATATCATTGCATCTTTGTGGTGGAATTTAACCATGATTAAATCACGAGTCCAGCGGAAATCAAAACTTTTTACAAATTCCGAGCGGATCCCGATAATTGATTAACTTGAATAAAACAAAAATACTATTCATAAGAAATAGCAACTTTTTCGTGTTCCTGTTAAAAATCCTTTGAAACTTTTCTCGATTTGTCAACCAAGAGTTATTCAAGCGTCCAACTTCTCTCAAGACTCTTTTGAGAGGAAGAACAAAAGTGCTAGCTTCTAAACGTTCTTCCTATTAATAGAAAAATCATTAGGATTTTATTTTTTTACTAAATTTAATTTCTTTAATTATAATTAAAATCAAAATCAAAATCAATTTAATTTAATTTAATTTTAATAAAATCAAATATTTCATATTTGGTCCTTAAAGTTTCTTAAACTTTATAATTAAGTCCAACTTAATAAAATTGTTTTTTTTTCACAAATTGCTCTTTGATGTGTGACCTATTAGGTTCCTAATATATTGAGAATGATTATAAATTTTAATTTTGATTCATAATTAGAATTAAATAAATTAAAACTCCTTTTAATTTATTTTTAATTCTCTAATTAAACAATTTATAGTCATAGGTCAAGATTGACGTCTAGCAACATGTCATGACCACCTAAATATTAAGATTGTCAAAGTAATTTGACTTAACTTGTCCATGCATGGTTATGATGTATAATTTATCCTTTCCTCATCTAATTAATCATTTTCACTAAATGAAAAATGTATTATGTCTTAGCCTCTGTTTGGTTGAGCTTATAATAGTAAAGCTTTTATCTGTAGAGCTTTTTTTAGAAGAACTTTTCTAAAAAGCCACTTCACTGTTTGGCTGTCATTTAAAAAAGAGCTTTTTTGAAAGAGTTTCGTACAGTAGACTGTTTGGCAACATAAAAATAAAAAACACTTTTAATTTTAACTATATTTTATTTTGTAATAAAAATTATTTATGCATATAAAATTATTTTAAGCATATTAAACAATATAAAAAGTACAATATATTAATTATTTTATAATTTTAAACCATATAAAACATAAATGAAAATATATTTAACCAAAACTTTTATATGGATTATAACATAAGTAAAACTAATATCAAAAATAAATATTAAAATATATAAAAAAGCTAAATAATATTATATAAATATCAAAATAAATATTCAAGTTGAGTAAATAGTTAAATACATAATAAATTATACATTTTATTGTAATAGATAATAAGATGAGTTTGCAAGATAAACGTGAGGATGCGTTTATAAGTATTGTGAGAATTATTTGTAAAACATAAGCGTAAAAGGGACTAAAAATAGACTCATTGATTGATCTGAAAAATTTACCAGAAAAAGTCATTTGAGAGGTTTTTTTTAAAAGCTCTAAATTTGAGCTTCATAAAAAGCTGTATTTTGACTGCTAAAAAAACTAAATCTGTTAAAGATGTAATTTTTTATTTTACAACCAAATACTTATTTTAAAAAAAGCTTTTGTGGTGAAAAAATTACGTATTAATTTCCCATAAGTTCATCCAAAGGGGGAATTAGCTTAATAAGTTAGCAAGAATCTCAGGCTTCTAAGTACTTGTTCATTAGCTAAATGCAAGGAGTAAGAGGCTATTTTGGAGGAGATTGGCGAACACAAAGTGGGTACAAAAACTTGGCGGCTAGACCACTTTCGAAGTGTTGAGGCCATGTGTCATGCGAGTGTTTTGACAAGTTTAGACTGGCCAAAGGGAAAATTACAATGAAGTGGGACACAATCAACTTGACATGTATAGGCATGATTTCATAACAAATGTTGTTGGTTTCAACAATTTTTTAGTAAAAATTGTTTAATTAAAATTAATTAGAATTTTTATCAATTCTTAGTATATTACTAAATTATACGCAAAATTATTTAAAAAAAATAATCGAATTAAATAAAAATATGAGGTAATTAACAAATAAGAACCTAATGTTTTTTTTTACATTAATAAGAACCTAATGTTAGTTATTAAATTGTATCTTTGCACCACTCATAAATCCTCTTAACTCATTTATACGAAAATAGTAATATTTAATAAGGTATTTTTAATATCAATTTCATGAAAAACATATATAATAAAAAATAATCAAATTTTATAGTAAAGCATCTTTGTAAGTTTATTGTCTTGTTATATTATTGATGAATATTATATTATATAAAGTAAGTTGATTTTGATTTTTGAGATATAATTGCTTTTTATTTATTTAACTATACACATATTAGGATCATTTTCTCACACAAATATAACATTCCAATAAAAAGAAACTAAGTATTCACATTAAGATATTTTTATTATAATGCATAATAACAACATCAACAACAACTTAATAAAATCATACTTAGAGACATCTAATAATATGCAGGCTTATCCTAACTTTTAACATGATGTATCAAATTGCACCCTCAGAGCCAGTTTCAAGAGTAGAAATGCACAAAGATGGTTTCTCATATAAAAACTTACTAGAAACCAAGTTTTATTCACTATTTTTGTTATGTTTTATTTGACCTATTTTATTGAAACTTCCACATTAAATATACAATTCTTAGAAACAAATGCAAAAAGACAGTGCAAGGTAATCAATCACATTATCCTGACGTTCAGTTTGGTTATTTTACAGGAAATTCGGATGAACTTGGGGACGAGATTGTTTGTTTCCAAGCGTGGCCTGATCTTTCCGGTGAGTGACTTTACAGTTCAGGAGGAGACATTCATGGAGATCGTTTCTGACATGAAAATATATTTGCTATACTGTTTACAATTACATATACAATTTCTTGGAGACAAATACAAAAAGACACTAAACAAGGGAATCAACCTTATTGTACATAAAATGACACAGCCCCTTTCTTGGACGGGCGGAGGCACAAATCATCATGATGGATTCACGTGCAGGTTTCTCTGTCAAAGCTGATGAACAAATTGTTGGGACCTAATGTCTTATCCTCATATATAGTATATATAGCATAATCTTATCTGATCAGGATACGTCATAGAGCTTATTAATAATAATTGAGTTAATAGTTAATGAATATAACATGAATTATAAGGAATTTAAGTGACTAATATAATATTTATTACTCTAAAATAGTGTATTATTTTAAAAGTTCTTTATTAAAGTGGAACAAACATGAATTTTAAATAGCAATACAAAAATTAATTATTAAATTCAAATATTGTATTTATTAAATATAATCTTTATTTAGAATCATATTATGTATGATTAATAGTTGAGTTACATGAAGATCACATAAAAAACATATTAAATATAATATGTTTTGAAATATTAATTTGATATATAAATATAAATATAAACATAAATACAAACTGAAGAGTTTAATTTATAAAATCATATATATTATTTTAATAATAATTTATACTAATTACTAGTATATTAAAAATATAATATACAGATCATCCAAAAATGATTAAAGTGAAAAAGAAATTTTAATTAAATTAGACTTTATTACAAAGTTTGATAAAAATAAATATATTAATAAGGACTTAGTGTCAGATATTAAATTTTATTAAAACTTAGTCGGTGCTTAAATTTAAATAAATATTATTAAAATTTAGTTGAAATTGAAGATATTTTAATTAAAATTATCAAAAAGGTTTAACCCCTTTAAAGGATTTAATACTTCTTATAGATTATATTAATTTCTAATTCCATATTTTCTAAGAGCTATTTGTCATGTATTATTGCTTAGGTCATGCACGTTCAGTTTGTTTAATCGTAAAAGCTTTGAGCCGTTAAACTTTTCGATTCGATTTCTTGTAATAACTGTTATTATTAAAAATCAATTAGTGAATTAATTAATCTGTGAATATTTGTAAATTAATAAATTCTTATAAATTAAAATAAATCAATTAATTTCATTTAACAATATCTTTTTTAAGTTAAACTTCAATTTTTCTATTAATAAAGACAATATCTTTTAATCATATTTTAAATTCTTTAATTTTATTTAATTTTTAGCCGGTTTTATGATGATTTAATATCAAGTAAATCTTTTAAATCTTAAATATTAAATCTTTTAAATCTTAAATATCTTATCTTATCGATTTAAATTCTGATTCGATTTTAAAACATTACTAATTCCATACTTTCTAGGAGCTACTTTGCATGGATATCGCTTTCGAGATAAAAACTCAGTAGAAACCAGGGTCCTTGTATTGTTCGTTGACACTTCCATACAGATACAGTTCTTGGTAAACAAATACAACTACAAGAGACAGACACTACTACAAGGGAATCAACTGCATTATGCAGAAAATGACAGAAACCCTTTCTTGGACAGGTATAGCGTAAATCACCAACTGAAGCTAATGGACTCAAAATGCAGATTGTCTGCCAAACCAGATGAACAAATTGTTGCAGCCTCATGTCTCATCTTCTTTGGACCGCAAACAAGTACTCCAACACTTGATCCTTTGCACTCGAACAACATTTCTGCATTAAAATGGAGTCTTTCGATAAGGATTTCCAATTTCTGACCGAAGCTTAAGCACAAGAAAAGAATTTTGCACCCTCAAAGGGGTGAAGACAGAAAATTTTAATCAGTTTATGATATATTAATAATGAAATATGTTATACTGAGATTATTATAATTATTAATAAATTAAATTATCAAGTGAGTGATAGTATTAAGAAATTAATATTGGCATTATATTACTAAAAATTGATTAAAACTTTTATTTAAAATTTTACTTTTTTATTTTAAAATATATAGTAAACATAATTACAAATTTATTGGTCTAATTTTTGGAAAATTTTAAATTTGATAAATCTCTATATTTTCTCTCATTTTCGCAATAAATTAACCTAGTATATAATAAATGCAATATCAAATAATATGAACGTAAATTTATGTAAAATAACAAAATTGAATGGCTTTACTTACTCTTTAGATCAGGTCTTTCACCGTAGTGCACAGAAGTAGATTGGATAAGAGACTCTTGCGGGACACTTTCCATTTCCCTATCAGCATTGATGAAATACGACCCTGGTGATGCAACTGGGGTGGGAACTTCTATGTTCTGAATCTGATTACCTTCCTTGTTGCTTCTTTTCTTGTTCCAGAGAACAACTGCACTTGCAGTCATGGCTATGCTTATGCACATAACTAAAACTGTTAGGAAAACTCTGAGAGCACTCGAGAAGTCTGCACTGGAGTCTTGATCAATGGGGTAAATGTAGTACCGGGTAATTAGGCCAATTATGATTAGGAAAATGATGAAAGAAGAAGATATAATTGCACCAAGCCAAAGCCAGTTCTTGGGGCCTAAAATGGCAGATATTGGTGCTTCTGTTGGCTTGGGCTTGAACCAAAGAGTTCGAAGGAGTTTTGAGCTATCGTTCAAGGGTCCTTTCTCTCTTGTAACAAAGGCCTCAATTTTCAGTTGCAGGTTCGATAGGGAAGATTGAGTTCCCGATACTGGGAGTAAAAGGTCCAGCATTGTAAGCTCTGAGGAGGTCTTGAAAGCGCAAATTAGAAGTATTTCTGGACTCTTGATATCGTTTGTGATGCTTGCAAAGATGAGCTCTCTTATTATGGATATGAAAGGAGTAATGCCACTGCCTCCACTCAACATCACAAGCTTATCATGCCTAGTTATATAGAAATCACACAATCAGTTCGTGATTTTACTTACAGAAGCAAGAACATAGCTTCAAATCTACAATGGTACAGACCTCAGGAAGTGAGTTGAAGCAGGTCCATAAGGTCCTTCAACTGAGACCTCGAGATGGTCAAGGGCAATCGGCGATGAAAGCATCTGATTAAGCTTCTTAGACCAGCTTCCTTCACTTTTAACCATAACACTCAATCTCTCAGGTTCCAAGCTGCAATTTGAAGTGACAGTGAATGGATGCCATTGCAGCTTGGAAATGCTAGGCACGTTTATGAACATAATGCTAGTTGAGCTATACCTCAAACCTGTCAGCAAAACAGGTGATGTACAGTAAAGCATTGCAGAAAAAAAAAAAAGATCTCAAGTGAGTTTTAAGAAACGGAATGTTAAGTGATTAATCTCACCAGGGCTTTTAGAGAAGTTGAGTTCCAAGGTCTCACAGGGCAAAACACGGGCAGAAACTAAACGAACACGTTGTCGTGATTGAAGAAACCTTAGATAACGATCGATCATAAAGAGGTAAAATCCAGGGAGCATTATAAAGGCATAACTGGTGCCAATATGAAAGATGAAGAACAAAACGAAGATAATGTAGAGGTAGTGGGTGTAGAAGAAGAGCTCGAACATCTTTCTCCTTACACGAGGGAGTGTTGTAGCCCAAATTGCTAGTCCTGCCAACAGAGCTACCTCTCCTGCTACATTGGATACGCCAGTTCTATCCCATTTCTTCATCTGTAGTATTGCATGATTCATGAAAATGGCATCTAATTAGTTCTTTAGAATCATGAATAACTGAATGTTAGGAAATCCACTCCCTTTTTAAACGAGTTGGCGGAAATATGACAAAATGTCTTCGGTAAATCATAAATGTTAGAACAAAAAATAGAATATTAGCAGTTCAGAATTCAAAAAGAATTTTTTACTCTTGTATTATGATAATATCATCACATTTTTTAGATAAAAGTACCCTTTAGTCTTTTATTGACTAAAATAAATTAGATCTCTATATATTTTTTGCTTTATTTCATTATACCCTCTATTTTAAAAATAAAAATTATTTAAAGCATAAATTACATTTTGACTATTAATAAATAAAAAATATTAAAAATATCATTTTCTTCATAATTATACTTCATGACTGTTAATTTATGAAAATTTTTTAAAAAATTAGTTTTGAAATAAGATTAAAAAAAAGAAATTTTATTGAAGGTGCTATTTTTTTTACAATTTTACGTTCTAACTATTAATTGATGAAAAAAATTATAAATTTTTGTTTGTGGGTTACTTTCTCACCCTTACTTCACAAAATTAGAAAAAATAATAAAAATTAAAAATGACATTTTCTTCAAAATGTCATTTTTTAAATTCTATTTCATAAATAAATTTTCTTTTTTAATTTTTTCAAATTAACAGTCATGAAGTACAATCGTAAAGATAATGATATTTTAAGTTTTTTTTATTTTTTAT
>JAOTBA010000002.1:10979144-10989664 GCA_025629845.1 Erythroxylum squamatum
GTTTAGGTCTTTACGTAGACTCCTACCTCTGCATGGAAGTCCCCTCCCGCTGATGGGCTTTGGAAAGTATGGATCGGACTTGGGCTCAACGTTTTTGATGAATGGACCGATCGGCCCTCGGGTCGTTGCGATTGAATCTAGGCTCAGCATAACCGACTCAACCAGTGATAATTATATTTAATTTGGTTATCTTTTGTCTTTCACTTGACAACTGTTGTGCTGTAACTTAAACCCTCAAGTAAACGAGAAATTATAAAAACACGAATAAGCTGGCAAAATTTTGAACCATTTATTCCCGCAAACACTAAAGTACATCTCCTCAAGTTAAATTAATCTTTTCTTCTTCCAATTGTCATCATACATCTATAGTTTTTTTTTTCAATAAAATAATTTCCGATACAAGCACACAGTGCACGTGGTGCAACGAGAACTACGCATTGAATAAGTGGTCCCGGTTAATAGGTTGTAGATTCTCCCATTGATTTGATTTCTTCTACGATGCATTGATATTTGATAGTGTTAGTTTAAGATAAGATTATATGCTCGCGAATTAGAAGATAGATAAGGAAGAAAATTTAGTAGGGAGGTCCGTTGGTTGGTTTACAACCCTATTTATAGTAGATTTCTTTTTTTTTTTTGACGGAATTTTATAGTAGATTTCTTAAACAACTAAATAATAAAATATCTTTAAATAAGGCATCTAAGCCACAACAAACTCCTCTTTTTGACATCTAATAACAAAATAACGAAATAACAAAGAAAACAAAGACCACTTCCTAAAGTAACCAAAGACCACGTTCATCCAATTTCATGGAGGGCTGATCTCTTGTCCATTTTCCCCTGTCCTATTCTATCCATTTTGCCTCTGAATTATCCAGTGAATAATTCAGAGGCAAAATGGACAAGGTAGAATAGGAAAAAATAGACAAAAGATTTGAGGGGCTTTTCATGCGCCACAAGCAACTCCAGTCAAACCTTCTCACCTATGACTCCATGCATCCCTATCATGCATACAACTAATTGGGTGCTAAATAATTGGACTTTGTCAAAGCTTGTCGACATCCCAAATTCTCCTCTGCATAGTCAAGACATCTGGCTAATTACTTCAGAGCTACTCTTTATATAACTCCAAATTAGCTAATAATAAGTATAATTATCTTCTTCTTTGAAACATGGGTATGAAACGCAGGCCTTCCTCTTTTACTTTATAAACAATATCCTAAGTTAAACCAGTAAGGAAAGATAATATAGTAAATAAACAATATCCTAAGATCCATTTGTTTTACCGATAACATATGGCCTTATTATATACACGAGACAACTATTTTAGAATTACTCCAAACAAATGTATAAAATATTAATTGTTTTCCTTAAAAATTACAATTAAATTTAAAGTTTATATACAAAATCCAATCCAAACATTAGGATATTTACAACGGACACATCATCTGTGTTGTTCCAATTCAAGTACTACGATGCTGTCAAATGTCCATTAAGTGCGTGGCATCAGATTTGTCCCCGTTAATATTTTCTCTGTGAAATATACTTATTTATCGATTACCTTGATGCTGCCAGTGTACAATAGGTCTTTTTTTCCATGGGTTCTATTTAATGCCCAATTCAAACCCAGAAAGCCAAAACGCAGCGTGCCAATCAAGTAAAAACGGAGAATAAAAGGCCGATTAGTAAACCCATCTCTTATCACTTGAAAGAGCAATGGAGACCATATACCTTATCCTAATCTCTCTCGCACTCTCGTTGCTTGTCAAAACCATCTCTACCCTAATTTTCCATTCCAACAAGCCAGCCCTCACACTCCCTCCAGGCCCTCCTACGTTCCCTGTCATCGGCAACTTCCTATGGCTTCGCAAGTCCTTCTCCGAACTCGAGCCTATCATTCGCAGTCTACACGCCAAATTCGGCCCTATGATCACCCTCCACATTGGGTCTCGCCCGGCCATCTTCGTGGCCGACCGCTCTCTCGCCCACCAGGCCTTAATCCACAACGGAGCTGTATTCGCTGACCGTCTTAAAGCCGGTCCCATAGCCAGGATTTTGTCTTCAAAGCAACATACCATTAATTCCGCTCATTATGGGCCTACTTGGCGCATCCTTCGCCGAAATCTTACCTCCCAAATTCTCCATCCTTCTAGGGTTAAGGCCTACTCTCATGCCCGCTATTGGGTTCTGCAGATACTTGACAATCGGTTGGAATCGGCGTCCAAATCTGGAAATCATGTTGAAGTTGTGGAAGAGTTTCACTACGCCATGTTTTGCTTGTTGGTGTTTATGTGCTTTGGAGATAAACTAGATCAAAATCAAGTGAAGGAAATTGAGAGAGTAGAGCGGGCTATGCTGTTGAATTCTGGCAGCTTCAATACGCTGAATTTTTGGCCGAGTGTGACCAAAGTCTTGTTACGAAAAAGATGGGCAGAGCTTTTGCAGTTGCGGAAAGACCAAGAAGATGTGCTGATTCCTCTGATAAGAGCTAGGAAAAAGATATATGAAGAGAGACAGAGTAATGAGAAGGACAAACTTGTTTTGTGTTACGTTGATACCTTGTTAGATCTGCAACTGCCTGACGAGAAAAGGAAGCTCACTGAAGAGGAAACTGTGTCTTTGTGCAATGAATTCCTCAACGCAGGAACGGATACTACTTCCACGGCTTTGGAGTGGATCTTAGCAAACTTGGTCAAGTACCCACACATACAGGGGAAGCTTTTTACTGAAATCAAAGGGGTTATGGAAAGTGAAGAAGAAGAAGAAGAAGTAAAAGAAGAAGTCTTGCAAAAGATGCCATATCTGAAAGCAATCATTTTGGAAGGTTTACGACGACACCCACCTGGCCATTTCGTTTTACCACATGCAGTGACTGAAGATATGGAATTGGGTGGACATATAGTGCCCAAAAATGGAACAATCAATTTCATGGTAGCAGAGATGGGTTGGGATCCAAAAGTGTGGGAAGATCCCATGTCATTCAAGCCTGAAAGGTTTATGAGTGGTGGTGAAGGTGAAGCAGTGGACATAACAGGTAGTAGAGAGATAAAGATGATGCCGTTTGGAGTTGGGAGGAGGATTTGTCCAGGTTTTAGCTTGGCAATGCTTCATTTGGAATATTTTGTGGCCAATTTGATATGGAAATTTGAGTGGAAAGCTGTGGATGGTGATGAAGTGGATCTGTCTGAGAAGCAACAGTTCACCATGGTGATGAAGAATCCGTTGAAAGCTAATTTATTACCCAGGGTAAAGAACTAGTGTTATCATGTTGTTGAAAATATCGACTTTTACTGCAGCTCTTATCACTTGTGACGGGTTCCCATTTTCTGTACACATGTTTTCAAATTACAGCTTAATAAAGTTTCAAATGTAGGCATGTAGCACTTGGCATCTCAATAAGTATTTTAACACGGCACAGTTCGAAAGTACAACTTTTGACTACTGGAATCTCAAGTTGTTATATTCCAAGAGGACCACCACTGAACAACTTCTGACTTACAGCTGCTTTGCAAAGTTGTACTTCCACGTAGAGCACTGGAACTAACGTGTTAAAGCAGACGTGATGCGTGATGCCAACTTATAAAATTTACTAAAAGTACAGCAATCATCAATTTTTTTAAACCTAAACTACAGACGAAATCTTAATAAATTAAAATTTTAAAATAATTTTTGGTCAAACAAACAGTTATTTTTAAAAGCTATGATAATTATTTATTTATTAAAAATTTTACCTACACTTTAATATATATATTTATTTATTTATTTACATGGGCTCAACTTACATGTCAGCAAGATTAACAGTATGAGTTAAGTCAATAGGTTGTATTTGTAACAAATTAGATCTTTTAATATTTAATTGATATTTTATATTATTAATATATGCCAAACTAAATATAATTGAGGATTTAAAATATCATTTATTTTTAAATTAATAATTATGTTGTATATGTAATATGCTTGATTTAGGATGACCAAATATGCCGTTTTGATATTTTAGAATCATATGATCAAATGGATAACGATAATACAAATAACACTAAAAATACATAAATATATCTAATTATGAATATAATGTAATAATTTTAAATAGTAAAAACTATACTTCACAATTTTGTTGACAGGTAGAATGGGTTATTGGAATACGTAATGTCCTAGATCTAATTATCTCAAAAGTCTCCATAAGTGTAATCTTCTCCATGAAATCTTCTGTGGTGTTCCAACTTATTCTATTAAGTCCACGCATAAATGTATAGATAAGATTTAATAGAATTTAATAGGAATATTATAATCGAAACAGGATATCTGTAATCTTTTATAAATGTGAGATCTCATTTCCATATGAGCCGGTGATTTGGTTGAGATATTTTTTAAAGTATATCTCAAAATTTAATATTTAAAGTATAAAAGGCTAACATTTTAAAATTTTGTTAATTAAACCCTTAATTAACATAATCTCTAGTCTTATTATGATTTATTAATTACGTATTACATAAATATTAGTTTTATTTTTCATCAATATTAAAATTTCATATGATATTAATATTTCTTGTACAAAAATCAGTTATCAAAATTAATTCCAACCTTTCTTTTATATACAACGTCTTGTGTAGCTGTTCAAATAAAAATGTGGAGATAAAGATCGATCGTAAGAGCAACCATCCTCAAAACTTAAGGGGTGTGGCTGAGTGGAAGGGATTCATCCATCCTTAACTAAAGGTCAGGGGTTCGATCCTTGACTTTGGGTATGGAGCAGGCTTAAATCCTTGGGCCAGCTGTCCCACCCTATGAGGTGCCTACAAACCAGCGAAGGGATTAGTCACTGGGTCTGCTGGTGAATACCCTGATCTAGGACTAAAAAAAGAGCAACCATCCTCGTCACTTCTAACTTATTTTATATGGTGTCAACCAGGGAAAAGGGAGATCGTCGCTGTCCACCAATGTAAGGTAGTCCATCCCATCTTTTATTTTGTATGCAAATGTGACTGCGTCTTCTATATATTGATGCATTTTCTTTTGTTACTTGCAGATTCAAATTTTCGTACGCGAACTCTTGGATCGAAATTTGTCGGACAAGTCACAGACTCACAACTACCTCATCGCCCGGTAAACCCTTGTCCTTGAGGATGCTGTTCAGTTCAGTGGTGACAATGGCAATGAAACATGTGTTGTTCCTGTTAACAAATTAGCAATCTAGAGAAACATCTGATAGGAGTGCAAGTCAATGTTTAGTCTATATTTGATCCTCTAACTAACTTCCTGTTTAACTAGGTATTTTAGCTTAATTTTGTAATTTGTGTGGTTTGGAATAATTTGATAGGAATTCATGCATGTAAATGTAATAATTTATTGCAAGGAGGAGATCCCAGGCAACCACCTTCATCTTTATACGAGTGCAGGAAAACCCTCGGATGTTCCGTTCGTATGTCCAACTCTCGACACTAGTATATTAACAAAATTGAGTGATGAAGTTGAAATATATTTTAATATAAACTTAAAACTATTTTTAAACAAATAATAAAATAAAATAATATGTTTTGTTTTAATAATTTAAAAGTCATAATAAATATTTAGGATATCTTAGGATATCCCAAAAGTTGATATAATTTAGTTCTTTATTTTGTTTTATTGTAGTAACAATTTAGAAGTCATAATATATGTTCAGATTATCTCACAAAATCACTCATTTTAGGGACTGTTACATTAATAATAGCAAACCAACGACTCGGTGTTCTATTGTTACTTCCGCTAATTAATCTGTTTTTAATGAAAATGCATATTTTCAAATATTATGGATAAAAATCTCATATAAAAGATTAATTAGCCTGAAATAAAGAAGAAAAAGAAGAAAACCGCTAGGAAATGGCCCAATTTTATCAAACATAACAGGGGGAAACCAGCTACGTGACAAGAAATATATTATAATGCTAAAACTATTATAGAATATTCAAAACATGATCGTATAACTTCATCTCCCAGGACTATTCCTTTCATAGGACAACTATATATCCAGTTATACTACGAGCAATCCAACCAAGCCACACTTTAGATCCAAAACGTTGAAGACAAATTATTTATTTGACAACCAAGAGTATTAAGTAACTAAATTAATATGTTAGTCTTTAATGGCACCTAAGAGCGGGGATGGCAATAGGCCGGCTCATGATTTGCTCCCCAACTTTTTGTAAAATTAAAAATATAAAATAACGTCTTTTTTAAATTAGGCCCGAGTTTACCTAGGGCCTAATTCTTCTAAGCAAACAACGTCGTTTTGCTTAAAATAATTGAGCCTCAGAGAGGTCTGAGCCGACCGATTGAAAACTCTTAAATCTAGGTCTAGAGGCCAACTCCTTGCTATCCCTACCTAAGAGAGGAGACAAATTTGATATTTATAAAATTCAAGGATTTTCCTAATTAATGAACTTAATTTAACAACAACGAATATGTTGATTACTTAACATGAAGCATTCAAACAATTGAATAATAATTTAAAGACGATACGAGAGAGAAAATGTAAACTAATTTATAGTAGTTCGGCAAACAACTTTTACCTACGACTACTCCCAAGACTTTTCTTGGAATTTCGCTATAATTTTTCTTTCAAGGTGAAGAATAAGCTTTATATAATCTTTATCGATAATCTTATAATCTTATTCTAAGGTAAAGATAAATCTTAATTTCACTTTGAATACTTGCAGGTATAATATCCAACCCCCTAACAAAGGATTACAACTTAAAATTATCTCACTTGTGCACATGATAACTCCAAAATGGTCATCTCACATAAATATGAAACAATGAAGCTTAAATGATTGAAAATCGATTCGAAAATTGTGTAAAATACACGCAAAATACTCTTAATGCTAAAACCAATAAGAAAATACTTATTTACAGTATTCTGGGACCTTTCTTAGCTGTTGGAGCCAAGAATCAGCCATTACAATAGCTATATGCAGTACATTGGTTGACCGATATGTATTAAAAACTTTAGATTCGCTGGCTGTTAGAACACTGGTTGACCAATAGGCATATTGGTCGGCCGATATGGCATTTTTTTGACCAATACGTCAATCAATGTTACAACAGACTCATGATACATCAATTTTAATTACTTTAGCCTATATTAGTCGACCACTAACCCATAATCACCCCAAAAATATGGTTTAAATATCTTTAAATGCTCAAATTCAATTTGATTAATGCAATTATGAATTAAACACTCTCTAAAATGTTTCCTAAAGAGTGTTTTAAAATTAAGAATTTTTTACCAAAAGATTCAGTACCTCTTGAAGAATGTACATACTCATACAATAAATCGAAATGAAATGTTTATACATAATGAGCATTTTAGAGCTTGAAATTAACAAAGTGAAATTACAATTAATAGTACAAACTAAAGAATGACCTTAACAAGCATTGATCTTCTTTTGTTCTTGATTTGATCTTCATTTCGATGGTTGTAAACTTCAACTTTTTTTATCAACTTCATAAGTTATCTTCTTCAGTTTATGATTTTATTTTGTTCTTATACTGCTTTTCATAAAAATAATAAGTTCATTAGTAGTAATTATTTTTTGTTATAATCAAAACACCAATTAGAACCTCCCTTGGTTCAATGATCTCCCCTTTTTGATGATAATAAAGCACTTATGATATTAGAGAACAATAATAAAATTAAGCATACAAATAACTATCAAGATAGAAATGAACATAACAGTATCAACGAAAGAGATATTTAATATCAAAGAAATATCTATACATTTAGATAATATAAAGCATAGTACATAAAGTGTAAGGAATACAGAAACAATAAACAATTCCTCTTTGGATTTGATCACTCCCCCTGAATGTTATCACTCTCCCTATATTTTATATCACCAATATTTCTCCCCCTTTTTGGAATAATAAAAAAGAGATCGATACTTAAAAATAGAAAATATGAAGTATCATACTTCAAATTAACTTGGTAGAAATAATCAAAATATCTTTTATTAAAAATGATAAATACTACAAGAAAAGTAAGAATTAGCGACGAAAAATTATTGACGGGAAATAAAACGTAGCAAATTAGCCACAGAAATCGACGTGAAAAAATTCATTTAGCGACGGTTATAATTTCCGTCGCTAAAAATAGAGGGAAACCATCTCGGCAAAATTAGCGACGGACTTTAGGAATGGTCAAAGTTTCCATCTGTAATTGCACTGAAATTAGTGACAGAAAACCTATTTATGTTGCTAAAATCGACATGAAAATTTTTTGTTTGGCGACGGTTCTAATTTCAGTCGCTAAAAATGGAGGGAAACCGTCCCGAAAAAATTAGCGACAGACTTTATGGACGGTAAAAGTTTCCATCGGTAATTATACTGAAATTATTATAAAGGGAAGGTGGTATAATAAAATTTAAAGGCGGGAATTAAAGGCGGTATAATAAAATTTAAAATTTCTGACGAAAATTTCTGTCGCTAAATCACGTTTAAAACACCTGTTCCCCCCCCCCCCCCTTTGGTTCATCTTTTTCGTTTCTTCTTCGGAGCTCTTCGGTCTTCTTCCTCCTCCAGTGACTTCCTCTCCCATCTGATGAGTTCCTCTTCTTTCTTGCTTTTTTTTCTCCGGTTTCTTTATTACTCTTTCTTGGTGGGTTTTTGATTGTCATATATAGTATTGATTTATGTGTTGAATTCTTTTTGTTATTGAAGAAGAAACGAGTATTGTTGAAGAAAGCCCATAAGATCCAGTATAGGGAAGCTCTCTGAATACTCTACTGAATCTTGGTTAGTTTGCATCTTCAATCTTTCTTTCAGCTCTCCTCATCTCTGTGTTAGTTTATAGGCATTTCTTTGATTTGGAATTTTGCTTCTTGTATATTTCTTGTAAGTCTATTAAGGCTATAGAAGATATTTCTTAATGCAATATTCCAACGAGCCATTTTGCCTGATTTGTTTTGAGGGAAATGTATAATCGTTAGATACTTTCTATTTGGCAGCTTTAGTTTCAATCGCGTTTCAAGGGAATCGGAGCTATAGAAGCGTTAAGCAAACAGTGAACGGACTAGAGGAGGCTGCGATCTCTTGTAGAGGCTCTGAGAGAGAGATATTGTTGAATGGATTGGTGGTTTTTCTCAAAGAGGTTGAGAAATTTATGGCTAGTTCTGCTGAAGATTAAAGGAAGAGTCTTGAAGAACACCTCGTCAATGATGATGGGGACTTTTTAAAAAATTTTAATTTTATTTACCGACGGAATTTTATTTTTCGTCGGTAAAAGGATCGATTTTTATCAATAGAATATTCTGTCGGTAAATTTACCAACGGCCATTTTAACGTCGTTGGCTATCGGTAATTTCCGTCGCTATTTTATATTACCGACGGAATGCAAACATTTTATGTCGGTAATTTCTATCACTAAACGCCCTATTTCTTATAGTAGGGCCATAAACTTCAAGCCTCAAAGGTTATAAAATGCAAATCAGCATCGACAATTAAACTGTGTGTAGTGTGTTGATTTGTATTGTGCTGTATTGATTGTTAAGTGTTAAATTAATTGAGCAATTCTTGTATGTATAAGCATGTTATAGTTGTGACTTATGAGTTTAAACTGTGCATTTTGGAAATTGAGAATGACAATTTGTTGGATACTAGAATGTATAGATATGTTGGTTTTGTTTGAATTTTGGAAATTGAGGAATTAAATTGAGGATTTTATATCGAATTATAGTATTTGGAATTTTGGATGTGTTTTATCATTTGTGTTGTTGAATTCTAGAAATTGGGAATTCAATCATTCAATACAAAATTGAAGTTTGTGTTAGTGTTTGAAATTTAAGAAATATTAAATTAAATTTTGTTCTTTATTATAAATTATATTATAAATTATAAATTGAATTTTAATAGACAAAATAGGTTAGTTAATTTAGGTTGAATTATGTGATTACACGAATTAATTTAAAGATGTGAGTTTATGATAGCTAGATATAATCACGGAAAATGAGTTACAGTTATGAGTTTATAGTTAACTTATGTAATCATACAAAATGAGTTATGTTAAGTCAAAATGACTTTACGTAAATAATTTTGATGGAGAAAAAATAATAATGAAAAGAAGAAAGTAAGACGGAAGTAGAACAAAAGACAGACGGAAGAAGCAAAGCCAAAAAACAGACGGAAGAAAAACAGACGATGTAAAAGACAGACGAAAGCGCGGAATAAAAATCAGACGATAGCGCGGAAACACAAAAGAAGACGGAAGCACTAAGACAAAAAGCGGACGGAAGCGCTAAGAAAAAAAGCAGACAGAAGCACTAAGACAAAAAGCAGACGGAAGCACTAGGACAAAAAGCAGACGGAAGAAAATCAGACGAAAGCATGAAAATAAAAATGAGACGGAAGCGCAAGGAGAAAAACATCAGACGGAAGAAAGTCAGACTGAAGCGCAAACTAAAAGGTCAGACAAAAGAAAGTGAGACGGAAGATCCGATACCACGTCGGATTACAAATCAGCTTGAGTTGGTTACAGAACTCAACTGAAT
>JAOTBA010000002.1:10994313-11021134 GCA_025629845.1 Erythroxylum squamatum
GTCGATTTTTCAAGGCAAAGAAGGAAGAACAAGCAGAGTTAGAAGAGGAAGAGATTATAGTTCGAGAAAGGATGGAGGATGTGCAACCTCCTAAGGTAAGTGATGCAGCTCATGTCATCACTAACCAAATTTCGTATCCTTTTCCTTGTTGTTTACAGGTACAAGAAGAAGAAGAATAGGAAGAGCCGCAAGAAGTGCAGTTTTTAGGAGAGTTGTGGGCAAGTGAGCTAAAGACCAAAGGTAACAAGCAGGATGTTGAGTCTCCATAACCATTGGCATTACTTTTACAGAGACCATCCTGGTGTGAGAAGGGCGATGCCCGAAAAGACGAGTGGATATTAAAGTATGATGGTGAAGCAATGAAGTTCCACTCATCAGAAGTCATGGAGCATCGTGCTAACAAGGAGCCACATTCAAAGGAAGTTGCTCCAGGCCCCTCACAGAGTTTGAACATGTTTCCTGTTGGACTCAAGCATCCATTCGATAATGAATGATGTACATATGCCAAGGCTCCAGCTTATGACCTTTGATAAGCGCTCAATGGGAGGCACCCCATTCGTATCCTTTTCTTTTATGTGTTTTGTTAGCAATTTTCTTTTATTTTCATTCCATTCGTATCCTTTTCTTTTATGTGTTTTGTTAGCAATTTTCTTTTATTTTCATTTTTGGTTTAATTTAATTCTGTTAGGAATTTAAATTCATATTTTTATTTGTGTCATTTTAATTTTCATCTTTTCTTTTTTAAAATAAAAAACGAAAATTAAAAAATGAAAATAAAAATAAAATTATATAAAAAACGAAATTTTGGCTTTACCGCCACCTCTCTTATTTCTTTCCTTTCTTTTCCCTTTTGATTTCATTGAATTTCTCCTTCATGTCTCAAATTCCAGCACCATTCACCCACGTCACTCATAGTCTTCATTGCCAACGCACCCATCACCCCTCACTTTCGTTTTTTTGTATTTGTGTTATGATTTTGTGAAATTGCAGGTGTTCTCTACGGAATTGACATAATGCCCAGGAAAACAAGTGAATCTCGTAGACTTGCCACGCCCATCCATTTTGCTGCTGATGTTTCTCCACCACAATCACCTTCACACACCACTGAACCACCTACTGCCACATCCGCCAACACCTTGATTTTGGCACTTCCATAATAGAGAAGCTTTCTTTAACTTTTTCTTTTATTTTTTTATGCTTCTTTAACATTGAGGACAATGTTGGTTTAGGTGTGGGGGAGAGAATTGGATTTTTGATGTGCAAAAGTTTCAGTTTTTGTGTGAATATTCTTGGTTGTGTGAGGTTTTATTGTTTTTTTGCGTATGGTTGTGCATGTCAAGCTATGAGCTTTGTCATAGTAGTTTGGATGAGATTGAGTATATACATGAAATTAAATTGGGCTAAGTGAGTTTTAAGTTGAAACATGTTGATTGATTGTAAAACTGACCTCATAGACTTAGTCAAAATTTTGACATTTGAGTGATGAAGTAAATTATGGAATTGAAGTGAATTCTTAACTTAAACTTGTGAGCGAACTTTGAGCCTAAATGACATCATCTTTATGTTATGCTTTTTGTTGAATTGTGTGATGCTCCTCTATTCAGGTTGCCTTCAGAACTTGCATGGAACCGGTTTGAATTTATTTGATTACATGAGATATAAACATGATTAAGGCCTTCCTTGTTTTTACACCATTAGCTTAAAAATGACCCAATGAATTATTTTTTCTTTGCAAACATTTTTGAGCCTTTATCCTTGTTTTTCAATCAATCACCTTATTTAAAAACCCAAAAACCCCATTAGCCTTACCCTATCACAAGTTGAATGAAGCATTGAGTAATATGGGATTTTTGTTCTGTCTTGTGTTTTGAGATATTTTTATAGGTACTTCTACTCATGTAAAGAAAAAGAAAAGAAAAGAAAGAAAAAAGAAAAGAAACGAAAAAATGGAAAAATAAAAAATAAGAAAAAAGAAAAGAAAAGAAGAATAAAGCATAGTAGCTTGAGTTAGTATGAGTGGTTCTAACCCTTTGTGTCATGCGTTTATCTCAGAATTTTAGTTGCGTGTCCCTTTTACTTAATGCTTTGTGAATGCTTGCGATAAAACCTTTGTCATGTTTTTACCTCACCTGTGAACCTAGCCCCATTACAACCCTAAAATAAAGTCCTTATGATCTATTAGCCTATATGATCTGAATGAATGAGAATTGGTAAAACTACAAGCCTATGGTAGTGCAACAAGATAGAGTGAGATTTGAGAGAAACACTTTATCTGCAAACACTTGAGTGTAAGAGCGAAATTCATTGTGTTGCAACTTAAGTCTTACTAGCCCAAGTTGATGGATTCTGTGCACTTGATCTTTTGATGGATGAATTCACTGAGTGTAGTGGTTTGACATGTTTGCTCGAGGGAAAGCAAAGGTTCGGTGTGGGGGAATTTGTTAGGTCATTAAATTGCACATATTTTGGACTTAATTATTTACAGATGGTTTTCAACATCTTAGAGATGCAAAAGAATGAAGAAAATCCGAAATTCCCAATTCGACAGCAATTTAGTGACTAAGCGTGGGCACGCCTAAGGATGGAATAAATCTGCAGTTCAAATTTCAAAAGCCAAAATCAAACTTATCACAATCTTTAAAGATTATCTTGCCATCTTTCAAGGGGATTACCTACCAAAAATGAAGAGTGCATTATCTGGAGAGAATCAAAAGAAGATAACGAAGAGCTAAGCATAAAGAAGGAGAGTTGGTGATTGACGCAAGTTCTCATACAAGGTTTTAGACTAGGTTTCGTAGGTTTTTGGGCTGCCACTTTCTTGCTTCTGCTCTTTACGTTTTTTGCATACTTTCAATTGGTGTTTTCGTATTTTTCATTAAAGAACCAGGGATGGAGACTTATTACCTTTTTATTTCTTTTCAATTCCATTATGAGTAGCTAAATCTTTTGTCTTTGTTGAGGAGATCCATGTTATCTGTTATTATAGTGAGACGTCGAATAGAGTTTATGTTGTTAATAAATATTGAATATCTTCAGATCTATTCTTTCTAATTGAATTAGTTAGTTTCTAGGTGCGCAACTAGAGATTAATTGGTTCAATCGCTAGATTAACGAGATATGATGTTCAGTTTCGCTAATCACAAGTAGCAATTAGGATTAACTTCTCTACATTAGAGTCGAAAATTCTAAGAAGATATTCACTTGATTAATTGCATGTCGTATATGAATTTCTCTCGCCCATTGGTTCTTGATTCTTAATGCTATTATTCAATTATACCTATGATCGTATCTAGGTTGTTGTTTAATAAGAATACTAGGATACATGTTTTTAGTCATTACACTTAAGAGAAAATTTCCCAATGAATGTTTATTAATGATTGCAATTTTATGTCGAGGATCCATAATAGTATGATAACATCGGTGACCCGAAACCAAGGTATTTTTCCTATTAAATTTTCTGATTTAATTATTGTTTCAATTTGTGATTTTTCCCCTTTATTTTTATTATTACCGTGAGTGACAAAACCCTCCTTTTTATTTTCGTTATTTGTGCCGTTTAAACTAGCTAACCTTTACCGTTAAAGATTCCTCGTGGGAACGATATCCGCTTACCGCTACTACATTAATTTGTTTTAACGGAAGTGATTTCTTTTATATTTGGTTGCAGGCGACAGCATCACCAACATTATATACATGAAATATAACACTTTAAAAGAAATTGGGTAGAAAATAAGTTATAATATTGCATATGAGAAAAGGAGATTCCATTGATTCTGTTTGTTTAAGTATTTGTATTGAAAAATTAGAGAATGAGAGAGAGAAAAAGAATAGGAGTGAAGTTGCGATGTA
This sequence comes from Erythroxylum squamatum, assembly GCA_025629845.1. Taxonomy (NCBI): domain Eukaryota; kingdom Viridiplantae; phylum Streptophyta; class Magnoliopsida; order Malpighiales; family Erythroxylaceae; genus Erythroxylum; species Erythroxylum squamatum. The sequence continues at coordinate 10,998,163 of JAOTBA010000002.1, forward strand.
TCCAATTAAAAAATATGAATTTGAAAACATCATTTATAATAATAAAAGTACAAGAACATGAATGCAAAATGGATCACGTCAAACTAAGCAATTAGAGCAAAAGAGAGATAGAAATACCTAAAGTCTCGAAGAGAAGGCGATGATATGGTGTGGATATAGTGTGACAATAGCTATGGTGGTTGTGATGCAGTGGTGTAAATAGATAAAATTCTCCTTTATTTGCTAAGTTTATGATTATGGAGAAATTAACTAAATTTTTTTTGATTATTTTTTATTTTTATTTGAAATGTCTCTGACATGTATTTCACCTGTTTAATAATTCTGCTGATGTAGCTTAAGATCATTTATACATATGAAAAGATTAAAATAAAAATTAAATTATCATTAAAAAAGAAAATAAAAGAACTAATTAGAGTTTTTAGCATAAGAGGGGAATTATCCTGTGAAGCGCCCGAAACATCGTCCCATCATGCACTGGAAGGCAGGCCTGTTTCTCATCCAAAAGGCCCAACTTATTTTGAGCTGTTTAATTCGTCGATCGAAGGGAGACTGTCTTCGTAGCGTCAGAGACCTGATCTCTGAACCAGAATTCAAAATTTGAAATTGTAGATAGAAGTTTGTTACCCAGATAAAGACAAGAGATCAACATGAAAGGTTTCTGCAGGCAAAAGAAGAAGACGAAAGCAGGCGTTACAAGATCATCTCCTATAAAAACTAAAAAGAGGGACCGTGTCATAATTTCCCATGCCTCCCTTGATCTTCAAGGTTCCCCTCTTCTCCCTCTCTGTTTTCAGTTCTTGTTCAAGGAGTTATGAAACCTGTTCAGATCCGTTAATTTTCTTTTAAACTTAAATAAAGGGGTTTTGGAGCAGTTGCTATAGATATATTCAAAGGTAATAAAGTTTGGGCCTTTCTTGTTTATGTATAGAATTGCCGCTTGTTCTTTATTTGTAGTCGTTCCTTTGTTCATTTTTTAGTTTTTCCTAGTGTTGCTGGCAGATGACTGTGACAAAGTTGAGACTCTGTTGAAGCAATTTGACATGAACATGGCATTCGGACCTTGCATTGGGTTGACTCGGCTAGCGCGTTGGGAACGTGCTCAACGACTACGCCTTAACCCACCGAGGGAAGTTGAGGGACTGCTTAAGGATGGAAAGATCCACTCAGGATGCCTTTGGGGTGACCGTGTCTAGATCATTAGATGTTATATGTTATGCTCTTGACATAGCGTCCGGGGCGTAGCTCAGTTGTAGGGCCCCCCATACCCCAGCCCAACAAAACAACTGGGAGGATGTAAATCAGATACTCAGCGGCCCGCTAAGAAGGAGGTGAGCAACCCACAGGCTTACAAGGAGCCCACCCTCAAAACCCACAAGGGGCTCAAGAATATTGCTTCCACACTGCAAACCGTGAGATTCGAACTTTGCACCTTGGAACAAATCTGCCCTTCCGGAACCAATTGAGCTATGCTATGCTATGCGGGCAATTCCTATTTCTATTTCTTGTTACTTTTCTCCTTTAACATATGATTTAAAAGTTGGGTCAGCAAATTAAAGATGCTGTTTTGCGGTTATATCTGTACATATACTATACTTTGGCTACTAACATTACATGATGTATATTTTTATTTTATAAATACATCGAATGTGTGTAATGCCAAGCCAAAGAATCTTAAAATAATTATTTCTATTCATTCTTCTTTGTCGCTGCTGGTTCTGTCATCAGGAATTCTTGAGGACCAGTATACTGGTACCAGTGTACAAATTGCCTGTATTAGAAGGGCCTTGGGAAAACCGGAAAAATCATTTCCACTGACCCCAACAAAAGAAGCGAGAGCAACACCAAGATATCCACTCACTATAAGGGAAAGTGCAATGGCTGATGCCACAAATGCCATCAGGGATCCCTCGCACCCTGGAGGACAAAGCTGCGTCATCAAGACCATGAACGGCAGAATCTTAACCATGAATAGAACTTCTGAGAGCCCGGAAAAAACCACAATATAAACTGGGTCTGGTACTCCCATGTTCCGATAAATTCCTTTGACAAACAATGCATCAGAAACCATAAATATAGCCATAGTTGCTTGAATGGCTGCTATTAATTTCCTTGCTGGAACAGACTTCAACTGCCGGTTGTAGATGATACTCCATAGGAGCATCGCTACCTGGCCAAAAACCTTAGAGATGCCCAATACAGATGAATTGACCTTTAGATACTGTGTTTGGTAGAAGAACATGGTTCCTGTCAGTGCTGGACTTATAGTATAAGAGGCTGCCAACCATGTTATGGAGTGAGCTATCTTAGATTTACGCAAAGCAACTGAGAGCTGTGAAAACTGTTTTCGGATCCCAACATTGGATGAGCTTCTAGGGAGGTTAAGAGAGCTTTCACGGACACCAATGGTTACAAGAAATTGGACAGTAAGGATGAGGCCAAAACATAGAAACATAACTTGGGGTGAATAGCTCGTAACGGCAATACCGCCAACCAGGTTCCCAAGGACACCACCAGCGGAGGCAGCAGCCCAGACAAAGGACTGAATTTCACCTGAGGCAGATGATTTAGTACTTTTAGAGGGCTGCTTACCAACCTCAGCAACAATTGCATCGTTCGCAACCTCAGCTATTGAAGCACCCAGATTACTCAGGAGAAGATATACAGTTACACTGAAGATTGAGATATTGGATCTCGAGAGAACTGCTATCGCTAACCATGAAAATGCTTGCAAGAAAGCTGCAATGGAAGTTGAGCAAAGATAAGTATGGAAGGAATGCGACATTGCATTTGTGCCAGACGATTTGATTTTACATCAAGCAAATAAGGACAAGATATCAAGTAGCAAGAAGTCAGTTCTCTGTTTGCAAGCTCTATGTTTTGAACACAGAACTTACCATTGTCAATAACCCAAATTCCAACATGGAGGTATGGTTAAACACAATATATTGCATGACAGCCTTATGTAAATTTAATTAGAAAAACTGATGATTTTCCTCCTTTGAATTTGAGATATAAATGATTTCTCTGTAATATTCAAATAGTAACAGTGTATATAAGCAACTGCAGACATAGCAGCATCAATGCCATTGAAACAACAACCAAAGATCTTGAAGTAGTATTGATATCCTAGTCTACTATAACTAAGGAAGCTCAGGGAGGCTTCTTAACATCTGAAAGAGCAAGATAAACCAATGTAACTGATAGAAACATGGGTCTTCACTATTGTCAGTTATAAAACCAATACCAGTTGAAACAATAAGTTTTGGGAAGCGAAACCAATAAGTTTCCAATGGCTGTTAACTTCATATAATAAGACTTGAGGGTCCTATAAGTGTAATCTTAAGGTAATATATTTTTTATTTAGAACCACAAGTTGTAGCATAAAAGTCTCCCACATTTACAGGAGCCAATACACAAGTTCAATTGAAATATCATTCATAGAAGATAATACCAACAAATGATCATTGAAACAAACAGCTAATTCTGGGTATCAGATATGCAAACGATTGGCAGCTACATACAAATGCAAAAAGGAAATCTTCATTTCGTTTCATTTTCCCTTCTCTCACATAAATTAAACATCAATTGTACATGCAAAGAATTAAAGCATTGTGTTGTTATCATTTGTCACATTTTCATGCATACATAAAAAAATGTATGCTAATAAATGAAAAAGTGAGAAAGAATGCGTAAAACAACTTCAAAGGGCCTGTTTAGTGGACAATATACTTGCTTTCAAGATAAAAGGAAAAGAAAGAGACAAGAATACAAAAGCGTTGGAGAATCAAAGCTCTTTTTCTTTACTTTTGGTCCCATATTCTCAAAGTAAAAAATTGAAGGAAAAGAACACGTTCAAGAGTGTCCGAAACACACACGATTACTTCAAGCTGCATCAAGAATAATAAGCATCCTACACGAGCTTGTGCATAAGTTCCTCAGAATTCATCAATAGATATAAACATTTAACTATCATGCTCATATTCTTGGGATCCAGTACGATTGCATCATATGTACAGATATTATTAACAAACTTCGCCATCTCCAGTAAGTAAGAAGTTTCCTCAGTCCATCCTACATGATGTGCAAATGTTTAACATGTGGAAGTTAACAAGGTGAAAACAGCGAACACGTTTTATACGAGGAAAGTCCATCCAAAGACCATTTCATTGTATCAAAATGTAGCGAGCTAACTTAATTTCTGCATGTGGAGTCAGGAAAGTTATTTCTTGAGCACCTCCTACGGTACCAAGTATTGAAGTCAAGACATGCAAAACACATGCCAACCATCTGTTGTAATTCCGATGCAAATGCTTGCAACTCCATTTCATAATTAATAAAGCAAGCAGATATCTCAAAAAGAAATTCGGAGAACCCATAAATAAGAGAGAGAAACCAAGCAAAGAAAATAAATAAAAGCTTGAAGTTTTACATTCAATTCTTCACTTACCGCCGATAGCGATGTAGGGAATGCGATGCTGGCAACGAATGTAAACGGCATCAGAAATGACACCGTAAAGTGGCTTACCAACCATGGGAAGATTGACGGAGTTTTGGAGGAGTTGGAGAGTGGAATGGTCCACGCGGAGACCATCTTTCAAGAAAAAGTTGACAGCTAACCAAGGAAAACACCTGAACCCCTGAACCCAGAAACCCAGACCCAGAAGTCCTTTCACCGGATTTTTCGAAGCTGAAGCTGAAGACACCATCTTGAATGGATCAAAATCCAAGCTTTGATGGACAACGTGAACCGTGTCTGGAGAATTTCTATAGTTTGAAGATATTTTATAGAGAGGTCCAGAGGCCACCTGGAAGCGAGGTTTCTTTACGTGTGTCCTTTTGTGGTTAATTCTCACGGACCTTTGACCGTCATTAACATACGTGCCATGAATCTTTGTGCTCGCAGTTTTCTTCTGAAGTGAAACTGACTGATTCTGAAAACGGAAAATAAATTCGAACGTCATTTTCTCTTTTGCTTTTGTCTTCCTTCCACGTGTGCGTTTTTAACTTACTGTATTTAAGGTAAGGATTTTTTTCGTTAAAAAAAAAAAAGAAAAGGTAAGGATTTTTATTTTGGAGTTCAACGGGATTTCTCATGCGCTGCGACTATCTTATTTCTTTTTAACTACAACGTCTTTAAGTATATTATATATATATACAAACATGTTCCCTCAAATCAAATGTATCAGGATTAGTGATGTTCACATTAATTTTGTACATTTACATATTTTGTTATTAAACTTAATATTTAATCCACTATTCTAAATAATTATTATTTATCAAGTATCAATTAATAAATTAAAGATTTTCAAAATTAAAAAAGTCCTCACCCTAAAAGCTAATGTAACCAAAGGAGTCATCTTTTCCTTTTGCGGACTTTTCTTCAAAGAGCCGAGGCGAGGGATATTCATATTATTATTCGGATTGCAGAACCGCCACAGCATATATACATTACACAGTTAGACGACAAGAAATAAAAGTTAAAGCGAAAACAAAAGAAATAAAAGGCTCTTTGGGAATGACAATTGAGTCCGGACATAGTCTCCTCCACGCTGAAGTCAATACATCAGTTACAATTCAAACTTAGACCTAAAACTCAACTTTTATAGTATATAACTACGTCATTTTGATATTTTAAATTAAAAAAGAAATTGTAAATAGTTGAGTCGACTAAAGTTAGGCTGGAGCTGGACTCTGCCTCCCGTTTGAAATAGGAATGATAAAGGATTGGCGTATAATTGGTCTCACTAATATAATATTTTTAAGATTAAAAATAGTTTAATTTTTTAAAATAAAATAATATTATTTTGTTTAAAAATAATTGAGCCCGGTTTAACTTAAGAATCGAAACTATAAAAAATAAATTAGTTTATTTTTAAAATTTTATTTTGATCAAATTTAATGGTCATTTAATAAATAAATTTTAAACAAAACTATTTTTAGTAATAAAATTGAATTAAGAAATAGATATTAAATCGAACTTATTAACTGTTTATTCTAATAAAATATAATAATTTATGCTATTCTTATTTGATAAGTACTAGAATAGAGATTAAGATAAATTATTTAATTAAATAATTTATAAATTTTATTTATCTTTAAATTATATTTAATAGTTTAATCATTATTATTCATAAAAATAATTATATTGATATTAACAATAAAACTAGTTTTGTTTTATTTAAAAATTAGAAATTAAAAATAAAAGCAATAAAAATAAAGCTAATTTTTAAACCTAACGACCTATATCCGTTTTACTTTTCACACTTGCATCTTCAACCTGTCTAATATGTTGTCAAATATTTTGTAGTTTCACTTTCTACTTTCTATTTAGATACGTTAACGTTTTATTTTAATCTATTATCAATCAAATTTAATAATTTAGTAAAAAATTATCCAATAAGTATCATCAAACATCTATTGGATCATTTTTTAAATAATTTTTTAAAAGGAGAATCTAAAATCTTGAGTTGCCAATTACATTTTTTTATGAAAATGGTAAATTAATTTAGGAGATTTCATAGACAAGTATTTAGGAATAGTAATTATTGCCCAGTCTAACTCGAAATCAAGAGACTCAACATGAGTTTATCATATTTTGGATTAAGTTCAATTTTTTTCATTTTTAGAAATTAGGTCGGATTTAAATTTATCCATCCCAACTTAAAGTCCAAATATTTCAAGTATAATAATTTGTTTTTAAATTTTAAACTAAAAAATTAATCGAGTTTAGTTCGAACCGATCAGGATTTAAGCCACCCAAACTTAATCAAGCTCATACTACAAGCCCTAAGCCCTGATCTAGCTTTGGATCAAAACCAAACCCAAATATAAATTTCAGGCTTGAAGAGGCTTACCTCAGACTCCACCAATACAAGACTTACAAACATTCAATTTGTTCAAATGTGCTTAGTAATAATTTGGGACAAAAATTAAAAAAAAGGATTTTTCAATCAAAAGAAACTAACTCTTTTTTTCTTTCTTTTGTTGAATTAAATACAAATGATTTACTTCGTGAAATTATAAGAATTCAGTTAGTGGAATCTCGTATTTCATATATTACAACAACAAAAAAAGAATGATCTATTGAGATTAACTTCTAATAATAGATTAGAAGCACCGATATTAATGTATTTGATTCATACGGCAAAGATTGTTTAAGTTTATTTAAAAATTACTAATATATAATTTCAAGATATAGATAAATAGAATAATGCTGATGAGTAAAAATGAAAATAATAAAACTACTAATTGTTCTATATAAGTAAACAAAAATAATAATATAAAAGAAATAGCTTCGTTTTTGAAGCAAATATTTTAATGATTCTTAAACTTCATGGAATTATTTATGTAAATTAAAATCTAATAAAAACCTAGTATATGTTAATTAAGAAAAAGTACATTTGTTTTCATCTTATACATAAAAGTACTACATATTAAATACATAGCTAAGTACATAACTAATATCAAATTTTGTATAATTATGTGTATAACTTCATATAAAACAAAATTTATTATAAAATGTTGTGAACCTCAAGGATAAACCTCGAAACCTAACAATAGCACAATTGGAATCAAAGAACCTAAGAAAGCTAAAACTGGTTTAAGATAGATAAACTTTGACCTAACGTCTATAAAAGAGAAGAACCACAGATATAAGATAGGTTTTGATCACCACAAGATAATAATCTTGATAAGTTCACTAGTTCTCAAAAGAACCAAAAGAGAAATTAATCCCACTCAATAAAATTTGAATTTATCTGAAGTGTCTTGAACATACAATATTTGGGTTTATATAGGCATTAAGGTAAAAAATCACCCTAATTGAATAATTTGACTAAAATCAATATTTGATTGAGCAAATTGAGGTAAGAAATCATTCCTAATTTGTTGGGACTTGTACACACTTTTTAATGCCTCCTACGAATCTTGAAATAATTGGAATAATTTAGATACTCATTGGGCTTCTTGACTCAACTTGGATCAGATTTGTTGAGCCTTGAATGCTTGTCAAATTAATTAGAGCTTGTTTAGTCCATATCCCTTCAATTAGCCTATTTATAGCTTTATCTATTTTCTTTACTCTAGCTCTTGTAATTTGGCCCCCCTTGAATTCTCATTGGCTCCTTGAATTCTCATTGGCTCCTTTAGAGATTTAGATATTGGCTTACTTTTTACTATTTTCATTACAAGTGCCTAGTTATGGTAGTGTATTATTGAAAGCGGAAATTTGTTTTATGATGATCTATTTATGCATTAGAATTGTGAAATAATGTTTCTATATTATTGCAAGCAACTACTTAAGTGTTGCTTCTGGGGAGCCCACTTTTATGGGAGATCTACATCACGGGCCTAATGATGAAATATACTCGTGGGCTTTGACATCACACTTCAACCCAAAATCTTAAGGCATTAGGTTTATGAGTCCTTTCCAATTATATGTCCTTCACTAGTTCCATCGCTTTCTAATATGAGATTCCTACTTACACTTGATATCACAACAATCTCCCCCTCAAATGTGAACTTCCACATTAGGTTTGGACTCCCACTTGAGCGAAAGCCTTTTTCTTAACTGCTCGAGTATATGACGTCACCAAAAGCCCTTCTACTCTATTGATCTGGTTCCACCAGGAGTCTCCTTGCTCTTCTTCGTGGGGAGGCAACCATAGAATCTGACTACTGTCTCCATACTCGTCCCTTGCCGAACCATCAACTCTGATACCACTTGTTGTCTGCAATATGCATCAAATGGTCCAATATACTCACCACCATTATCCGAAAGGACACATTTCAATTTCTTGCCTGTTTCCCTTTCATCAGAAGCTTGAAAGTCTTTAAATTTTTCCAGAACTTGGTCCTTTGACTTTAAGACATACTCCGAAAGTTTCCTAGAGTAGTCATCAATGAATGTAACAAAATAAAGTGCACCACCAAAAGACTTTACCTTCATAGGATCATATACATTTGAATGAACTAACTCAAGTAGTTCATTTCTTCTAGAAGGAGGACGATGCTTGAAAGAGATCTTCTTTGTTTTCCTGCCAAGCAATGAGCACATTTGTCTAAGTTTGCACCTTTCAACCATGAAAGCAAATTCTTCTTAGCTAGACAGTCAAGTCCTTTCTCACTAATGTGACTCAATCTCCTATGCCACAAACTTGAAGAGCTCATATTCTCAACAACATTCATAAGATTACTAGAAAGAGAAGCTTGTAACCAATACAAATTGGAACACTTATTTCCACGAGCCACAACCATCAAACCTTTAGAAATTTTCCATGAACCATTAGCAAAGATGCAAGAATAACCTTCATCATCAAGTCTACCAGTACAAATCAAGTGCAACTGAACATCTGGAGCATGCCTCACATCTTTGAGTAGTAGCTTTGAGCCAAGGCTAATTTCCAAACAAACTATTCCAGTGCCTTTTACCTTAGACACTCCATCATAACCCACCTTTAAAACTCCAAAATCACCAAGAGTATAAGATGTGAAGAATTCCTTCCTTGAAAAGTTTCCCTACTATCAATAACCCAACTGACTTCATTACTAGCAAGATAGATGCCAATTTCATCATAAACAGTTATAAGATCATCTGTTGTAGTAGTATTAACATGATCATTATTGTCAGCATCAACTTGTCCCTTCTCTTGCTTATCACCCTTTGCCTTCTGCTCCTTTTTCAACTTGAAACAATACTTCTTGATATGCCCTGTTTTCCCACAGTGGTGGCATTCAAGATCTTTATACCTAGGCTTTGAATTGCTTCTGCTTCTGCCTTTGCTCTTGCCTCTTTTGCCCTGATCTTGACCCCTACTCTTACTTCTCCCCCTATTTTCTATAAGTAGAGCCTTTGGCTGTGATGAAGATGTTCCCTAAGTTTTTCTTCTCATCTCTTCATTCAAGACTCTACTTTAACAAATTTCATGTTCACCAAACCACTAGGGGCTAAGTTGGTCAAAGAAACCCTAAAATTCTCCCATAAGTCAGTAAGAGTGTTAAGTAACCATAAGTCAAGGCCTTCATCATCAAAATTGATTCCCATGTCAGCCAACTGATCAAAGCAACCCTAAAATTCACTAATGTGATCAGAAATAGAGGTGCCTTCTTTATATTGTAAGTGCATTGCTTGTTTGAACAAAAACAACTTGTTGTTGCCTATTTTAAAATCATACAAAGTCTCAAGCTTATCCCACAAAGTTTTGGCATGTGTTTCATTTTCAATGTGATTCAACACATTATCTTCAACCCATTGCCAAATAAAACCACAACTTGTTGATGCTCAAATTCCCATTGTTCATCACTTTTAGATTCAAGCTTTTGATTAGAAAACACAAGTAAGTGAATCTTCTTCACAAAGATATGATCTTTCATCTTTCCCTTCCATTTGTAATAATTTGTACCATTCAAACAAACCATTCTACTGAAATTTGCCTCCATCATTTAATTAAGCAAACACTAAAGATAAGTAACCACGCTCTGATAGAGAAAATGGACAAAAATAATGTTCTCAAATAGCCAACTGTTAGGAAAAACAAGAACAATAAACTTTCCCTTCTTAAAAGAATCTATGAGGAGCATAAACAATAGAATCGAACAATCACAAAAGAACACCACAATTTTAACATGGAAAACTCCTTCAATGTGAAGGATAAAAACCATGAGGCCTCTTCTGGCCTAAAAAGGAATCTCCACTATATAAAATAAATGTTTTTACAGCAGATACAATCCAGCTTAAGTAAACAACAACAAGTTCACAACCCAAACAACAACAAGGATGAGTTACAAACTAAGTGCAACAACTAATAAAGTAATAACAAAAGTTCTGGACTCCCAAACTCAATCTCTACCATACCAATTAAAGATTATAAAATATAGAACAAGCTCACCAAATTTCAGCTAAATCTGAGAAGAATAGACCGTTTAAACATCGAAAAAGATGAAACATCTTTATGCAGAAAATCAGATGCAGAATACTAGTAGACAACTTCAATTCAAACAACAAACGAGTCACTTACACACCTCGATAATTGATCTCCACTATTCAGAATGAACAACTAGATGTCTACTTAATGCAGTTAAAATTTCAGCCACATCCAACTAATAGAAAACAATCCGCAAGAGATACAAGAAAACTGGTCACAAGAAAAACGCCTAGAGATAGCAACTGTTCACAAACACAAAAACCCCAACTTACAAACCTCCAAATCAAATCTCGACAGTTCAAAATACAGAACAAAGAGACCCAAATATCCTCTCCAAAAATCAACAAGATCATACACCAAATGAGTGAAATATTACTAATGGAAGATGGTAGGTTTTAGTTGAACTAAAAGTTTCAGATTTTTTCTTCTTGTTGGTTTTGGCACACACCCTTCTCTCATACACTTCAAATGAAAGAACATACTCCTTTTATACCACAATCCTAAAGGCTTGGGCTTAATAGAAATGTGCCTCCTTCACATAGGAAGGGAAACCAAGCCCAACAAATAACAGACTCAAACCTTTTGTACTATTGCCTTAGAGCTTGTTTCAAACTATACAAACTCTTCTTCAACTTATAGACATAATTCTCCTTGCCTTTCACTGCAAAACCTTCAGGCTGTTTCACTTGCCTTTCACTGCAAAACCTTCAGGTTGTTTCATATAAATTTCCTCTTCTAAATCACCATGGAGGAAAGTTGTCTTGACATCCATCTATTCAACTTCTAAATCAAGGTTTGCAGCTAAGCCCAAAACTAAGCTGAATTGAAGACATCTTGACAACTGGTGAGAAAATTTCTCCAAAGTCAATGCCCTTTCTCTGACTGAACCCTTTAACAACCAGTCTGGCCTTATATCTAAGAGAAGAATTCTCTTCATGCTTCACCTTGTAGGTCCACCGATTCTTCAAGGTTTTTCTACGATTAGGAAGCCTAACTAGCTCAAAGGTATCATTGTCAAGCAAGGATTGCATTTCATCTTTCATGGCAACAACCAATTTTTCCTTTTGCTCACTCTCAATAGCTTCTTCATAACATTCAGGTTCTTCTTCATCTGTTAAGAAAACATACTCATTAACTGAGTACCGAATGGAAGGTCTTCTATCTCTGATAGACCTTCTAAGTATAGGTTTAGGTTCTTCATCAACAACCTCATCATGTGCAAGAGCTTCTATTTGATCAACAACTTCATGCTCATCTTCAAGTTGATCATTCTGATCTTGATGTTGTACATCAACCTGATTATCATTGGCGGGAATAGGATCCCTGAGGCTTAGACTTTTCAACTTTGTTGATATCTTCAATGGTTTGTTCCCCTATAAAGATTACATCATGACTTCTTACAATCTTCTTCTCAATTGGATCATAACACTTGTACCTAAACTCATCCCTGCCATAACCAATGAAGATACACTGTCTTATTTTGGCATCGAGCTTTGATCTCCCATTTTTTGGCACATGAACAAAGCATTTGCAGCCAACTACATCTAAGTGAGAAACATCCTTACCATATCACACTCTGTGTCAGGAACATCAGCCTACAATGCAACTGTGAGAATTAGATTAATAATATAAGCAGCAGTATATAAAGCCTCATCCCAAAATGATTGAGGTAATTTTGCTTCTGAAAGCAAACATCTAACTCTCTCCATCAGTGTTCTGTCCATCCTCTCTGCCAAACCATTTAACTGAGGTGTCTTCTGATGTTTGATCCCTTCTTAGATCTAGGGAGCCCACTTTCACAAAAAAATCTACATTATGGGCTTAGTGATGAAACATACTCGTGGGTTTTGAAATCACACTTTAACCAAAAACCTTAAGACATTAGGTTTATGGGTCCTTTCCACTTATATGTCCTTCACTAGTTATATCTCTTTCTAATATAGGATTCCTACTTACACTTGACATCCTAACATTAAGGTGACTATTTCTAGCTTATGTGTCAGTTATGTCACTGATTTCAAGATCTCCCATCTTTTTGCTTCATTTTGTTCTACAATGAAACTATACCGGGAGATTGGTTTTTATGTTATTGCTTATGATCATTAGCTTGCAAATTGAGTAACCTTATTAGAACCATTTCAATTCTTTTTTGTTCTTTTTGGCTTTCCTATATTGTTAGATTTTGCAGCTGGGGTTTCGTAGATATAATGTTCCCAATTGTGTAATGAAAAAGAACTAGTATGGACTAATATAACCGTTGTTCTTGGAAAAAGAATGACAATCTAATTTTTTTTTCTTTGCATGGATTTGAAGTTAGCACTAAGGAGGCTGAAGTGATATTCCCATATGCAGTCAGGTATATCAACTTTGCTGTTTAGTTTGTGCAGCAAAATGGATCCTATTGGCCTATATCCATAGTTTTATGGGCTTACTTTTGTTGTTAACTTTGAGTTCGATTCTGTCCCGTTATTTGCATTAAGCTCTCTTTTGTTTTCCTATCATAGGAAAAACATTCGAGGTTCTGCCTTGCCTTCTATAATAAGCGAGATAGGTGTATAACTGCAAGCTTTGAACAATGTACTTCTCTTATCAATGTTGTACTTCCTGATTTCATAGTTTGGAGAGTAATAAATTGACTTTTTTGTTATTGTGTTACTGGATATAGTATCTCAACAGTGCTTCTAATGCATATACTTTTTAATGGATAATCTTGATGTAAAGGGTCGATTCCTTCCACTAATGATTTAAGTTGGCAAATTCTCTAATTCTCTGAATAAAGTTCCAGGAGGAGCCATGATGAATCTGGAAATTAAACTTTCCAAAGTCCAATGCCTCTGGGCCATTTTCTAGTTTCACGGTCGCTTAAAATTTTGTGACCTGGTTTACATCCTCTAATTTTTTATTTTTTATTTGGATACAATGGACAAGAAATTCAAACCTAGCTAGCACCGCGGTCGGCGATACAAAATCCCGTGCTGGTCTTGGTGAAGCTGAACCCGGATAAGTTGCGGGGGTTCGTGCAGAAGATGCATTCCAGGCTGGGAGAGCGCTGCAAGGGAGGCCAAACTATCCGCACATTGATTTCCTTCCCGATACACATGCTGGATCTTCACTTCCCACGGCCGGTGGATGAGCTCACGGGTACCTGTCACCAAAACAGAGATATCAGGAGAAAGTGTACATGTTGAAGATAGTATATTGATAACCTCTAGCGAGTCCACTTCGACGACCACGCGTCGATAGCCCATCGTCCAGGCCATGTCATCCTCTAATTTTTAATTTCAGATAGATTGAATGTAAACATTGGTGTGGGCTCACTTAATGTGCAGTAGCAGTCCTTTGGTTTGTTTCTTATGAACATGCTTCAGCAGGTTTAGTGGTAGGAGTTGATTTGAAAAGCCATTGAAGAAAATGCACTGGTTTAGGGAAAAATGGAACTTCAGATGCAAGCTGGCCCCAGGTTCAAGTATTCTTCTCGAGTTTTAATACATAAATTGAGTTTACGTTCGTTGTATTTGGATTTGGTGGAGTTGCACTGCGTGCTTGTTAAGGAAATCTCGAGTCCTTATCTAAGGTATCTTAAGTCTCCAAGACACCAATATTAAAACGTTTCCTGTTCTTATAGAAACTTGCAAAATTTAGAACACTTTATGTCCACTACTGCAAATTTTTTACAGGATTGTGGATAAAATTTACAAAATTAATCAACCTGGTGCATCTCGGAACACTGAAGAATGTGTGGCCTTCACTATTGTGCCTCGTTGGTTTGAGTAATCGAGCACCTTAAGGATTAACTTGATTTTGGGGAGTACTAGTGCTCCCAATCTGGTGGCTTAATTGGACAAGACGTGAAGATCAAGAACAATGGGGAAGTATTTAGAAGGCCTTGCAAACTTATAGCCTTCTTTTCAGGATAAAGGATTTGTCTTTCCAATTCTAATAATTTTTTATTAAAAATATAGATTAGGATAATATTTAAATTAAACTTTAATATTTTCAAAATATTCAATTCAAACTTTAAAATAACGGATAATAAATTATGCCTTTGTCAATTATATGCTACCTTAGTGTTAATGTGGTAAACATATATTATTTTTAATGTTTATATCAATCTTATTATACCGCGTGAAAGTTATACAACTTAAAGGGATTAAAATATTTTAATTAAAATTTAATATTCTTAAAATTTTAATTACATATAATAAATTGTAACTAAAAACTAATAAACTTAATTAAATATACTTAATTTATTTTAACTTCAACAACTTAATTTTAATAAAAATTAGTTACTTAGAAATTTCTAAAACTCGTTGTCAAAAAAGTTAAGAAGAATCAAGTGAAAGGTGAGTTACACCATCTCAAATGAGTAGGAAAAAGAAAATAGAAAAAGCGTCTAGAGAAAGCTCTTGCTAGGTCTGAAGCTATTTGATCTTAGACTGAAAAGAAGATGGAAGAATAGTAGGCCCTCAGATCCTCTGACCCAGCCAGAGCACCTGGGTCAGAGGATCAGGTCTCGAATAGTAGAGGCTAATTGAAGAGGCTGTTGCAATTGCAAAGGTATTGCTTTGCACCTGTTGCTGGGTGTAGACTTTGATGTTTTGCGGAAAATTGCTTTGAACAAAGAAGGGTTCAACTCCCGGAATTGTAACGACATTATTGAGCTGGTAATGGCTAAAGAAAAAACATGCTTTCTAATCCGGACTCTATTGAGAAATTAACTATGATTTAATCAAGATTATAGCAAAAAAATAAAAATTTTAAAAATTGTCAATTTGATGTCAATAATTGTATAACTTGAAAAATATAAATTATAATTAAATAATTAATTCATACTTAATTTAAATTTCTTTAAAAATATTTCTTAAAGGGGGCTGTTTACATATTCAATCTTTAAATAGTATCTGCATAGTAAAGGAAAAGAACTCAACTTTTGACAAGAGAAATGGGAAAAGTGTTAACTCCCTTATGCCTTCCTCATATTTATTAAAAAAATCATCAAAGAGTTTCTTTCTTAATTTTAATAAAATCAACATTGGCAATGATTATAAATTATGATTATAATTCATAATTAGAATTAGATAAATTAAACTCTTTTTAATTTATCTTTAATTCTCTAATTAAATCATTTATAATCATAAATCAAGATTTATGTATGACCTGTTAAATTCTTAATATGTTGACAATGATTATAATTATAATTAGATAAATTAAAGCTCTTTTAAATTAATCTTTAATGTTCTAATTAAATATTTCATAATCATAAATCAAAATTAATATCTGTCTTGACCACTTAAATATTAAAAATGTCAAAATAGTTTGACTCAACTTGTCAATGCATGGTTATAATTTATAATTTAATTTTTTTCGTCATCTAATGTTCTAATTAGACATAGAGTATATATTTAGTGTCTACTTTTTAAAATTCAATCATGTTCATTCTTACTAAGTAATTGATTTATAATTAATATTTGAAAACACATTTTCAAATCTTAACGTGTTTTCAAATATCAATTCATTCTAGCAAGAAAATTCCTTAAATCACTAATAATAAAGAATAGTGAAATATTTTCCCTAATTACTTTAAAGTGAAGAATTCTTTATTAATTTACTTTACTATCTTCATATGATTCATATTATATTTATGTACTACTAATTGAGCTATCCTAAATAGAATATGTAATAAGTAGCACTAAAATATAGTATTTTTTTAGATGAGATACTTTAGTAATATCAAGTTTAAGGATCGATTATATTAATATAGCTATCATAATGAAAAGATCCACAAATACATAAGCAATAATCTAATTAAGATTTTCATATCGAGTCAGTTCAATAAACTTATGCTCTAATAAACACCCACATCTTTATTTAAATATCTCAATAATTTAATTTATGAGATTAATTACTTTCTTCATAAGAAAGAAACATAACCTGTGCTAATTTTACTATTGGTAAAAGTTCTAATTTACCCTTAACATTTGGCAAAAAGTTTAAGAAGACTCCCGTTGTTATCTCTATTATTAGTTCACCCCCAATATTTCTAAAATTAACAATTTATCCTAAAAAGACTCACTCTGTTACATCTCTGTTAACTAAGCGTTATGTCCTAATTATATTCGTCCACGTGGCGCGCCATATAAGGTCAGATGCCAACATGACAGCTGACGTATAATAAAGCTGTTAATTTCAGGTTTTTAAAAAAGAATTAACTTATTAGTTATTTTAAGTATAAAACTCAAAATTTTATTGTCCCTCTAATTTCCCCATATCTAACCTTATATTTCATCAAATCCCTAACTTTCGTCAAATCTCTGATACCTAAACAATTTCTTCATTATTCATCCATGGTCTTTGATTGTTTCTTTATACTTCTTCCTCAATCTTTGTTAAATTCCATTATTCTTTTTTCTCATTCCTTAATCTTCATTAATTTTCACTATTATTCTAGCATCTTCATCCTCCAATTGTGGCTTGTTTAGAGGATTTGGTGTATTGTGGTCTCAATAGGCATGGTAATCCTATACCTTCTTCTATTTATTTAGTGTTTATTCTTCTAACCCATGAATAAAGAATAATTTTTGTTTTTATATGACTGAAACTCTTGTTTGTAAAGGCAGAGATAGTGGAGGAAGGTCATCCCCCTTACGGTCCCTCATGTTTCAGAGTACAAAATTGAAAGTTAGTGGTCCAACATATCTATGTATGTTCTCTTAGTTCCTTAATTTGTCTTAAGGAGCCAATGTAATTCTTTTAGTTCAATGTTATAAGTGGAGAACATTTTATAGTGTTATTGGAACTTAATTAGGTCTTGTCAATTGTGATTTATCAGTAAGTATACTCATTTAAGTTGATGGTTTATTTACATGGTGACAACATATAAGGTCTTAATTTTTATTTTGTTAACTAAAAAGGGAGTTCAAAAGATAGGCATGAAAGTTAAGGTTATCAGGATTAGTTTAGAAGGAGAAACTATGAAAAGGAATATTGTCGAGTTAATTATCACTATGATGGCGAAAAGCTAGTAAAAAAGGATTTTATTTTTGTTTTAATTTGTTCATATTAGTTTAAAGTTTAAGATATATATATATATATATATATATATATATATATTCATCATTATTATTATAAATTGAAGTTTATGTTGATAGGACCAAATTAGAATTTGATTTGTATTACAAGTTACATTCTACGTGGAGCAATATAACACATAGTCAAGTACAAAACTAGGTTTCATTATGTTCTAGTCTTTTTATGGCTATTAACTAGAAATGAGCAATAAGTTTTGTAATAAACCACATTTCATACTTAATTCTTATCCAACACTTCTTTTTTTTACTTTCCTTTAGCATCTTAAGCATAAAACCATATTTGTTTACGTTGGGATTTATTTTTGTTTAATCAGTTACACACATTCTCTCTTTTACTAATGTTGGTAACTTTTGTGTCTTTAGGTATAAAATTTCAAAAGGAGAATGGAGGGAACTTTTTTTTTTTAAGTTTCATGGAAATCTTTATTAATTTATTATGTAGTAATATACCCAATGTGTTACCTCTTTAATAACACGTTGCCTCCTCTTTTAAAAGTTTCATTAGTTAAAGCAAATATTATGATGGATAACCTTATTATTAAAGTTTAAGTATGGAATAAATTAATCAATTTTTTACTTTTCATCATTTATTTTGTTCAGAAGATGAAAGTTAATGATTGGTTCAATTAGTTTTATAATGTACAAGTTGATGAAAATCAAGATATATGTATATCACCATAACTTGATTGAGATGCAAACAAAAAATATTTACTTATAAACGAAATTAACAAAATCTTTATATTAAATTTAAGATCAATCAAGTTTGTAACTAATATTTTCCAACGGATGAGGGGATTATATATTCCAATTGTGATTGGCATATTATTAGATTTAGATTTGAAATACTCTATTATGTTATTTATTTGAAAACGAAGTACATATCTATATAATATAAACTAAAAAATTGTTATTTTGCAAGTAGAAGTTAGGGATTTAAAAGAAATTAAATTAGAAACCTAAGAAAATAACACAATTATATAGTCCCAACAATTATGGTAAAAATTGATGGACAAGGAAGCTACAAAGCTTATATTGACAAAAGGTCAGTTTATATGGTTTTTTTGGCATGCAGAATCTATCCCAGAAAAATCTTGTAATAGCTATTTATTAGAAGTTTGATTAACATAAAAGGCTTTCTTAGTACACTTTAGTGATGAGAGAAGTTTCTAACAAAGACGATAAATGTTAATAGACACCCCCCATTTCCTTTCATATTATCAAAAGATGATAAAGGTTAGCCTGACCATATGTTATATGGCATTTGAACTTTCACTATGGTTGATGAATATTGGTTAATCAATAGGGTCTTTTTTTATTATGTACTTTGTGTTTTATTTTAATATGGTCTATATGCATATGTTTTTTTTCATAGTATGTACCGATTTTTTTCATTTATTTGTATAGGATGACAGTAAATGGAATAGCTAGTTTAAGGTTATTTTATGGTAAGCATTTTACTTAAAAAGGTACATTGAAGGATGTAGCTAAGGCATCAAAAAATTTTAACAATATGGACTTGGATTATAAGAGTTTAAGAGAGGTATGCAAAATGAGTGCTATATTAGGCCATATAAATATTGCTATCCAGGGTATTTAATTCTTAAGAAGGGGTTGGAAGATGGTTTAAAGAGGTTATAGTATAATTAGAACGCATTGGATTTGATAAATTTTTAGAGGTTTGTGGTATGATTGATGTTAGTTTGGATCATGTAGATGAACCGACACCATCCATACCAATGTTAATATGGCATGATAATTGGCATAAAATGAGATTGTTGTGGAATTGGGAGGTAATACTATAGTTAATTTAGGATATGATAGTGATATAGGAGTTGCGTTAGAGGCAGATACTGAAGTTGATTTAGGATTTAAAAGTGATGTAGGAGTTGATTTGAGATGTGATAGTGGTGTTCGTGTTGATTTGGGAGTTCACAATAATGTTAGTATTAGTTTGGGAGGTAATAATGATGTTGAATTTGAGGTTGGAGGTAATATTGATGTTAATGTTGATTTGGATGATGGAAATGATCTAGCAGATTAAGAAATAACTATTAGTGATTCTGAATTGAGTGATGATAGTGATGTCGATATGAGTGCTCCTGATGGAGGTGAGTTGGGTGCTCAAGATGGAGGTGAATTGGGTGCTTTTAATGAAAGGTGTTGGATCCCATTTCCGAAACCCAACTCTTGAACCTTAAATCATGAATCATGTTCATCTTACCTTGAAGGGTTATTCCATTGAACCCTAATTAGCCGTTAAATTTTTTTTTTCATTGGGCCCTCATTAGACATTAATCATACTTCTTCAATCTTATAATGTCTCAAAATTCACTTACAAATGCTCCATGGTGCGCCCATACAAAAATAGTCACATGCTTGAACTCATTTCTCCGGCATTGCGAACAGAATTTGGAACCCTTCAATCGGAACTTAAATGGACTTCTTCCATTAAATCATAGTCCTAAGTCTCTTGTTTAATTTAGAGCAAGAATCACTTCAATTGGAGCTCTATAGCTCAAGATATGCATAAAAATACCAACATGTGCTCATATCCCGATCATACTCTCTTAACCGACCACTTACTTGCATTAAAGCAAAGTTCCTCAATTTAACTCCAAATGTTACCAAATTTCTAGGAGAACAAGATATATGTCTTAGGAAACTAATGGCCCAAGAATCACCTCATTTGGAGGTCGGATGAGTGAGTTATGATCAAAACAATTTGACATGTTCATATCCCGATTTCCTATTGAACATACTTTAGTAAAAACGCCATAACTTTTGCTATAGATGTCGGATTGACTTCATCTTTATACCAATTAATATGTACACATCCTGATCTACAACTTTCATGAAGACCAAAAATTCCAAATTTGTCGTTTAGTGGGTCGAATTACACGGACCGTGTAATCTTACACGGTCTAACCGTGTAACACTCGGTGAAAATAAAAACTCGCGCATAAATGATTACACTGTCCGTGTGAAATTTACACGGACTGTGTAAATTTTACACGGGCTGTGTGAATTTCACACGGTCAGCCCGTGTTTCTCTCGGCCGAAAATGACATTTTCTCACCCGAGAAACACAGCCCGTGTGAATTTACACGGTCTGGCCGTGTAACTCTCGGGTAAGATTTCCTGCAGCGACATCCTTTACTAAAACGGCCATAACTCTTAGCTCCGACATCGAAACAACGCAAACTTGGTACCGTTTCGAAGATAAAA
Source organism: Erythroxylum squamatum (assembly GCA_025629845.1). Lineage (NCBI taxonomy): Eukaryota > Viridiplantae > Streptophyta > Magnoliopsida > Malpighiales > Erythroxylaceae > Erythroxylum > Erythroxylum squamatum. Next base: position 11,019,398 of record JAOTBA010000002.1, read on the forward strand.
GGACAAGCTACAACTTTTAAGAAGGCCACTTGGGCCAATTCTTCCTAGATCAATCCAATTTTTCATTGGAAGTCAGCATATACCTTTTTCCCTCATGCATAACTTACAATTCATCCTAATTCCACTTCTTCTATCATCACAAACACTTATAATTCTCTCAATTTCATTCCTTATCATGCTAATTTACTTCACACTAATTCAAACATCAAACTTAATTCATCAATCTATCAATCCTTAACCCAACCAAATCACAATTTCTCATCAAACCATACATTCTTATCAATTACCATACTATCCTTTCCATAGCATTTCCTTTTCATATATCTCAATTCACATGCCAAGTTCATCAATTCAATTTGATTACTTCCTCAATTATGCTTGATCTCAACTTAACATTATTCATAAATAAGTCATGTATCCACTCCACTTTCTTTTATAACCATTTAATGTCCACTTTTCTTCATCCATTTTTAACTCGTAGCTCAAATTGACTTGCCACAATAGTTACATCCTGTCATCCAAAACCATTCATAATTTCTACATAGCCTTTCCATAATATCTCACTGAATATACATATACATATATACCAACCATTTCTCAACCATCATCATGATCATCCATATACAAATTTACACAATTCAAGTTCCGCATACAAATCCATTCCTTCATTAACCTCATAAAATCACTGTTTACATGTTCCCATGACATTTCCAAGCCAAGATTACAATCCCAACATCAATATCCAAATTACATAATTCAATTGCTACAAATGAAATTACAGCTTTATACACATGATCTAACTTCAAATACACAATAACATGCAAATAGTGCCTTGATCCACTTTCCTTGATTTCCTGATCAAAACCTGTATGTGGGGAAAAATGAGGGGGTGAGCTTGGGGAGCTCAGTAGGTAATATGCTTATAATAAAAATAACGAACAAAACATTTTTAAAAGTTCATTTCCATGAAAATTTCCCTTTGTATCATAAAACACTTGTTTCTTTCAAAAGTCTTGTCATATGCTTGAAATCACTTGAAATCACAATTCATGCTTTTTTTTTTCAACTTGCTTATAAGTCATGAAGGCAATTCATACCCTTTTCAAAAGTTCATAATAAGATGAATGCAATTCATGCACTTTTCAAATATTCATAAAGTCATGAATGTAGTAAACTTGTCACAATTCAATCACATAACACATAACACATAACACATAACACATCATAATTGGTTCGGTAAGTCCATATTCATGGCACTACATAATTCCATTAAATGGTCTTATGTAGGCAAAATCTTGAGGAGTCCTGAAAGGAACATCCTTGCCACAATCGGGCAGGCGGGCGAAGCCTAATCATGGTCAACGTGCACGTGACATTTCTTGAGGACTGTACCTTACCCACATAACATGAAGTTCATGCATAAAAACTGGATTTCTTGCCCAATTGGCTTGTTCTTGAAATACATTTTGCCCTGATTGGCACATGCTTGAAATCTTGTTCTCATGCATGCACATGACATATTTCATAATTCTTTCACAATTCACTCAAACCAATTCACATATCAATGCATAACAATTTCTCAATTCATCAATCAATTTCTCATAGCAATTCTCAAATCATTTTAAAACAATGTCTTTGAAATCATTTTATCTTGAATTTATGAAAACATTTTAATGGCTCATTATTTAACTATAAACATAAAACCCACCTTGTATCCTTGCTTATTCTTGCCTTCCC
>JAOTBA010000002.1:11021234-11047747 GCA_025629845.1 Erythroxylum squamatum
ATTATTTAACTATAAACATAAAACCCACCTTGTATCCTTGCTTATTCTTGCCTTCCCTTGCTCTTGATTCCTCTAGCTCCAATTTCCCTCTTTAATTTCCTTCAACATTAGCCACAAAATTCCCAATCAATAGGCATCCAAAATTGAACAACCCATATGACACAACCACCATTTCATAAATTTCCATTCAATTGGAAAAACCCCCAATTTCTCTAGAATCACTATTCACAAAATCCCTAAAATCTCAATGTATTCAAATTGAAAAACCCTAAGGAACAAAATCATGAAATTGAACTTAGAATCCATAAACCCATGTATTTCTTAAGAGATCTAACCCAAAAACTCACTAAAACCAAAACTTGGAATTTTCCTCTTACCTTTATCTTCACCCAACCAAGGGGTTTCTTGGTTCATCTTGTAGCTCTTATCATCCTCTACATTTTTCCCTTCTTGAGCCCCACGAAAATCACCCTTGAAGGCCTTGAAAAATGAAACCCTAGCATGCTCCTTCTTCTTCTCCTTCTTTTCTCCCAAACGACCCCTTCTCTCTCCTCTCCTTCTCTATTTTCGTCCACTTCTCTTCCTCTTGCCCTAAGCCACTCTAACTCATCCCTTTTATATCACTTTTTAAAGCCCTAAGCCCAAAAGCCCATTGGTTCCTTTAGTGACAAACCACTTAAGCCCAATTTGCAATAAAACTAAAAAGGGCCTTGTCTACTTATCATCTTAGGTAAACCTCTTACTTAAGCCCATAGGCCCATTAGTCCCTTAGGCATTTATCACTTAACTCTTTAATTCAATTTAATCTAATTTAATCCATGCCTCATGATCTTACTTTGATTAACATGTTAATTTAATCCCATTAACATGCTAATTAATTCTACCAAATACAATAATTGAATCCCATTAAACCTCAAAATTCAATTTAATTCATACTTGACTCTTTCCAAAGATCATACCCTTTTTCAATCCTTGAAATTGAAGGAATTTAATAAACTTCCTTCTAGACAATTGTTCCTTATTGTCTTAATTTTCCCATGACACCAAAATTATTCAATTTGGTTCCATATTCTAAGAGTTATACACTAAATATTTCGCATATAATCCATCTTGAACCCTAAATCATCTTTTCCATTTCATTTTAAATTCATGAATTTTCCTTTCTTTATACATAAATAATCATGAACAATTTCTCAATTAATCAAAAAGGTTCGGGGCCCAACAAAAGGGATTTGGTTGCGTTCAATGGAAGTGAATTTGACTCCAATTTTAACATTAGTATTAATATAGGTAGGGATAACAATGAGTCAGGCCCACCTAAGCCTAAGCTCAGTGTAAAATTTTTTGCCTAGGCCTGAGTCAGCTTAAAGCTCAATCGGACTTGACCCAATCAGAAAATTTCCTTTTTAAAATTTAAAATTTAAAAAATGACCATTTTCTAAAAAAATTTGGGCTTTGGGCCCGGTTGGGCTGGGCAACCCAATTTTAAGCTTGGCCTAAAGCCCAAAATTTTCAAAAAAAATCTTGAGCCCAGGCTTATCTTCTAAGTCTAGATATAGGTCATGAAACAATGTACATTAACTCTTACAATCCTAAGAGTTTATTAGCTATTGAAGAATATCCTAGTGCTGAAGAACCATATGATGCTTTGAAGTGACCTATTGAAATTAATAGACATGTTCTTGGAGTCGTTGCAATTGAATGGTTGTTAGAGATGGTGTTTGATAATGCAAAACACTTTAAGAAAGTGATTGCTAATTATGCAACAATAATATGAGTTAACTTAAGTTTTAAGAGGGATGGAGCAAAAAAAAATATAAGATAGGGTTACACTGAAGGCTATCTATTTAAGTTATATACTTCATTTGACAAAAAAAGGGTGAGAGCTTAAAGCTAAAAACTTACAATCTAGAGTATACCTTAAATCCAACAAATAAGCCAATGCTGGTTACATTCAAATATCATGAGATTTTTTTTAAAAAATTCTACACAAGCCTAATATAAAATTCGGAAAATAGTTGAAGAATGTAGGGAGAAACTAAATTTGTTCGTTAATTCTAGCATGTGCAAGTATGTAAGGAGGAAGTTCCTTAAAGCAAAAGAGCAACATAACGAATATGGAAAGCTTTATAGTTATGTTTCTGAGATGAAAGAAATGAATCCAAATTCTATACTCGAGCTTCAACTTAGAAAGGTTGATGATAAGTTGGTATTCAAGAGAATATATGTGTGTTTTGATGTTATGAAAAAAGGGTGGAAGAAATTATGACTTATAATCAATATGGATGGTGTTTTCTGAAAACAAAGTATTAAGGACAACTTTAAGTTTCATAGGATTTATGATATACAAAATGTAGTTCTTTTAACTTAAAGTGTTTATATATACATTTGCATCCATAATGATAGGAAGTATGAAGTGAATGGAGATAACACACATATTGTTCAACTGGGGAGGGAGAACACTTGCAGTTATAAGGTATAAGAACTCTATAGGTATCTTTGCAGTCATGTCATTAGTGCCATTTTTCATGCCAAGCAATAATTTAAGGTGTATGTAGATGAGTGTTATCATAAAGAGAGATTCATGAAAGTTTATAAGAAGGGGAAAAAATCTAGCCACCAAACACTCATCAAAACATATATCCACCTTTGGAAAGAGTTATATTTGGTAGTCTAAGAAGAATACAAGAAAAGATAAAAGATTAATGAAAAAGAGTGAAGAATCCTTGCAAGCTATCATAAAAGGGGCAATTCTAACTATGTGAAAAATGTGGAAAAAATTGGTCATAACAAGATAAGCTCCCAATAGTCCACTTCCTTTTAGTGAAGTTAGAGTTAAGGTTTGTAATTAAACATTAATTTATAATTTATGTGCTTTTTAATAACTATTAATTGATGATATGTCACTATTGGATAATTGATTGTACCTAGCAAATATCCGATAATAATAACAATCTTGTCTAACCTCCATTCATCAATTTCCAGTAGAGAACCTTCTGAAGAAGGTGGAGCTGAGGTTAGTTTGACATTAATGTTAGTTTACCATATATTTTTATTCTTATATAATGATATTCTTGTATATATTGCTTACATGAATAAATTATTATTTTAACTCTATAACAACGATCTATATCAACTCCACCATTAAGGAGACAGAACATTCAGATCTATTGATCTAAACACTTTCTGATTATCATTTTAATAAAAAAAGTTGAGATGTAAGGATAATCTAAATATCACTTGTAAGAGCAAGTTTCTAAGTGAAGGGCTATTATAAATTCAAACCAACAAGCAACTAATATTCAAATTGGAAGTCAATTAAGTGTGAATGATAATTAGTTATGCATTAGTTGGTTTACAAAGAATTTTGGTTAAATCTATAATCTTTTGAGTGGATAATTGTCAAATATGATACTAATTATTGTAGGAGAATATACCTAACTAGATCTATTTTGTATATTTTGTGTAGATTCTGGTTGGATCTAGCTAATGCAATGGTGGTTAGGATATAATTGTCAAATAGAATGGCAACTTTATAGTAGAATGCACATGATACGACTTTGTAGCCATTTTATGTATATTTTTTAATGGCTTATACTATTTCCCTTTTGCATGATTACTTACATTAAATGAATCTCTTACTTTTTAAAAGCTTATATCATATGAATATCAAAGTTAATGGCTAGTATTATATGAATCTCAACTTCACAAGTTCGTGATTCTTGCATTGTTCATGTCCATAAGTCAAATGGAACTTTGTATATTTTCTTTTTATGATTACCTTATTGGACTTTTTTTTTCTCAAATTTTGGAAGTCAGTGACCTTTTTCCATTAAACATGTTGTCTCCAAGTTGAATTGAGTTTGAATGTAATTACATATGAATAGAGTAACTAGAATATCTTAGTAATGAAATCCAACATTCTCAAATCTCAATATATTAGCTAAAGTTTCATGTGTAATACAAGTACTTCTCACATTAGCCTCATTCATATACAACATTCTCAGTAAATGAATTCATATACAAGTACTTCAGCTCCTTGTTATCATTTATAGCAAGCTTTAGTTCATACTCCATTTGCTTTATTTTTTTCTCCTAACTCAATTTGTTACTTTTGGTTCTTCTTATTTGCTTTTTTAACAACTCCCTCACACACCTCGTCTGCAACTGTTCCTTTGTTACTCGATGCTAATTGTTGCTTTAATTTAGCATTAACATTCGTCAATTTGAGAATCACAACCTTGTATCATCACCAAAATAAATATTCATTAACACATATATTCTATTTGTATTCTCATATTAAATATTTTAACAAAATATTTTACTAACCGGTAAGTCCTTAAACAAATGTTGAATCCACGCAAGCATTGAATGCCAGATAAAGAATTGTTGTTAGTTGAAGACCTAGAAAATGACACATCTAATCTTGGCTGCTCCAATTTTCTAATATGCCCTACGATATAACCAAGCAACAATAATCTCAAATTATCGTAAGAACATAACCATCAATTAATAATATGGAAATAACCATCAATTAAGAAATAAATATCCAATTCCTGCAAGAAACATAATGGAAACACAAAGCATTAATGCACATACTTTCGGAAAATAATGACAAAACATTTGTATTAAGGAACAAAAAAAGGATATAATAACAAACCGAAGCACTTAATTATACATAAAAATTAGTAGTTAAAAATATAATTGACTCCATACACCAAATTCACAAACATATTATATTTAATGACTCCATTTTGTTTATTTTACTAGTATGATGTGATTCAAACTACTTTTTATCAAAGTTCAAATTAGGAGAGGAGATTAGTAACATAGTCTTAACAGCTACAAATGTAACACACCACTCTCATAGAGCATATGCCCGACATACCAGAGGATAGTCGAGAACATACCCTACGGGAATAGCACGTTAGGACAATCACATTAATACAATATAAGGCATTATTAAAACTTAAGCATTCCAAATACTCATTTCTTTCACAATCATAATAAGTCATTAACATTCCAAATTCAAACAATCAATACAAAATAGTTTTAGACTCAATCCTAGTACATCATACCGTACAAATTACACACTAGACACAATGTGTGTCATAACATGGAATGTTAATACAAAAGACATCTATCTAGACTCTGCAGGTATCAGCTGACTAGACCTTTAAGCCATTCTTGTCCCCAAAATGACAGTACTAGAAATCTAGTAGATCGCTTTAAAAACTAGAACTCCCTTGAACCTAAAAATCAATGTTGAAATTTTGATGAGTTTGTGAACTTAATGAGTGAATCATCATCGATGCGCTCACTTAAGTCAGAACATAAAGACAAGTATATAACCCAATTCACCAAGTATAACACATCATCCATCATTAAATACCATATCACATTATATCATATTTCAACAAGTACAACATGTATACAAATATTTCATATCACTATTTTAGAATAATCCAATAATTCATCTCAATCATTCATATAATACATGTAAAATTGTATATGCAAATGTACACGCGACTCCATTCTTATTTTGCTTTGTTGTGACCAAGCGCCTATCAACCCAATTTACTATCTCATATTCGTTGTGGATACCGAGCTCATTTTTGACCCGAAGTGGATTCCGAGTTCATATTATCTAGGCTTAAGGCTCTTTATTACAATCCTGAGCTTAAAGCTCTTTTCTTACATTGGTCACTCATATCACAACAACTTTATTTGAATGCATTTTAATGTAATGAGATGCATCAATCCACATATTATGCTTTCACTACTTTCCATTTGATGTCCTCATGTCATATATCAAATTCTTCGAATCTAAGTCTGACATTCATCATATAGTTGTTAACACGTTCCACATTACACATACAATTCAAACAGAAGCATATATAATTGAGTTTACACATCTAGGTTAGCTCACAGTATGCTCCAGAAAAGCTATTGCCTTGATGATCCGACAATGTCTGGATGTTGGCGATCAACTTGTGCATCTATAGTCATACAATACACACATATTTTACACACCATTAAGTTGTTCAATCATATGAATATACTATCATGCATATGTATATGTGTCATGTTTCAATGTATGCCCAATTAACTTTTCTGGGTATGTATTCTTATGCAAAGATCTTAGTCCATTCTTAGTTCATCAATCCTACATTCATCCAATTCTTATTCATACTTACCCCATGTTCTTCATTTTTCATATATCCATAACTTATCAAACTCTTTACTAACTAATCAAGCAACAATATAGGTTCATTCCTAGCCTTAATCAACCCTAAATACACCAAATTAGAGTGACTTATCCTCAATTCGTTCAACACATATTCAAAACTAAAGTTAACATCCCAGAACTATGGCCACGATCGTGAGGAACCATGTCACGCTCGTGACAGAAGCTTGTGCATCAAGCTACCATCGTGACAAACCCCAAATAATTAGGATCATGCACTGAAGGCCATGATCGTGCACTCCATTGTTTTCCTCAATTCTACACAAATTTACCAAACTTGGAAACATACTAAACACTTGAATTTTCCATATTACAAGCCCTTTAAACCTACTTCATTACATGTTCACCTAGCTTCCATCTTGATTACACTAAGGTTTATTAAATTTCGCTCATTTTTTTCATTAACAATCACTACGAATACACATACATCTCTAATTTTCCATATTCATAAACACCTTCACAATAGTCCATCAATTGTACCTCAATTCCACATCAATTTTACCTCAATTTTCAACTTAAAATCATCTATGCAACAGCTCATAAACTATTTTTTCATGCATACAAAAACAGAACATGATAGTATCCATTTATTCATCAGTATCCCAGCACTCATTAAACACCATTACCAAAATCAATCCATCCCTAAACAATCATCATAAATGTCACGCTAACATATGTCACGATAGGTCAGCAATTCACTTACTTGATTAGCTCAATTGCTTCCTCAATTATCAAGCTAACCTAGCCCTCTAAGCATGCAAGCACAATTCCAAGAACAAGGTGGGAATGGAAATGAGTTTCAGCAACAAGAAGAAGACAACAAAATATTGGAGTGGCAAAGTGCAGAATTTAGGCAAAACTCAAAGTTGTGAGGGTTGTGTGTGAATGTCGGCAGTGAGAAAGAGAAGAAGAAAGTGTGTAGCAAGAACAATGGAGGAGATGGCTATGCCATATGTAAGTGTGTCATGGGGTGTAGGTGTATGTGAGTGTTAGGATACCTGTCAAAATAATTGTCAAGTAGAGAAACAAGCTATATGTCTTCTTCTTAAGCTGCCAAATGTCACTTAAAAACCTAGTCTATTTATCACTTAGCTCTCTAAGCCATTTGTCACCCAATTCTTTAGGCCATTTGTCACTAATTTCTACTGCCATGTGTCACTTATTTCATAAGCCTAGTCATACTAAATTTTCACATGTCAACTTGTCTTGCCACCTGACATTTTTCCTAGGCAACATGTACATATTAATTCATAAATTTCTCAATTGTAACAATTAATTCCAAATTATTAATTATAATCTATCAAACCAAAATTCAAGACATAAGTAGTATACAATCAAATCATAATCATTTTAAACCTTTCATACCTCGGAATATCTCAATTTAGTGCACATACAATTTTTACAATGATTTCTAAATCATGTTTCATGTTTGTATGCTTATAGTATGCTTGTGAATGAAATGCACCTCATTAACTCTAAACTGATATGACTCAAAAGTCTAACATTCTAACCCTTAGTAAGTTTTAAAAACCGGCTATTACAACAAAAATACAATAATAAGTTTCAGTCGAACATCTCATTAATTTTTTTAAAAAAATTAGGTCGTTGGGACTCGCTACCTCTAGTCTGATTGGGCCTCAAACAGTAGGGTTAGGCTTGTGCAGGTCCGGGCTCGGCTTGGCCTATCGCCATCCCTACTAATTTTTCCAAATATATTTGTTAGTGCATTCCATATGTTAGGACTAATGTACATGTGACATGTGGGTTCATTGAAAGAAAAATTAGGCCATAAAAATTTAACAAAATTGTACTTAGTATGTTAAAGTAGTAGTTATTTTAAATGTTTGATAAACGTTAAGATTTAATTTGAAGGTTTTAACTTTAAGATTCAATTTAACCCTTTTGTCTTGTTATTGTTAACATTTAATATCCGTTGTTTTCATAATATAAGTATGCTGTTGTCATAATTCAGGAGATATAAAACAACCAAATATTCTATACATTCTTTTGTCCCTTCTTCATATATTCTTCCTCTGTTCATCCGTCTACTACCTTCCAAATATATTTGATATAAAAAAACCAAATATTCTATACAATTTCGCTAAAATTTATGTTAAATTTTTACCCTTCTTAAGTTTTAAGCGAAAATCATTCTAAATTTTAGTTGACTGAAGGTATAAAAAATTCACTTCCATAACTCATATCAATTATCTTTATTATTATTATTAAATCAAATGACAATTATGTTCAATGATCAGCTTCTTATTCTTGCTCGAGAAGAACATGAACTCATGTGGGCTTATTTGGTATTTCATATCTTTTTTTAAGACAATATAAAATTATAACGCTGACGGCCTAAGTAACTTCGTGGGTTTGAGGTTGACAATGATTTCAGATCGTAGACATGAACGACCATAGGCATCTCAATCCCGGAGGTACTTAAATTTTCAAGCATCTAGTAGTCGGGTTACTTTTGCGTCAACCAAGTTCCAACTTCAGCAGAAAAAATTCGGACTTCAAAAGTCAAGAACCAAAAGCCAAATCTTTTAAGGACCTCAGAGGCGTGTGATAACCATGCACTGCTGTGTCCCTCCAAAGAGTCATCCCTGTCAAACCAAAACACATCACAGAGACACTTTCAGTTCAACATCAAATGAATGTCTAGGCTGTAAGCAATTTAGTGAAACTGAAGAGGGGAAAGAGAAAGAGCTATAAGAAGGATAGAGAGTAACCTATCCATGAAATCAAACCAATAGTTGATGCCACAAAGAATTCCCTGCTGACAGAATTAAAGCTGAGATGACAACCAAGTTTGTCAGTTCGTCTTAGGTGTCTTAGCAGTGCAAAGAACAATTACACGAGATAACAGAGGGTGAAGATTACCAAAGAAAAGGGAACTTACCAGAACATGCATAATATATTCCCGTATCCATAGAAAAGAGTACCCCAAGTAGAGCCAGTGAACCTGTGACACAGTTCAACCAAAATGTTATCCAAGTCGTGCAGAAAAATGATCCCCCAATCCTTGTTAATTCAAATTTCAACATCTTGATAAAATCCATGTTTGCCCATCTTTATCAAGTTATGCTCAACCAGTGCATAATCAAAGTGCATCAAAAGATTCAGTTCAAAGCCATCCTTAGATCCAGAAGATGGTTTGTAATGAGTGCAGTTGTCATCATTCCCAATTAGGATAAAATTTATGAATAACCTCTAGGATCTCTGTGATTTAACAAAAAAAAAAGATATATTCCCAATGATTGCTGTTTGGAAACTCTCACTAGCGGAACATCAGTTTAGGGCAGAGCTTAAAATGTTCTTAGTGAGAAATTTATGTCTGTAAATGTTGCAATTCATCTCCAACACTCCACATGATGCCTCTGAATCTAATGTAGCCTTTCGGTAAAAGATAAAAAATAGTCTCACATGCTGTATTCGACCTTTACTGTGCTATAGACTGTATTGCTTGAATATCAACAAAAATCCAAGTTTTTTTTCAAAAATTAAATGAAACTAAAATTCAAGTTATTTCTACAGAACTATTTTTGATGAGTCATTAGCATCAATGCATCCTAAACAAATATAAAAATATTTTGTGCTCATAATTCTTGTGTAACACTAAAATATCATACCATCTGGGGAATAATTCGTCGAGTTAGACATGATCAAGTAAGGAGTTGCTTTTGGGAATTGGAATGCAAAATAAAACCCAAGATGCTCCTAATGTCCTCTTGGTGATATCTACTATATCAGAATATGATGCATAATACTTTTTTATACTCTGTACTGTTGCCAAAGTACTTTGGACTGCATTGGAAGTGGGGAATGCATATTCTGATGATTCTAGTTCTTAAAGAGCATGTACCATGGAACAGTTCTCAGTTCAGCCCAGAAAAGAAGAGAAAGTCTGGTTAATATCAGGAAGTCAGTTTAGCAATAAAAGGAAACAACTGGATCAGTTTAGCGATAAAAGGAAACAATTGGGGGCTAAATGTAATGTCAAAGCAAATAAGTGAGAGCATCAAGATAATATCAACGGATATTGCCCATTTCATCGCAATAGCTGCCCTAGGAGTGAAAAGTTCATCTAGAAAGTGACTGCAACCAGATTAGGATTCAAGCACCCAAGGATTATAATAGATAGGTAGCAAGACTCCAAGGAATTCATTGCAAAATAGAACATTACCACATCAAATCACGAATAAACAGAGCTCGGGGGATCATGAGTCCATTTCCAATCATACCAAGGAGCATCGAGAAAGCCGACAAGCCTTTAATGTTATCAGGATTCAACAAATTTGTCCACTAAAGAGGAGAGGTTAAGGTTAATGTAGTGCTTGTAAATTAATTATATAGTCTGAATGATAAACGTTTGAAGAAGGAAGAAAATATCACCATTTGTGAGACAGGCATCCACATGAAGAGAAGAGTTGCTGTCCATCCAGATACTGACTCGACAAATTTGACACCCTTTTTCGGAAGCTTGCCTGTTCTTGCCTGCAAACCATAAAAGCAGTTAGTCTATAGGATACAAAAGTTAAGATACCTAAATCTTTTGGAAAACAACCAGCAAACTTAAATGAAGCCTGAGAAAATAGGTCAGATAAATATCTTAATACAGTTTATCTCCTAAAAGTCACTATACAAGGGAGGAGCAATTAAAGGAAGAGATCTTGTAGGCCATAATCCAAGCGCAGGACATCTAATCATGGGCAGGATGCCATATTGTTAATTGATTAGCAGTGCCTGCTTCCTCATGTTCACCCAAGAGGGAAACTAGTGTGCTCACACCATGTCAATATGAAAACAACCACATTATTGATGCTTCAAATTTTTTTGCTATCATAAAATATTGCTTATGATATTACTTCATATGATAATAATTTAACGAAACCCAAAATCTTACCATGATAACAGTGGCCAAAGCAATAAGGAATGCTATTGACCCTGGCAAAATACTGTTTGGTACATACGGGACAAAATTTGACCACATAACCTGCCCATGAATATTGAAAAAAACCAAGAATCAGTAAGAAGCTACTGAAAGTACATCCATTACGTCATACCCTAAATGTTAAGATGCATCTATAGACAGGGATCTTTGATCAGAAAAAGTGAACTACAAGCTCATTCTAAAATCAAGAGAGAACCTGGGGAAGGACTGATACTCCGACGACAGTTATGAAATCTTCCCAAAAGTGCCAGATTTTAGCATTGAGCATCCCAAAGTAATTCAAGAAATTCAACACCAGACCGGTGGCTACAACGACTGATGTGGCCACAAACTGAGGAAGAGGCATTGCATCCCCCATTGCAAGCTGGGATAACACAATGTATATGGATACGACTCCCAGAGCTTGCACCACAACTGCCTCCTTTTCCCTCTTCTTGGCAAAGTATGATAGTAAGGAAAGATTTCCTAATAAGCCCGTAAGCATCCCCTGCATTTTGTAACATCAATTTTCACGCAATTATTTTCAGTTCCTGCATTATTATTTACATAAAGAGGTGTGACATTTTCAGTTTAATGCTGTGACATACCAGCCATGGTACAGCCAAAAGGGCAGTTTTATTTGAAGCCATAAGGTTGCGTGCATTGAGGATGATCTGAGGCATTTGAATGACCAAAAACGGGATATTGGCAGCTCCCGCGAATCCGGCTGTCAAAGAATCCCATTCCTCAAAGCTCTTGCTATTCTTCAACTTCCGTTGGAAATCCCACAAAATCAAACAAAAGAAGAAGAATTGAGATTAACCGAGAAAATTAATAATACCCAAAACAACTTGTATATATAGATACCTGATGAAGAGGATGAGGGTGTGGAACGTCAGAGCCCAGAGCAGTAAGCGGAGAAAGGCGGGGGCGGCGAATCACTGGAAAGAGGGAGGAGTTGCGAGCAACTTGGGAAGGAGAAGGGGAGAAGGAAGCGGAGGATGGAGTAAAATAAAAGGGGCATTTTTCAGGGGATGAGAAGGAGGAACGCCGTCGGCGAGGCGGCGTCGTAGTGGCAGCGGGCACGGGCACTGTGACTATTAAAGACATAATTATGTTTTAATTGCAGTTCAGTTCTAGCATCTAAAGAGTGAGAAAGTGAGTGTGATAACAATGGGAGGAAGAGGGAGAGGGATGTGGAGGCTTTGTTGGTGGATTCAGTTCGAGTTTGAAGATATTTTAAAAGTGACTGTAGAAAATTAGGAACTGAACTTGAGAAGTGGCGAATCATCGGATCTTGTTACTGCTGCTGCTGTTGCTGCTGTTTCTTCTCCATTGGACTGTGCACGTGCATGTGCATCCAACTTATTTATATAAACAGAAACAATTTAACTCTATGCTTCTATAAATATTATTATCACATTGTTGGATTGAAAGTGATTGGTGTGGTATGGGTTAGAAATGCAATTTTATTTTTTGGTTCAGTCAAAAAAACATTTTTATTTTTCGCATATTAAAAAAAAAACATAAACAACACTCCAAGGCAACCATATAGAATCAAAAGCCAAAATAGAAAAAATAATAAAATTAATGGGTTCATTCACATTTTATCACCGAACATGAGATCATTGATTTCATAAAGGTCAATGTCTGATATGGGCTCAATTGGCTTCTCGTCTCCCTCAGGAACAAAGTCTGAAGGGTCCCTGCTAAATTCGTCTGCAAATAAGGAAATTCGAAAGAAATCAAGACGCCTACAAACAAAGATCTCCAAAACAGGCAAATATGACTTACCAAATATCGTATAACAGGAGGTTTGTGCAGGAGTTGACATGAAATTAAGGCCAAGATAGAAAATCAGTCCTAACGCTATTGCCACCATAACATAGGTTGGCAACACCAATGCCCAGTACCTGAAACAGAAAAATGCCTGCTACAACTCGGGTTTGATAATCCTCCATCTTTAGTCCAAAGACAATCCTCAACTCTACAACCTCTTTGTATTATTACATGACTTGTAGCTAAATGCCTTTTACATCTATTCCAGTCTTTTGATAACACAACTAATCCGGTAGAAAATAGCTACTAAGTGACGTCAAAAAACTAGGACCACTGACCTGTTAGGATAGTAATAAATCCCCATTGAATGTAACCACGCTTCAGGAACATAAGCCCAAACGAAGAAGATTACTGCTAAGACAAAAGAACTGAAGTCAAAAGCGTTATGGCTAATTAGGTGCGCAAACTTAATCAAATTTGCTCTGTTCATCAAAGCAATAACAACCCTACCACAACCATAGTTGTACTAAATACTTGACAATAATGGACTAAAGTTACATCTCATGTTTTCAAGAGTCGACAAAAATACTAAAAAGATTCAACTTTAATTGAATCAAAGAAGTGCAGGAATGAGAACAAAACACAATATGGGAACAGACCCGTAGCAACAACAGTTGTAATGGATCCAACGAACCCATAAACTTCAAGAGGTTTAGGACCTTGCTGTCCAGAAATTCCAAATCCAGAAGCTTTGTCATTAGGATCAGCGAATGATACTGTTGCTCTTCTCTTCTTTGAAAAACTCAAGACACCTCTAGGACTGCTCACAGAAAAGCTATCTTCCATTGTTTGCTTTCAAAAATGCTCCGTCGTTCCTAAAATCCACAATGACCATTGATTCAAAAGAGCTTAAAGTATGTAGAAGAAATAAAAGCAAGAAAATCTAGTTCTTTCTTTTGCTACACTGTATCAGTAGCAACAGGTTTAATCGGGGTGGTCAATAAATTGAATGATAGGTCCCTCCTAATATCATATTGAGATTTTCCACATAAATCTGGCTGATTGTCTACCGATCTAAATAGTGGTAAATTCATTTATTATTTCTTGTTAGTTTTAAGCTTCTTGTCGTCCAACTCCAAGTGTCAGACTCATCTCGACTTGCCTCACTCACCTCTCCGTTTCCACTCCCCTCTACCATCAACTCATCAGAGAAGTCGCCGCCGCCTCCTCAAGTGGACAACTCCAAGGCCATCGTCGCTGTGGACAAGTTTACTCAGTGCTCCCCTCTCACTTCCCCGCTTCCGCAAACGGTGATGCTGGCAGTGACATTGCTTAGGGCGGTGAGAGATGAAAGTGCACAGACAGTAAGGAAGGTTGGGGTGGAGGGACGTCTGGGGATAGTGGGGTCAATAGTGAGGAGGCTGCGAAGAGAAGAGATGGTGAGGATTGGGGAATTGGGGTTCTGATTAAGCAAAGTCGTTTTGTGTTTAATATCATTCTCTATTATAGTAGCTGATAAGACCAGGGTTGAAGTGGTGACTCTTTCGACCATAATTAAGAGTACATGTACTCATTCTTTGCTCATTCCATAAAACTCATTTAGTTAAGCTCTTTTGCATCAATGGCTATTGTGGATTTTAGGAACGATGGAGCATTTTTCAAAAGCAAAAAATGGAAGATAACTTTTCTGTGTCAACAAAGTTCGAAGAGCTGTACAACAGAAAATGGAAGAAAATAACCTCTCTCAATGTTAATTCTTCAATGAGCAAAGATCAGTCGAGATGCAAATGGCTTTGTAGCTGACTTTAATAAGGAAACAAACAAGTATAACACTAGGCAAGCAATAAGCAAGATGGGACAGCTCCTTGCTATACTTATGTTGTTGAATCTAAAAACGGCTTAGAAAAACTAATACTAACTTGAATTCCCAATCAAATCCAAGATGATAACCCAAAATCTTCTTGCTTTTTTATTAATATAAGCCAAGTGATCCTCAATATAGAATAAAAGCAGCCTATTTTGATTGGTAATCAACAACACCGGGGAAGTACAAGAGTGGCAAACTGAAGTGTTTCATCACAGGCACAATCTTTTTTTTCTTTTTTAGATCTTTGGTACATTGGAATTGGAATATATAGAAATAGCTATCATCCCTAACAGCCGCAGGATACAAATCCTATTAGATGGAGAGATATTGCTGCTTTCACTACCACCAGGGCACGATCTTGAATATGAAAATTGAAATAGATAACAAACAAGGTAAAAGGATTCATTGACTGTATGATGTACCGTCTACTGGATGAAAGGTTTGCTGATTTACAGGCTTTTATTGAGAATGAGAGAAAGAAATTAAGGGCTGGTCTCAAGGATTTATCTAGGACTTATACCAAGCACAAAAGCAACTGGAAAAAGATAAGAGGATCAGTGATCAAGGATTTGGCAACTCAAACTTGTGGTCCAATAGAGTTAGCTTGTGTCTTTAATTGTGGCTACAACTTCCAACAGCTGAAAGTAAGCTTCAGTGAGTTTGAATTCACTTGAGGTGTTGTTGGTTTTAGGAGTTGGGTGTCTATTTTCTGTGTGCTACAAGGAGGTTGTAAATGGGATCAGGTTTCGTTACAATGCATTTTTTGCAGCGCCACAAAGCAAAAATATGAGGTAGATATCATAGCAACACAGAGAAGAATGGGAGAATTAAAGTATAGACAAGGAAAATAAAAAGAGGAATGAGATTCAAGGTTACTCACTAACTTACTGAGTACTTGTCATCAATGATAGAGGAGACCAAAAACTTGTTTTTATCAGGTTTTAACAACAATCCTGGGTGAAGCTGAGTAGAAGATATGTATTATGCCCAATTTAATTAAACATATTAATTATGATGTCCTGAATGGGGCTTCAAATTAACCTTACATACATAACAGGACAAAAGCAAAGATCACAAGTACAAGAAGATAAAAGGCACCATGAATTATCAGGTGCAAAATGCTTCCAATGTCAGTAGCTTTGTTGTACACTGGATGACATAAAACTGGAACATAACAAATATGGGAACTAAGGGACCTAATTATACGACTATATTTGTCTGTTCATACGTGGGAGCTTGACTGCACGTTACTTCTTGCCTCAAGACCACACAGACGGAAGATAACTCAAAATTACTAGAAGAGGATAGCTAGTTCATTGATCACCGCTAATGGGAAGTTTCATTGAAGATAGGTTGGTTAATAAAGAGCAAAAGATCAAACATAAAGAACAGTGTGCAGAGAGACTGGCAGCAGATAAATGGGAGTTCAGACAAAGATGAGGTTAGGTATTCTAATCAAGCAGTTTTGGCGAATTTGGATCGGGGTATTGGAGCATTTGAGGAAGCTATTAACACTTCTATTAAGGAAACTAAAATTGCACGGTTAGACTAAGCAGAGAATATGCTACAAGTATGTGCAGTGTTGAACTCTGGACATAGAATAGCTGGGGTCCCAAATTATGCAAACAAAATTACACGCTAGTTTGCAATTAAGGAAGCATTCATCAAGAGATGAGAAATCTTGTCACTGGACAATCTTTGCCGTGTTGAAGAGCAGTAGAAAATTGCAGTTCTTATACAACAAGTTGAGATATCAATAAAGAAGCATCAAAGCACGAAAGAGATCCAAGAGGCATTTAATCAAACCAAGTTCAGATATCAAAAAAAAAAAAAAAGGAAAGCAATTACCCATACTGAGAAAAGCACATACCCAAAGAACCAAAAGAGATATCAGGACTCACGGCGACAGAGAAGACAAGATGAGGAGACTGACAGCGAGGGGGAGACGTGAGAGGAGACTGACAGCCTGTGACATAGGCGGAGGCGTGAAAATTTTGACTGTGTGAGAGCTGTTAATTTTTTTTTTTTTTTCAATTTAAATTCTTAGGATATGATAATTTTCTACAGTGCGAAATCTATATTTGATTTTAGTTACTGAAAATTATTTTAAAAATTCCACAAATAAGTTAGCACTTTATTGATCGTATACTTATTCACAACTCTACTGCCTTTGAAGAGTTTGAATTAAGCTAATTTAATTCAATTTAAATAAAATAAAATTTATTAGAATAACATCATTTAATTAATAAATTTAAACATATTAAATTTATCAAAATTACTTAATTTTTTTTTCAAATTCAAGTTACACGAAATCTAAGTAATTTGAACTTACGTATTGAGTTTAGATGCTTAGCAACACTAAATAGTTTCTTCTCGTAAGAAGTTCGAATCCTTTGTCTAAAATAACTTTGTTTAACTCTATAATGCTCAAAACGACGTCGATTATTGGATGTGAGACCGTTCAACCCTGTTCAATGGCCAAAATGACATTGTTTTATGCATTGGACGTGATTGGATAAAGTTATTTTTGGACAGAATATCCAAACAGGACATATAAGTAGATATGCCACTTCACATAACTAAATTGTGCGCATCATAAAAGGTGCGACATACTCGGCCCACCTCTTCTTGTTACAATATTTTATTTGGTTAGAATTGGAAGGATAGATGCACGTGTACCTATTTCAATCCCTTTGATGAGGTAAATTGATGCGGTTATAGTCCATCCTTGGTTACATATGCAACAACAACAATAACATTTCTCAGTAAAATGCAAGGTTTGAAAAGATTCAATTGTACACAATTTTATCCGTATATGATAAAAAGATTATTTTCAATAGATTCACATGTAAATTAAAAATATATATATAATGCAATATATAATACAATACATATAGAACGTCGTAAAGATTAACAATAAAAGATAAAATAAGTAAATAATCAGATAAATAAAAAATAAGTACAAGAATAAATCACATCAATCGTTATTAGGAAGTAATTAGGCTAGGTAAGATATTATTTAAGCTAAATAATTACGAGATAAGTGTTAGAACTTTTCATATTCTTGTTGTCATAAGTAATCCAACGTTATGAATTTAGTGGATATGAATTCTTAGTTTTATAGTAATTGATATTGTGTTTGATGGGAGCACACTCATGTAAGTTTTCTTGCAGATTTTGGAGTCCCCTAAATTTCTTTTCTCTTCTAAAAACATACACCATCAAATTGAGAATTGAGAGCTTAGAAGAACTTCGAACCGCAGAGTCTTCATACAAAGACAACAATGGCTAAAGGTATTTTGTTTTTCTTCCACATTTAATTTATATGTTATTATAACGTATATTATTGTTGAAATATATGTTAGAACTGACTTATACCTGGTATCAGCAAAATGTTAACCTCTGCCTTGATAGAGTTTTTGGAGAATTTCAATTTTTTTTTAAAATTTCAATTTCTAAAATTTTCAATCTAGAGTTTTTTAAATGTTTTTCTTTCGATTAAATGTCAAAATATTCTATTAAGAATTTGGAAGTGTTTCTACATTTAAAAAATGTGTTTTGTGGTGTTTTTCTGGTTAGTTTTGTTGGTATTTGATGGGTTATGACCTGGATCGGTTTTAGCCAGCTCGAGGTTGAAGAAGACCTCTCACTAAACGATGTAATTTTGGTTGTTTATTGATTACAAATGTACAGTTTATTGAAAACGTCGCCCCTCTATTTTTCTTTTTTTTGGTCTGATTTAAGGGGTCTTATTGAGTTTGTACATTGTCATATCTACGATTCAGTTCATCCGCTTATTATTATTATAGGGATATATTCATGTACAATCAAAAGGGGATCGATTTCATAAAAGATAAGATTAGTAAACGAAACTTCACTTAAATGAAATCTTTATGAGATCGTCAATATTTTACCAAGGGTTTCTTTAAAGTGTATCGAATCAGTATAGCTATCCTCTATAATAGAAATTACATTAGTAGGAATATAAGCGAAAATGCCTCCCAATTGGATCTCGATTATTAGTAAAGAAGTTATACTTCCTTCACTTAACTAGAACTTAATTTAGCGACTCTTTTCAAAAGGCGAGGCATCCACGGAAGAAAATCCTATTTCTTCCCTTTTTTGGAAAGAAAAGGAGGATCCAGACAAAATTGATGAAACATAAGAGATCCAAATAAATGGAAAGGAAAAAACAAAGGGTAAATTTTGTACTGTACTCTCCAAAGAGCAACTCTTCTTAAAAGGTGCTGAGTTAGAATCACATTCTAATCAATGATTCTTGTGGCTCAAGAGGATTCAATTACAGGAAGATAAAATTTCGAAAATTAGAAATGCCAAAATATGAATGATATTTGATATTATTAGAAATGCCTAGAAAATATCATATTCATAAAGCAAAAATATGGGTTCATTCCTATGAATGTGGACAATACGATAGATTAGTCGAGGCAAATTGGATCCAATCATGATCTTATAACTTATAATAAGAACAAGAAATGTTTCTCGATCAATCCCTTGACCCCTCAAATTTAGAAAATTAAAATTTTTTTTCAAGTTTGAATGATCATAATATTACGAGAACTCTTCTAACCAAAGAAGTAATTATTAGTAAAATTGTTTCTTTTTTATTTTCTTCAAATCCAAAGAATCACCAAATTTTCATTAATGAAAGATGTAAATCTATTGGAAAATCCAAAATATGCATGTTAGATGAAATGATGGTTGTTGCTTCTGCTCCACTAATAAATCATTGGTTTAACTGAATGATTAAATAAAATTGACAGACCTTTGTCTTCGTCTAGGTGTATTAGCTTTACCTGTAGTTAATGCAATTCTTTAATTTTTTTAAAAAAAGTTGCGTCATTTTATGTATTTTTAGAAGAAAATCTGCCCGTTGTTTTGTGATACTGTGCGTGTGCATTTTGTGTAATGTTGTGCATGGTGAACCTTTGCCATCTAAATTGAAGCTTAAGTTCTATTATATCATGTGTTAAAATTGTATTTGTATAAATGTTCTGAAGCAGAATATCGCATCACTGTTATGTCTATATTTTGCATTGGGAATAGAATTTTGGTTAAAATATTATCTTTGATAGTACGCAGCTTTAACTCTAAATAATAGAGAAGCTATTTTCGATAGACCTGTATGCAGATGTGGCAATTAAAAAGTGATGCAGGCTAAAGAGTAAATAAGTAAAACTGGCATGCTAAATAATTATGTAAATAAAATTACAATAAATACATAAATAAATAAATAATATAATAATAGTAATAATGATAATAAAAAATAAAAATAAAAAGTTGGTAAATAAAATATGAAATAGGTAATTTCCAATATGAAAAAATAATAAATAAATAATACTAATAGAAATACAAAAAATAGTCATAAATATATATTTATAATAATACTAATACTAATACTAATACTAGACAGAATTCTAATTAAATAGTGGATAAGCATATTCATAAACATGAAGAAATTTGAGTTCTGGTCTAAGTTAGCTCCTTCAGCATAATTACTTTAAGCTTGTACGAAACAAAATTGATCTGAAGAAGGCCATAAGGGACTATACTAAGAGTAAAGAAAGAACAGAGTAATTACAAGTTCATATAAGTAGATTTGAGATCAAATTTTCATACATCTCTATGAACTAGAGCATCCAAACTAAGGTTGAAATTGTATATTAGTGAAAGCACTAAGATTTGACATTCACAAGGTAATTACAGCAAGTAAAAGGTCTTTATGGTAAGAAAAATTAAGAATTTTTTTGGTTGGTCTATAGAAATATTTCTTTTTTCTTATCAAATAAATCGTCAAATACAAGTCATCACACAACATAATCACACGTCCGGAAGAGAAAAGGTGGAAAACCACCAAGTTTTAGGAGGAAGGAATCGACAGATAAAATCAAAACATATGAAAGTAATACAAACACGGGTTTTTAGACGCTTCTTACTCAAGATAAAAGAAACCAACTAATACAACAGTCAACGAACAAATCACAGAAACCCAATCTCAAACGGAGTTTTCGCGATTTAGAATCCAAAACCCACATCGAGTTAGTGGAGGAGAATACTGAAAAACACATGGGTTCATCAAGCAAACGAAATTACGCCAATAAAAATCTACAAGCTACATAAGAGGAAAAAAGGAGTTAAGAAACAAAAAGTTACATGCTTTAATCAGAAAACAAGAACCGAGCGAGTAATTTAGTCAGAGAAGAACCTGAAAGATCATGCGAATTTAAAAAGTGGCTGTGGACTGTAGACATATTTAAAAGGAAGAAGATGCGATAAAACGTACATACAAAAAGGAACTTACGAAGCTAAAACAAGACCCGCATGAAACATCAGAAATTTAAAAAGGAAGGATTTTTGAACACGTTCCAGATCATACCACCAAAGGCCCAAGCAATACCTTGGATACCTACGGTGCAATCGAGTCTGAACTGATCTAAACAACCGTGCGTTGGTACGCTTCCTCGTCGGTCATTGTTCAATTAGAAAAACGATAAAAAATGTCCGACTCGGGTGTGAGAAAATTTGTGAATGGATTCAACTGATAATGACTTCTTCTATCTATCTTCATTTCTTACGTTAGTTTATATACAACGCTTGCTAAAAAAGCTACCAAGAATTTCTCCTATAAACTAGCAACTAGAAAATACTATCCAAGATTATTGCCCCTAAAGTAGGAAGAGAATCAAGAATACAAGGCAACATGATATATTTAGACGATATGTGGAGAGATATTAAGAGCTGTGATCTTATCCAACTATCAAGAAGCACCTTGTCCAGCAGATTCACGTCCGAGAACCTCTTCTGCAATTCATAAAACCATTCCCATGTTGCCTCTTCCTTGGTTCCTCCTTGCCACTGCACCAGCACCTGTGTAACTGTCCTGTTGTTTCTTTTCACCATTCGTCGTCCCCAGATAGCCACGGGAATTTTTGTTTTCTCCACCATTGTCGTGGGCAACTGACTAGAAGTAGGTGTTCCTTCAGAGACGAAATCCCGTAATTGAGAAACATGGAAAGTGGGATGAATGGTTGTGCCTTCGAGGAGTCCCAATGTGTAAGCCACCTTATTTATCTTTGCAATGAGCGGAAAAGGTCCATAGTACAGGGGTGCTAACTTCTGGTTGGGCCTTCGCTGTAAGGAATGTTGTCGGTAGGGTTGTAGCTTCACATTGACCATTTTCCCTTCCTCAAATTCTCTGTCTAAACCTTTTTTATCTGCCTATAGTTTCATCCTCTGTTTTTGCTCTGTTTAGGTGGAATTTAACAATCTAAAGTGTGGCCTCCCTTTCTTGAAATATTTGATCCATCCCTACGTCCCTGGAGTCTCCTGCTACATACGGCACATATAATGGTGGTGGATACCCGTAGAGAACTTCGAATGGCGTCGTGTTTATAGCTGAATGGTACGTGGTATTATACCACCATTCAGCCATAGTTAACCAACTCACCGATTTCTGAGGAGTATCACAACAGAAACACCTCAGGTATGTTTCTAGTGTCTTATTCACCGCTTCCGACTGCCCATCCGTCTGTGGATGGTAGGCTGTGGAAAGTTGCAGCTTTACGTCTTGTAACCGAAACATTTCCTGCCATAATTTACTCAAGAAAAGTGGATCCTGATCCGAAATGATCCGTTCTAGCATCCCATGCAATTTAAATACGTGGTCCATAAACACGTACGCCACCTCCTGGGCTGTATATAGGTGCTTGATTGCTGTGAAGTGTGCGTATTTGCTAAATCTGTCGAAGACAACGAAGATGGCTAACTTCCCCTGAGATGGTGGTAACCCTTCTATGAAGTCCATGGTGACTTCCTTCGAACATTCGTTTGGCACTTGTAATGGTTGTAGCAAGCCCGAATAGGCGGCATGATCGTATTTGCTTCTTTGACAAGTCACACAATTCTTCACATGATTTCTTACGTCCTTGGCTATTTGCTTCCAGTGGAACAAGCTTTGTATCCTCTTAATTGTTGCTGTCACCCCTGAGTGACCACCCTACAGGCTATCATGTGCCATAGCTATTATTCTTTTCCAGAGCTCCTTGTCGCAACTTACTACTATTCTTCCTTTCCATCTAAGCATTCCATGCCGCCATTCGTAATTCCCCGTAGGGTTGTCTGTAGTTTTTAGCCTTCCAATGAGATCCTTTATGGTCTTGTCCGCCTCCCATCCTGCCTTGATCTCGTCCATCATGGTGGCTTGTATTTGCGAGACCGCCATTGTGAGTAATTGTTGACTCGAGATTCTGGACAATGCATCTGCCGCCAAGTTCTTCTTTCCGCTTCTATAGGTTACCTCAAAATCGTATCCGATCAGCTTTGGAAGCCAGTTTTGTTGGAAGGGTGTGAAGATCCTTTGCTCCAGGAGATATTTTAGACTCCTGTGGTCAATCTGTATTCAAAAGAACCTCCCATTCAAATAATGGTGCCAGTGCTTCACTGCTTTGATAATGGCGAGAAACTCTTTTTCGTATGTTGATAGTCCTTGGTGTTTGGGAGCTAAAGCTTTACTCAAAAAAGCTATCGGGCGACCCTCTTGTTGAAGCACCGCACCTATTCCTTTGTCGCATGCATCTGCCTCAATTACAAACAGTTTAGTAAAGTCTGGAAGCGCTAATACGGGTGCTGCCATTAACCTTCCCTTCAGCTGATCAAAAGCTTCTTGCTGTTGTTCCTTCCAGTCCCAACTTCCTACCTCCTGTTTCTTTAGCCAATCATTGAGAGGCTTCACTAGGATGCCATAGTGCTCAATAAATCTTCTGTAATAGCCAGTCAGCCCGAGAAACCCCCCGAGCTCTTTCAATGTATGCGGCTAAGGCCATTGTCGGATCGTTTCAATCTTCTTCTCTTCGATGAATACTCCCTTTTCCGATATTGAATGGCCCAAATAGTCTATCTGCCTGGCCCCAAATATACACTTACTTCCTCGCACGTATAGTTGTCGTCGTCTTAAGACTTCCAAAACCATGCGAAGATGCTCCAATTGTTGAAGGAAATCTGTACTATAAATGAGCAAATCATCAAAGAAAACTAATAAGAATTTCCGAAGGAAAGGTTGAAATATTTCATTCATAAGGCTTTGAAATGTAAAGGGAGCGTTCGTGAGGCCGAATAGCATCACGAGAAACTCAAATTGCCCCTCATGAGTTCTAAAAGTCGTCTTCTGGACATCCTCCTCTTTCATCTGGATCTGGTGATATCCAGATCGCAAATCAAGCTTTGAATACCAACTAGATCCCTGCAGTTCCTCCAGAAGCTCTTTAATTAGTGGAATCAGAAACTTACCTTTAATCGTGTGCTTGTTTAATTCTCGGTAGTCGATGCACATCCTCCAGGAGTTGTCCTTCTTCCTTACTAAGATGACTGGTGACGCATACGGACTGACACTCTTCCGTATGAATCCTTGCTTTGACAGCTCCTGCACCGCCGTTTCTATTGAGTCCTTTTGTTCACCAGAATAGCGGTAGGGCCTTATATTAATGGTCTCCACTCCAGGCTTTAAATGGATTGCATGGTCGTACGCACGTCTTGGGGCAATCCCTTTGGTTTTGCAAAAATCTCTCCGTAATCCGCTAGCAATCCCCCTAGGTCGTCTCTACTCTGAACGTCGTCGTTAATACTCAAGTGTTGCATCTAAATTTCAATCGGATCGGACAGACGCAACATGAATAACGCACCTTGGTTTGAGTCCTTAATTAATTTATGGAGATTCTTGTCGGATACTTCTCGGGCCGACATCTCTGGTTGTCCCTACAACATCACTATAAAGTCTAAGAAAAAGAATAAAGAATAATGAATAATGTAAGAATAATGTAAAGAAAAAAGAATAATCTTTTTTCATTAAAAGATTGATTATCAATCAATTTTAATTTGAAATAACGAAAAACTGACTCATAATCCGCGCGATTATCACTAGAGTGTATACCCATGTGGATATCACATGCATGTCTCTGGTACAAGGTGGCGATCCACCTAACTTGATAATCAGTGCTTCGGTAGCAAACCTTGCCCCCTACATATGCCACACAAAATTCCTACACACCTGTTCACAGACCAGTTTTAATCCTCCTCCCACAGTAATGGTTATAGGGACGATCTCGCTTACCTCCACCATTGCTTTTCTTACCACCTTCTCATCCAAGAAGTTGTGCATACTTCCACTGTCCACCAAAATATATAGGGGTCTCTGCCTATAGCTTCCCACAACCCGAAGTTGTTTATAATCCGTTTGATCCTTTAAACTCCATATGGCATATAACGAAATGTTAGGATTGAGGGGAGCTCCGTCCTCTAGCTCGTTACATCCAGGTTCCTCCTCTTCCGGGTCCTCGTCTTCCACCATGTATAACTGAAATTGTTTCTTCTTGCATCTGTGTCCCGGCGAGTACCTCTCATCAAACCAGAAACACAACCCTTTTGCTTTTTTTTTGTCAAACTCCTTGTTGTTTATTGTCCTACTGTTTCGCGGGTTTCTGAAATTGATGTTCCTACTTCCTTGACTTCCCGGAGTTGGCATCAACCCAACCTCAGTCTGCTATTTTGACACAGGAGCTACGTAATTAATTCCTTTGTACGGAGATGGTCCCCCCCAACACCCCCAACCCAATCCATTTAAAGTTCCTGCACCGTCGTTTCTATTACGTCCTTCTGTTCACCGGAATAGCGGTAGGGCCTTATATTAATGGTCTCCACTCCGGGCTTTAAATAGATTGCATGGTCGTACGCACGTCTTGGCAGCAATCCCTTTGGTTCTGAGAAAATCTCTCCGTAATCTGCTAGCAATCTCTCTAGCTCGTCTCTACTCTGAACGTCAT
Organism: Erythroxylum squamatum; assembly: GCA_025629845.1. Taxonomy (NCBI): domain Eukaryota; kingdom Viridiplantae; phylum Streptophyta; class Magnoliopsida; order Malpighiales; family Erythroxylaceae; genus Erythroxylum; species Erythroxylum squamatum. The sequence goes on from JAOTBA010000002.1 coordinate 11,046,896, forward strand.
CATTAATGCTCAGGTGTTGCATCTGAATTTCAATCGGATCGGACAGACACAACATGAATAACGCACCTTGGTTTGAGTCCTTGATCATTTTATGGAGATTCTTACTGAATACTTCTCGGGTCAACATCTCTGGTTGTCCCGACAATGTCACTACTCTACCTTCCCACTGGAACTTCATGGTGCGCCTATTGAAGTTACAAAGTACATCATCCAATGTTGCCAACCATTGTACCCCCAGTACCATATCGTACCCGCCTAACTTGATAATCAGTGCTTCGGTAGCAAACCCTGCCCCCTGCATATGCCACACAAAATTCCTACACACCTATTTACAGACCAGTTTTAACCCCCCTCCCACAGTAATGCTTATAGGGTCAATCTCGCTTATCTCCACCATTGCTTTTCTTACCACTTTCTCATCCAAGAAGTTGTGCATACTTCCACTGTCCACCAGAATATATAGGGGTCTCTGCCTATAGCTTCCCACAACCCGAAGTTGTTTATAATCCGTTTGATCCTTTAAACCCCACATGGCCTCAAGCGAAATGTTAGGATTGAGGAGAGCTCCGTCCTCTGGCTCGTTACATCCAGGTTCCTCCTCTTCCGGGTCCTCGTCTTCCACCATATATAACTGAACTGTTTCTTCCTGCACCTGTGTCCTGGCGAGTACCTCTCATCACACCAAAAACACAATCCTTTTGCGCTTTTTTCGTCAAACTCCTTGCTGTTTGTTGTCCTACTGTTCCGCGGGTTTTTGAAATTGATGTTCCTACATCCTTGACTTCTCGGAGTTGGCAACAATCCAACCTCAGTCTGTTGTTTTGACACAGGAGCTGCGTAATTAATTCCTTT
>JAOTBA010000002.1:11047847-11058829 GCA_025629845.1 Erythroxylum squamatum
AGCAACTAGAAAATACTATCCAAGATTATTGCCCCTAAAGTAGGAAGAGAATCAAGAATACAAGGCAACATGATATACTGTGATCTTATCCAACTATCAGGTGAAATCCAACGTAGATCCAACTTCCCCGTTTACAATCTACGGATCACTTACTGTCACTTATACAAGTATGGCACCGTAGATCAAACACAACTAGTATTATTATCGCCAGAATCACAGATCTTATAATATTGTTATTAAAAGGTAAAGTGCAAGAAACTTTGCATACCATTGCTGGTGGGAGTAGGAGCGGGAGCGGAAGATTGAGAGTAAAGATTTTAAAGTTCGACCGAACCTTGTAATAACCCATGAGATATTATCATTAACATATAATTCCATTACAAATTACAACAAAGTCACTTCAATTACTTGAAATTTGTCATTTCCAATTTACAAAGCTCATTTGGCGTGTAGCTCTACAGAAATTTCATATCAACTCCTATTGTTAAGGGAACCGGGGGGTAAAAATGAAACAAGAGAAAACGTGGAAACAGGAATCCGCGTGTATACATTGTTGGTGTGAGTCTTCCTCATGAAATGCACACCAAGCTAATGTTTGGCTAACATGGCTTCCATATTCATTTTCCTTGCAGCGTGTTTTAGTTTCTCAAGTGCTACCAGTCCCACTTGCCGAACTCTTTCTCTGGACAATCCTATGCTGAAGACACCAACAAGGACATAAAAAATGAGAACCTCCTGTTTGCGTTATCATAAACATATTGTTGTTAGAGAAGTCTCGCTCACCGCTTGCTGATGTCTTCCCATGTAAGGCTTTCGTTATCCAGACCGTAATACAGACGAATGATCTCTCTTTCTCGTTCTCGTAGAGTCAAGTTCATAAGCTTGTTTACCTCTTCCTGCACCCCACATAAAATATATCTCAAGTCTCATTCAATACCTAAGCAGCAATTGAGAGAAGCATTTACTAGTTATTGAGAAAGTTGATGGTTTCTCTTATGCGTGTCATATACAAGTGGGCGCCTGCTCATTCAACTTGATTCATTCAATATTTAAGGCACAACTTTCTGTATACAGGCTATAGAGTCTCATCGATGTAGGACACTTTGTTTAGATCAGTTTCTGAGTTTCACTTGGCACTCTTACCTTGAGAGCCCACTCATCTACTCCATGCCATGGGATATTCTCAACCCGGTTGTCTCCTATGTACTATATTAGAGAGAAAGAAAAACAGTTAATAATGAACTGGAAAGGAACCAAACAAATATATATATATATATTTTTTTTGACACAAAGGATTTAGAACACTTACACTATGATGAGTTACACCGGGCAGACCATTCAAAGACGGGAATGCTTCCCTATCAAGTGAGAAGACCTTATTTATTGCCTAAATATAACATATGGTTTGGTATGGTAAGTCCATAGATCTGTAAGAGCTTGACATGCAACAATGAGAAAAACCCAAAATTTTAGTACCTCGGTTGCATTCCTCACTTTTTTCTGGGATATATTCAACGACTCTGCAATTTTCTGAAAAATAACAATCAAGCAATACATATAAGTACAGCAAACCTGAAAATGAGTGAATAATGGAATGAAGCACTCACACTAATATACGAGGACAGGGAAAAATAATCATTTTGCTTTCAGAGGAAGTCAAGACATACTTACATCGATGGAAGGACTTATTCCTTTATCTTCCAGTTTAATCTTTGCATTTCGAATCAAGCTTAACCTTTCATGTAGATGGTTAGGCAATCTTAAAGTTCTTGAATTATCAACTAAAGCTCTCGAGACACCCTGTGATAAACGTGAAATTGCATTAGTTTCTCAGCAGTATAGTATCCAACTTTATAACTTCTTGGGGCATAAAATGGAAGGGCTTGACGATTTGCAATATTGCTTGATGAAGACTTTCCGTACACCTCTAACAAACCAAGACAAAACTAAACAGAAAATGAACTTCGAACATCGACAATTTCAAATATGTTCTTAACTGATTAAAAAAGGGATTGACTTCAACATCAGCCCTTGAAGGTATGAATAAACATGAATAAGATATGGCAATGCATGTGGCTTCTCCAAATTATTTTCTGTATATTATGAATGCAAGTGTTATATTATATTGACAGCTATCATTGTGCAATGTACTAATTTCATCTTGAGAGGAATAGTGTATCCTACCTGACGTATCCACCAATAAACATAAGTTGAAATTTTGCATCCTTTTGAAGAATCAAATTTCTCAATGCCACGCAATAATCCCATCAGCCCTCCCTGCAGTAGAATAATTTCAACAATTGCAAATATGAAAAAAACACACAAGTAATCTGACGTATACTTATGTTTGCAAAAATGTACCAAGTTCATTTATTAATTATAGAAGAAATCTTACTTGAACAAGATCAGACATCTCAGCACCCATGTTATCGTATCTTTGAGCTATAGATATCACTAGCCTAACGTTGCTCATTGTCAGCTTCTCTCTTGCCAAAGAACATTCGAGCAATTTTGACTGTAACTCAGAACGAGAAACTCTCAAAGAAGCTGCAAGTTGCTCATCAGAAGGTTCTTGACCTAATCTCTCCTTTATCCTGCAGTTACAAATTACAGAAGTTAAGAGTAAAAACCTGTATGAATGACACCATGCTGGATTACTTTGTATCAAAGTGAGTATTCTGAGTTTGAGTAGAGTAAAAACCTACATGAATGACACCATGCTAGATTACTTTGTATCAAAGTGAGTATTCTGAGTTTGACTGAAAATCTATATCAGAATGTTAGTTCAGGGAACTTGAAATTTAAAAGGAAATAGGTCCTCATCTCTCACTTTGAACTAACTGCTAATAGAGAAATTTAAAAGTGGTCAAGGGCAATATTATTGTGGTTCAAAAGACTTCTAATGTTGGTTGGACATATTGACAGAATCTACATCAACATTTTCTAATCAAAGAATCAGTCCAGAGCTCAGACGGTGGCAGAAATGGAAAGAGAAGATCCTAAAATTCAATTATTACCAAGTCATTAGTCATCAATGCTTCTGAGGTCTATCTCCCCAAAATAAAGTCTATTATAAAATGCATAGCTCGTCATCATAATTTCATCTTTTTCTTAATCAGTTGCTAATGATAAGGCTGAATAAGCTACTCCAGATATGCATATAATGTCTATAATTGATTGTGTTTCATGATCACCTGGATTTATGCTCCTCTAATGAAAGGCCAGCTTTTATTATCGTTGACAACTGCACAACTTCTGCATGAGTGAGCAGATCTTCACTTACGACACCCTTCACGTAACCCTTAAGTCCTCTCTTCAACAGCTCTGGACTAATAACAGATCTTAGCTGCTTACTAAGAGTAGATTGTGTCAAAGATATGCTCAGAACTTTCCTTTTTGTATTCATTCTCCGTTGTCTAGCAGACACCCCAGAAGAGGTGATTGGTATGTCCTTGCATGTTTTTCTACTAGGTGAATCACTCGAGACCGTCCTCTCAAAAGAAAGATTCCACTGCTTTTCCAGCATAGACTTCTGCAAGAGAAGAAGAGCCTCCACAGAAAAGTCAAGTTCATAACTTTCCTCTCCTATGTCATTGAATATCTTAAACCATGTCGCTGCCGTCGATGTAGCATCCACATGTTCTTTAAGTGCTCCAGCGGATTGATTTTTTCTGTTGGATGATGGGAAACTTGGGCCGTAACTTGCTTGCTTTTTGTTAACTATCACACTCTTCACTGCAGGTATTTGGTAGTAAGTTGGTCCATGCTCTGGGAGCTTCTCTGTGAGATCAGAATAATAATAGGAGGAACCCAAGAGCCTCTTTCCTCCGTTAAGTCCAATAACTGCAGCCGTGGCCATCATATGGCTTCTTTTGGAGTGTATGGTAATACCATCACAAGCCTTTAACTGGTTAGTTGAATTAAAATTCGTCAAGTCAGTCAACTGGACTCAATTCCCAAGATAGCTTCCTGGTAAAGAACCTAAATGCAAAGACATTAACAAACAAAATAATTAAAAAGGAAGAAAAGATTCTCGAGTTTCTTTCCTCTAAACAGGTAAAGAACCATAAAAGTATGACACAAGAGCATGACAGCACGATGCAATACTAAGCGATGCCAACCCACAACCCGAAAGATGCATTGAATTGGGTAATTCAAAGAATACATTGCTGATGATATTGGAAACGTAAAAAACAAAAACAAAAACAAAAACAAAGTATAGAATACCCAAACCAGAATTCAATTGTAATGTTATCAACAATCAATAAGGGGTAAGACACTATGCCTTTCTACGCTTGTCAACATTTGCAATATCAACTCGCCAACTACCAATTCTACAATTTGATTAGATGGAGTGAAGGATAAAATTACATCAAAGCGACTACAATATAATGGTTTTAAGCTGTGCCTAAAAACTAGTGTGCTTTAGCACAACATGAAGGTCCAAAGAAGAGAAGTAAAGAACAGAGCATTTTTACAGAGAAACAACCGAATTAAACTAGGCCCATGCAGCAGAAAGAATAGGAAATTTAAAAGCAAAAGGGTTAAAACAGTTAATAGAAGAAAAGATTGAAGCTTTTTATAAGAACATAAATGAAAAGAGGTACTTTTGCCAAGGTTCATACCTGAGGCGGGAAAAAAAAAAGAGACGAGAAGAATAATAGCTAACAACAGAAAAAGAGAAGAGAAGAAGCAGAAGGGAATGGGGAAAGGCGGTGATTCCAAAGTGAGCAATACACACTCCCCCACGGTTTTGGAGAAACAGAAGCAGAGGCAATATTGTCTGTTTGCATGATTTTTTTGGAGATTTTCTTAAATATCTTTCATTCCAATAATGATCTTTATTTTAATTGGTTCATTAGAACAAAAAGAAGCGATATGGGAAGGACTAAGGAGAGATAGCATTGGCTAGAAGAGATATTGGGGCCATGCATGGGTGGTGCAGAGGATGCCACGCTGACACAAACGCTATTGCATTTTGCCCTTTCTGATCTCTGCTTTATCTTTTACTATAATAGAAAATTTGTTCATATATATATATATATATATATATATATTTAATTTAATTAAAACTAGATCTCACGCTTCATTACAAACTTTTTATATATTTATAAAACTTTAAAAGAGTGAAGTTGAAATTTTTATTAATAATTTCAAGAATCGGTATTCATATATTTATAATTATAACAATGATTGTTATAAAAACTAATAAAATTTGTGACTAATAAATTTACAATTTTAGAAATTTCTAAAATTTCGAAGAGATTGGTTGGGGATAAAATGTGAAAAAGCAATATTGGGTTAGTACAAGCAGACAGATAAAAACAGAAATCATTATATTAAACTTATGCAACCACAAATGAATGGACATTGTCTGGATGATGATTTTCTTAGCATCAGCCCACTAGGAACGTGAACTATTTGAGTACAATTCCTTTTTTTTTTTTTGGAAGCACAAGGCACACCATCACAGTACAATAAACACATCATTCATTCCAAAACTAGGCAATTCTTCCATAATCTTTTCTTCCACGCGATGCTGCTGGTAGGATGGTTGTGACGGGATAGTTTCCTCTACGCCCTACCACAGAATGCCAAGTACCAGTTCATGATATTGATTATAAAAATCATACTCCAAAAGAATTGGCAATTTTGAATTGAAATCTAGTGTGTGTGTGTGTACCCCATGGCATGCCGTTGTTTAATGAAGTCTTTCTGGGTGAATGCGACTCCCCTGAAACAAAGCCGGCAGGAGGGTGTTGAACCTTTATATGATTCCATTCACGACCACTAGACCTTCCATGATTAAACCTGTTCAGAGGTGGCTGTCCTAACCGGCTCGGAGAACTTTGTGAGATGTGAGGGATAAAATGAGAAGGCTTTGAGGTTACATGGCCGCACCCAGCATGCAAATCATGAGCTGAAGTTGGGCTGCCAATCTCCGCATGCGGAAAACCTTGCATAGGTCCATTTTGTCTGACATACACCAAAAAATGGTTCGTATGGAAAGGTTTTAGCAGATACCATTAAGAAAGAAATGGCTGCTTCAAGTATCAGCTCTGATTCTTACAACTTCCCACTACAACAAATCTAAAATTCTATTATTAAACATGAAAAACATGCACCATTTAAAACCCAAAATTTTGCTTTCTAATATACAGAAAAATTCCCACAATTTGTTCACTCACTGCAATTTTCAAACTGGATCTAAAATATCCAACCATAGTCATTTGCAGATCATAGATAAGTATTTGATCTGCTCCAGAGAATCCCAAATGATTTACTTGTGAATGTTCCAAGCCATACCTTTGGATGGATGAATTGAAGCCTGGGTTTGAAACACGGTTGGACCTTCCAAGACCAACTGATGGATCTCCTGAACTAAGATGCATGCTTTTGCTGAACTCAGTGCTCATGGAGCCAACATCTGAACCATCCTCCTCTTGCAGAAGTAGTTCATCGCTGCAATACAATGCGTGATATGCCAAACAAGTTTAATACGTTGATGAGTATGACAATGATTAACAAGGAAACAGACTGAAAGTGCAGTTCCTTAATAGGCACATAAATTCTAGTCCGTATAAGAGCAAGAATATATGATTTAGCGTATGAAAGTACTCTGTCATAATCTGTCAACCAATTAGTAGTTTTCTACCACATATGCAAGGAAGCCTCAACACCCTAGACTATAGGATTCATAAGGCAGGCAACTTCCCTACTCAAGTCAAAGCTGCTTCAGACAATCACATTAACTCCCAAAAATTCCAAATTGCAAGTTTGGGTATAGCAAAGCCATATGGCAAAATCTAACTGAAATCAAGTAGAACAAGAAGAGGCAACCACTATTTCTTTTCATCAATGCTAGGAACCATTGAAACAAACAGGGATTGTTGTCCACAGTATCTTCAGATGGAAAATTAATTGACATTTTAGTTCAATCTATCAATAAACGAATACCAACCCCTGGAAAAAGAAGTTAAATTAATGTAAAATACACTATGATTTTGCTACATCTAATTGCAAATCTATCTCAATACTCCATTAGTTGTCCACCAATTTCAATTAACTATTGTTTTGCGTAATCACTTCAGATTAAAAGTGGACTTACTATTTCTTTCGTTTATCCATCTTCCTAATTTTTCAAGATCATGCCCATAAACTTTTAATCAATTTCCAATCTATTCGATGAACTAGTTATCCTCTCTCACATTACTGTAAAGGCTATCTGAACTGTGATCAAACAGCACAATCATAGCTAGTTCCTATTTAAGCAAAGATAAAGAAAAAGCCATTTCAATTTCAAAGGATTAGTGGTTTGATCAAATCAAATAAATGCATCCCTTAATCAACAGAAACATAATGTCGAGTAAGCTTTTGTCAGTATGAAAGTTCTTCTCTTCACCTGTAATTGGGATCCCAGTCTCCAGGGTCTGGCACTGATAGGCTAGCCTCAAACTTGTCACAACCTCGCCCTGTTTGGATGCTAGTACAAGGTTTAAAGGACCCAGATATATTATGAATAGATCCATCACCTCCTTGCTGCTGCATCCAGCTTCCAGAACTAAAGTTTGAATGTTGATAAGAGGTCGATGTTCCAATTACAGAAGGATTTCCCTCACCTTGGCTAGAGCTCATGCCATCATTAATTTGTCCTTGCCAATGCAAAGATGAACCCTCTTGAACTTGGCAACTTCCAGGGTACCCCAAACTTTTCCTCCTATTAAATTGGGTAGCAGCTGCCAATTTTCCTAATGGTGATCCGTGACAACTATTTCTTGCTGGCGAAGTTGGGCCATAATGTCCAGGAGAACCAGCCGAAACTTGAGAATACGAACTTGGTGGAGTGAATTGCGATGGACTAGTTCCAAGGGGTAGTGCTGCAAAATTTCCTGCTGATGGACTGATACCGAGCCCATTTCCATGTGAATAATGCATAAATCTCCGTCTTGCATCAGGACTAGTTCCAAGCATAGACATACTGGCTTGGGGATGCATGTTCATTCCAGATGGAGCAACAGGTGAATAATAAGCAAACATATGATTGCTATCACCATAACTTCCATAGCTGCTCCCATGACCAATACCATCATTATAGCTACCATGGCTTCCTACACTCCCATAACTATTTCCATGTGCATAAGAAAAGACCTGAATGTGCGGACTGTTGTGAGGTCTAGTCCTACCTGGAACCTGAATAATGTGAAAATGGTCAGTGTTTTTTCTTGTCTTCCTCTTCCTTTTTGACATGAGCCTTTCACAGACATGGCAGCTAATATGTCCCAGAGATTACATAGTAGCAAAATAGCATATACTAATGGATACAATTAGATGCAATGATCAAAGAGACAAAACCACAGCAATTATACATGTTTACAACCTACATAATAGTTTATGAACAGATGTACGTACAGAGGGGGTAAGGGGGAGGTTGGTAGGTGACACAAACTCCAAAACCAAAATATGATAAGAACAGAAGAACCGTGAGCTCACATTAGGAGAGAGACCAGCAGCAAACCAATGCCCTCCACCTGGATGATGGTCCACCTTAGCATTTTGAGCAACAGGCTATAAAAACATGTATAATAACAGAGACATCAGCATCATTTTAAAAAAGAATACCATAGTTTGATACATGATCCTCAAATTGCAGAGAATTTGTACATGCCTCTAAAGAAGATAAAAGGTCTACGTACCAGGAAAACTAAAAGATGACAAAGATTACTAGTTTTTAGAACCTTAGAATGAAGCTTAGATCAAAATATTTATAAAATTATTTTTAAAATCTTGATGTGTCCTCTTTACCCTCTTAATGTGGAATCCTAGAATAAATACATCTGCTACTCCACGACCCATTCATTTAGGGATGAGAAAGGAAAAGAATGCCAGGACCAACATTCTTCACAACTGATTACATCTTCTTATCTATTAACAATTAAAAATCAACATAAAACTGGAAAAGTAATGTAGACAGGAACCTATTTTCAGAAATACTCCAATTGATTCAGCCGCCAATTATTTAGACTAGCAAGTCAACTGTGTAAAGGTGACAAGTACAGTTGGAGAGGAAAATGTAGAAAACACAAACACATAAAAAGAGGTGAGATTTACTGAAATTCCTGTATTGCGAACAAAGCTGTTGAATCTGTTAGCAACCACTAACACTAAAGAATGACAATTCCAAACACTTTTAAAATTTAAGACTAATCCTTGATTGTTATTTTGGACGGTTTTGGTAAAAGCATTGAGGATACATAATCATCAACATTTAGATGAAAAAGCTGGACCATCACACCAAAACTGGAGCTTCTAAAGTAAGTTCAACAAGTATGCATAGTGACCCACTTACCATGCGAGGTGTTTCTGGAGGCGGCTTGTAAGGGCATGTGAAAGGCTCACCTGTAACAAAAGGGTGTTTTGAAGCCTGCAAGAAAAAGATCCATTACTATTCTTATGCACAATTATGCATACTGCTTAAGGAATCAGGTAAAAGTAGTGATAAAATGATGAAAACAGGGGAAAATTCACTACCTGAAAAGGGGACCATCGCTTAGCCGGGTCAAACTCTACAAGTCCTCTCAAGAAATCTATCAAAGCTAATCGTATTCGACTTTCTGCCATACAAAAGAAATGCAACAGATAGTAATTTTTTTAAAAAGGTTTCGAATCATACTGTTCAGACAAAGATGCACCACATTCGAAACAACCTTTTATAACATCTTCCGGCGGCAAATTCTTCCTGTAAGGATAATTTGTAACAATTGCCTCAAGGTTCATATGATGGAAATATTCCTTCCCAATGGATGGTTTTTTCATCTCTCTCTGAACATATTAAAAAAAAATCCATTACCACCAACAAGTAGTAAATTCATCATAAGAAACAGAAAAGGATGTAAATAACCTAGACATCAAACATCGGTAGTATGGGAAAGATAAATATGGATGCACATTCATAGAGAACTCTTACTTCTTTAGTTATAAATTCCTCTCTTACTTCCCAATCTATTATACTTACAGCTTCATATTCTTCCACTGATAATGCCTGGTAAGCATTTCTACCACCAGAGCAAATTTCTCCATTGTCTATGTTATGGACACTACGAACGCACTTAAAGAACTTGCTTGTATTCTTTGCCTCCTTAAGTACATAATCCGGAGGTTGTCCCCTTCAAAAATTGAACAACACGTAAAAGTTTGTTCAAAGCAATGGAAACACATACATCTAGCTACTTGGAATAAGTACAAAGTCCAGTACTTGTTTGGCTAAAGTAGCACTGGAACTAAATCTTAGATGACATCACCTTACCACAGAATTGTCAGTTCATGAGATGAACAGATTAGATAAACTTGAGAAAAAAAAAATTGCAGATAGCATTCACAAGGGAGCTGTGGCACAGAGACAAAATCGCTGCACCCAATGATTTCAATGGTTCACCAAAACTTTTGTAGATATATTTTTTTAATCATAATAGTAATCAACTCTACAGGTTCCTCATAGAAAAAGATGAGAACAAAAATTGAAAAAAAAAACACTGAAATCTCCGGACATTTTCGTGATTCTTTACTTTATCTCAAGAGATCCCACAAAACAGAACTTAGATTTCCAAAAAAGTGTCATACATCACCAGAAAATCATAAGCAAGCAAATTCAATGTAAACAATAAAAACTGAATCATAATTTCATTCTACAATGAAAAGTAACTTACCCAAGAATTTCAATCATTCTCCTCAAAAGATCAAACTCTGAAGCTCCAGGGAAAAGCGGCAATCCTAGAAATAGTTCTGCAACTATGCATCCAAGGGACCACATGTCAATGGCTGTAGTATATCTGGATAGATTAAGGATTTCAGTCCACAACGAAATGGTCACCAGTGTAACATAACAATACAATCATCCAAAGAATTATGGCATCATTTTATCCAATTACTTTCAGTGAAGACAACAGAATTTGATGAAACTTTCTATTTAGCACACCCATTTAAAA
>JAOTBA010000002.1:11146711-11161712 GCA_025629845.1 Erythroxylum squamatum
TTGTCATAGAAAATTCTTGTTGAAATCCATAAAACACTTGTTTCTCAAATTCTCATCATGTAGTCAAATTTACAAACTACAAAACGTAATGCATCAAACTTGTTCATATATCATAAGCATATAAGCACATCAAAATGGTTTAGGTAGATCCATAAACATGACGTACTACACATTTCCACATAATGGTCCTGTGTAGTCGTAAACTTGAGGGAGTCTATGAAGGAGCTCTGTGCCATTAACGGGTAGGCAGGAGAAGCCTTTAACTTGGTTAACGTGCACGTGACAAATCTTGGATGGACTACCAAAACCCACATAACATGTATTTCAAAACTTGTTGCCTAAAATGGTACTTTTCGAAAACTTGATTTCATATACTTGATATATTTCGAAAACCATTTCTGAAAACATGATTTCATAAACATGCGATCTTTTCAAAATAAAATCATTTTCATAAATCATCACAAAATTCACATATCAAACATGTAGCAATTTCTTAATTAATTCAAGACACAATTTATGTAACACTTATGATGCAATTTAGATCATTAAATTCCTTGATTTAAAGAAAAACAAAAGGGGCTTATTTACTCTATTATAAACATGTACCCACTTTAATTTCCTTGCTTGAAAACCTTGCTCAAAAAGCCTCTACTCTTGCTCCTCTTGCCTCTTTTGATTTTCTTTAATATTGACAAAAATCCCCAAATCAATAGGCATTCCAATTGAGAAACCCATAAGACATATTCACTAAAATTGATCTTAAAAAGCTTACATCCATACATTTCTTAAGCTATATGAACCAAGAAACTTTTTAAAAATCCAACAAATCAAACATACTCTTACCTTGATTCTTCACTAAATGAAGAGCTTGTTGGCTCTAATGGAAGCTCTCATCCTCCTCTTCCTTTTTCCTTCTTGAATCAACTTCAAAATCCCTCTTAAAAACCAAGAAATGAAGAAACCCTAACTTCCTCCTTCCTTTCTCTTAAAACCGAAACTCTCTCCTTCTTTCTCTCTTAATTTTCGTTGCTTCTCACCTTTCTCTCTTCCAATCCACGTTTTGCCCCTTCTTTAAAACAAGACCACACCTTTTATTCCAAGTTTGCCATTAATGACTGTGCAAAGACCCTTATACCCTTCCTTACATGCCTTGTAACTTAAATGCTTAAATGATCTTCCCAAAAAGCCCTCATACATATACACTCTTGCTACTTAACTCAACTAGACCATATTTTAAAATCCTACCAACATCAACATAAAAATTAACTCCAAATAAATAATTAATCTAGCAAGACCTCAAAATTATTTGAATCATGCTGAACTCCTTCTAAAAAATCAAGACTTTTTTCTAATCATGTAATTAAAGGAATTTGATAGCACTTCCTTCTAGGAAAATGTTCCATTGTCTCAATTTTCTAATAACACCAAAATTGTTCAATTTGGTTTAGAAATTTGAAAGTTATATACCAAAAATTTTAGACTATTCTTATACTGAAACAATATTCTGTGCTCAACTTCCATCCAGAAATTAAAATTCTTAGAGACTGAATTAAAACTCGATTTCATCAAACAATTTGTAGCCCTACCTCTCTAATTTAACCCAAATCAAGAATCATCTCATTTGGATAACTATAGCAAAAGTTATGGCTAAAACACCAAAGCATACTCAATGAACATGTTTCAATTACATTTTTCCAGCTTTTAATTTCCAACATATCACATATAACCCATCTTGTACCTAAACCATATTTTCTATTTCCTTTCAACAATTTCTCATTTAATAGAAAAGTTCGAGGTCCAACGAAAGTGACAATGTTTGGCAGATAAGGTTGACAGTATGCGTTAAACGCAACATGAAACACATACGTTTCACGTCAATAGAAAATGACAACGTGCAGCAACAGAGCCAATAGACCAAATGCAAACGTAGGGTGCATTTTCTAGCTTAAAATGCACAGTAGAATAGAGGGTTTTAAAAACATTAACAGTAGCGTGAATAGAAGCAAGAAGGGGTGGAAGAAGAGAGCTTGCGGGAGATGGTTTTTAAACATAAGTGAATAGCAATGATGGACCACAAATGTTTATTTGTCACATCATATAAACAGTAACAAAGGGAGAAGAGAGCGGTTTCATGGAATAGAGTAAAGGTGCTAGATTTTTGGTAGTTTTTCTTCACCACCAAAGCAATGAGATGATGGATCACGCTTGGAGCATAAAAATAGAGATGAAAGGCTACCTTCCCGACATTAGTTCAATGGGAATATCGACGTCAAGTCATGGTTAAGTTATTTTAATAATTTTAAAGTTGTAATTTCTTTTCAGATTGATGTATTGTTGGTGTTGATTTGATTGAGTTTTGGAATGAATGGTCTTAATACGTTATTTTGATTGTTTTATTTCAAATCTCTTGCTAAAACATTGAATGTAATCTGTAATCATTACTTTTGATGTTTTGTGAGTAGCATCTAATGATGGTTAATCGTTAGGAACAACATAACTTAGATTAGATAACCCAAAAGTGTGAGGTTACTGCTTATATTAATCAATTTTTAATTTGTAATGCGTTTGCCAAATCGAATATAGAGATTGTATCCCAGGTTATTGTTAAGTCAAAATGACTTTACGTCTAATAATTTTGGTGACAATCAAATAATAATATTATTATAAATAGATGAACTGCTTTGAGAAGAAGCAGAAAAACACAGAAGGAAGAAAACACAGAAGGAAGAAACCACAGAAGATATAAAACACAGAAGGAAGAAAACACAAAAGGAAGAAAACACAGAAGAAGAGTAAAAACACAGATGATACGAAGACAAAGACACGATAGTACGTTGGACGGTTAGTCAGTTAGAGTTAGTTATAGAACTCAACTGAATAACGGTTTCTACAAGAAACAAGAAGCAATTATCAAGAAGTAGTTGAAGACGAAGGCTATAAATACAAGTCGAAGTCGAAGACTGAACAAGTTGTTGTTGAATAAGTTTTTGAACTTTAGCAAAATTCTGTATTCGATGTGCAAAACACGAGAGCTATCTTTACTGTAACAAAAAGTTCGCAATGTCTTTCTAGTGAGAGAAAGGAAAAGCTGAGAGCCTGAAGAGGCTAAGAGAGTGAAAATAATACTTGGTGTAAGAGACCTGAAGAGGTTCTGTAGAGAAAGAATACTTGTACATTTCGAGAAGAATAGTGAAATCTCAGAAGAATTCTGAGGACTGGACGTAGCCCAAAGTTTGGGGTGAACCAGGATAAAATCGCTGTGTTCATCTTCTAAACTCTCTATTTTAATTTCTATTGTTTTTACACAAGTATATAGAAGTTAATTGCGACTTAATCACGAAGATATTTTCGTATAAACATTTGATATTCACTTAATAACTTTGAAAAAGTTAGTTTTCAAAGAAATATCAAAGGGGATTGTATTCACGAAAAAAGATACACAATTTAACCCCCCTTCTTGTGCTTTTTGTATATTATACGTAAAGACTATACTAATAAGTGATTGACTTCAATAATAACCCTTATTACTATTCAAAAAGATTAATCTTTTAATGAGATAAGATCCCATTCAAATTTAGTTAACTTTGAGTTTGCTCAATAAATAAACTAAACTTAAATTAGGTAGATAACAACTTTATCAATCACATCTCATATGAATCTTAGATTTGTTAGGTGACAACTCTTGTCAAAACATATCTTATATGTTATTCCCAACACTGTTTCTAAATTCATATGATCATGAGTTTACTTATTCAAATTACACAAATTTAGTTAAATAAAACCCACTTTCGTAAGACTAAATATATTCGGGTTAAAGCAACCTTAAGTTTACTCAATAAGCCTAACAATAAACAAAACTTTAGTTTGTCTTTATAACAATGGAAGACAACAATCAAGTTCAAAACATGTACTTAATATTTTTAACAAAAGGATTTAATTTTGTTCATCTCATAAAACATAAAATTGCATCTAATAATATCACATACATAAAACATGCAATTTAACATCCATCCAATATATATCAAACATATAAATAAAGTATGCAACTTATGCACTCATAATCAAATTATATGCATAAAACATCAAACTTCGATCGATTCTAGTTGTTGATCTTCATAATTTAAAATAATATTTTTAACTCTTTGGATATTAAAATTAGATTAAACTACTTCATTCCTAAATAAACTAAATTCTTATTCTAAATAGAAATTTAATTTGATTTGAAAACAATTTTCCAATCTAATTGGAGAGTGTTTTAATATCTTGAATCCTTTCACAAAATTTAATTGAAAACAATTTTTAATAAATTATGCTTCTTATCTATTATAATTTAGAAAAGCTTCTTTTTTAAAATTATGTAAGTAACACATTCTTATCTAATTAGAAAACTATTGCGAATCTAATTAGAAATTACCTTTCCTTAATTAGAAAGCTACTTTCTATTATTAAAGGGAACTACTTTGAAAAATTAAATAAAACATCTTTTAATATAATTAAGAAAGTTGTTTATTTATTTAGAATTTAATTTCCTAATTAATTAAGAATTATTCTTTAATAAATTGAAACGCTAATTTTCAAAATATTAAATATTGCTCATATATCTCAATTAATAAATGAAAAAACTTTTCAAAATTTAGTCAAGAAAATATCTTTTCTAACAAATAAAAAATCTTATTATTTATAAATAAAGAAATAATTTCTCAATAAATAGAATAATAATTCTCACAACAAATAAAATTATAAATTTAATTTCAATCAAACTAAAATGAATAAACTTAATTAAGAAACATCTTTCTTAATTATGTAAGAAAACAAATTTCTTAACTTTAAGGAGTCTAATTAATTAATTTCATATTAAGAAAAATAATTATTTTAATTTTCAAATTGAATCAAAATTTTAAAACTCTTTTAAATTTTATTTGGTATTAAGTTGGAATACAATATTACAAATCAATAATACACTATTCTTATACAAGTTTTAGGTTCCACAATTTTAATTTCCAAACAAACTTATTAAAGGTTAGGAATATATTATTCCTATTCTAGAATAGTCTAAAATTGTGGTCAAACACCCTTTATTCTTGGTTTTAGGACAAGCTTATTTTAGATCTAGGATAACCTTATCTATATATCCAAACATCTCCTATCTTCATTAAGAAAAAACCTTAGCTACACAAACATAGAAACCCTAATCGCCGCTCCGACACTAGCCATGATTCTCCGACGCCTTCTACCGTCGCACCTTATGCATCTTTTCCCACATAATCATTATTTAGACACCTAATAAGCTTCCAATGTCACGCCTCCATAGAACTCCTCTCGACGTCATTGTCATCTAACCGCCTAAAAAGCTTCCAGCTTCATGCCTTCATGGAACTCGCAGCTAGAAAATGCTAGTTACACCAGCAGAGCCATTAGTGTCGCTTCACCAGCATATGTTGCCACCAATGGGTGACCCATTAGCACTGCCAAAATTGTGCCTTTATTATGCAATCTTCTCCAGATGCGACACGCAGACGTTAATGGTGCTCACGCATTTGCCACCTTTTGTAACAAACTCTGAATCAGCACCCGTCGCTCGTGCTGCATCATTGGACCCTACTGCCAACAGGAATGATTCTCTGATTAATCGTCACTCTACACGTGTTAAACGACCATCAGTGGTCTTGAAGGATTTCGAGCTAAACTGAACCTAGTATAAATAGAATAAATGAATGATTGTACGGGTATGAAATGAATGATCTGACAATTTCCTCTTCCTTCCTAAATTAGTACTATCAGTACTATTCTGCTTCTTGTTCCTTCTGCTCACTCCTCTAGATCTCATTGTACTGAGTTACAAATATTCAATGAAACAGTGATCATTTCCTTGAATTTTGTTGCTCTGTTATAATACTCTGTTTATAAGGCTAAGGTTGTTCCATTTTGGTGCTTTCATTGAGCTTACTTTCCTCCGCCATGGCTGACGGTACCCGTCTCGGAAAGCTCTACACCGCCGTTTCCCAGCTGCAACACGACTCCGCCGCTCAGGCCGCCGTCTTGAACAAACGAGCATCCTCCCTGAACTCCCTTCAATCCACAGTGGCCCAGCAACAATCCACCATGCTCTCCATGAAAACCCAACTTGATGAAGTGCTTCTCCAGCTCCGCACCCTGAATGACAAACACAGCGACCGAAAACCCGACGCTGAACCATCCTTTCACCGCCGTCCCAACGGCCACTCTGAGCTTGATGCTGATGACTTTCCGTTTCGACCCAAACCAGCTCGCGTAGAACTCTCTAAATTTGACGGTACGGATCCCGAATCTTGGGTTTTTAACGCGGAAGAATTCTTTGAATTTTACGGAACAGATGACACAGCTCGCATCACCATGGCTTCTTTCCACTTTGACGGCAAAGCTCGCCGCTGGTATCAGTGGATGAAGACCAACCGCCAGCTCTCCTGTTGGGCAAACTTCACTCGCGCATTAATCGAGCGATTTAAATATACCGATCTGGAACCACCGCAGGGTATGTTGGCCAAGCTCCGACAGTCGTCTACGGTCGAGGATTATCAGACGAGATTTGAAACATTGGCCAACCAAACACGGGACCTTCCCCACTCATTCTTTGTGGATTGTTTCATTTCCGGGCTTCGACCCAATATTAAAGCTGAGGTTCTATCATTTCAGCCCCAGACCTTGAATCACGCGATCAGCTTGGCTCGGCTTCAAGAAGCCAAACTCGCCGAGAGCCGTCGGCTTCTCTTGAAAGGCTTGGGTTCTTCCGACCGACGGCCCATTCACCCCAGCCTGTTACCGTCTCCTTTACCCAACCCCACTACTGTTGTTGACTTGCCGAAACCCTCGACCCGCAGATTGAGCCCGGCTGAGGCTAAAAAATGCAGAGAAATGGGTCTTTGTTTTTACTGTGATGAGAAATTTATCAGGGGTCACAAATGCACCAAACCACAGCTTTTCATTCTTGACGATGGCTACTCCTCAGACATCGATCTTCCACCGCCGCTAACTTCTGATAACTCCTCCCCATCACCCCCCCTTTTGGATTTCACGGCTGCTTCCGGTCTTCTCTCTGCTGCTGATTCTAGTGCACTGGCTGCTGATATCGGTCTTTCACCTCAGACCGTGATTTCTTACAACGCCCTATCCAGTTGTCCTTCTCCGGCAACCTTGCGTTTCACCGGTCATATTCACAGCCATCCCGTACAGATACTCCTTGATGGGGGCAGTACCCATAATTTTATTCAGAGCCGAGTTGCTCGTTATTTGGGTCTCGAGATTGATCGTTCCGTGGGTTTTCTGGTCCTTGTTGGCAATGGTGAAAATCTTCATAGTGAGGGTATGATCCTTGACACATCTTTATTAATTCAGGGCACTGAGATCACTACTGATTTTTATGTTTTGCCTCTCTATGGTTCCGACCTTGTTTTGGGAGTGACTTGGTTAGCTACATTGGGTCCCGTCGTGACCAATTATGCTGATTCTTCCTTCCGATTCTCTCACAATGGTAAGGTGGTTTGCTGGAAAGGGTTATCTAGTGAAGGTCCTCAGGAGATTCAGTTAAACTCTTTACGACGATATGTCGATGTGGGTTCTGTGGCTGCGTTTTTCAGTTTGCAGATCGATTTTCGTTCGGAATCCGCCACCCCCACGCCTCATTCTGCGTTCGCACCACTGTTGGATCAGTATCGGGATGTTTTTCAGTGCACTTCTTGGCTTCCTCCGCCACGCCCAACTGATCATGCCATTCATCTTCTTCCGGGTTCTAAACCGGTGAATGTCCGTCCATATCGCTACCCCCACTACTAGAAACAGGAGCTAGAAAAACAAGTTTCTGAGATGCTTCAGGATGGAATTATCCGGCCAAGCACAAGCCCATTCTCTTCACCGGTCCTCTTGGTTAAGAAGAAGGACGGCACATGACGCTTTTGTGTTGATTACCGTGCATTGAATTCGGTCACTATTCGAGATCGGTTTCCGATTCCTACCGCCGACGAATTATTTGATGAACTTTTTGGGGCCACGGTTTTCTCTAAACTTGACTTGTTAGCTGGTTTCCATCAGATTTTAGTCCGACCCGAGGATGTGTTTAAAACAGCCTTCCGCACTCACGAGGGTCACTATGAGTTTCTTGTGCTACCCTTCGGTCTTACTAATGCTCCGTCTACCTTTCAAGCAACGATGACCAGTTTTTTTAAACCATTCTTACGAAAGTTCGTCTTGATTTTTTTCGACGATATACTTGTCTATAGTGCTTCTGTACCCGAGCATAAAGAGCATCTCGCCCTAGTATTTCAGACTTTGCGTGACAACAATTTGGTTGCTAAGGAATCTAAGTGTGTCTTTGGGCAAGACCGAATAGAGTACCTGGGTCATTTGGTAGCTAAAGATGGTCTTCGGGTTGACCCATCCAAAATTTCCGCGATTCAAGCTTGGCCAACTCCGAGCTCAGTAAAAGGGGTCCGCGGATTTCTTGGATTGGCGGGTTATTATCGCCGCTTCATTAAAGGGTTTGCTCGTATAGCCTCACCGCTTTCGGATTTGCTTAAGAAAGATGGTTTTCATTGGGGATTTGAAGCACAACAGGCTTTTGAACTCTTGAAAGAAGCCTTAAGTAATGCTCCCGTACTCTCTCTACCCGATTTCTCTTCTACATTTGTGGTAGAAACTGATGCTTCCGGCTCTGGCATCGGCGCCATTTTATCACAACACGGGAAACCAATTGCTTACTACAGCCAAAAGCTTTCACCACGGATGCAAAGTGCCCCGGCTTACCACCGTGAAATGTTCGCCATTACCCAAGCAGTTGGCAAATGGCGGCAATACCTGTTGGGACGTCGGTTTTCCATTATCACGGATCAAAAGGCCCTTAAAGATCTTACAGAGCAAACTATACAAACACCCGAGCAGCAACATTGGCTCTACAACTTGTTGGCTATGATTTTGAGGTGCTTTATCATCCCGGCAAGCACAACTTGGCTGCCGATGCTCTTTCCCGTGCTCCCACCAACTGTTTCTTCTCACTGACAGTCCAATCATTTGCTCGAATTGCAGAAATACGCCGCTTAAACACTTCACACCCAGAGCTGATGGAACTACACAGTAAGGTACAGTCCGCCGATCCCCTTTATCGTGATTATACTGTACATGATGGGCTATTATTTTTTCGGCACCGACTTGTCATCCCAAATGATGCCCAGTTCAAACACTCCATTCTCGAAGAGTATCACAGTTCATTATTGGGGGGGCATGCGGGTATCACTCGCACATATCATCGCGTGGCGGCTAATTTCTATTGGGTGGCCATGCGTAAAGATGTGCAACGCTTTGTTCGTGAGTGCATGGTTTGTCAAACCATGAAATCCTCCCAACTCTCACTGGCTGGTCTTTTACAACTGCTTCCACTCCCCACCCAAGTTTTTGAAGAGGTCACCATGGATTTTATCACTGGCTTACCACCCTCCTTCGGCAAAACTGTCATCCTTGTCGTTGTGGACCGTTTGTCCAAATACGGCCACTTCTTTGCCCTTCCGACCCATTTTACAGCAGCCAAACTTGCCGAGGTGTTCTTACATGGTATAATTAAGCTCCTTGGTATTCCGACTAAACTCATTAGTGACCGCGACCCCATATTCCTTAGTTCCTTTTGGGAGGAATTAAACAACTTGCAAGGGACTACCCGGGCTCTTAGTTCGGCTTACCATCCCGAATCCGATGGACAGAGTGAGGCTGTTAATAAGGTCCTTGAAATGTACTTGCGATGTTTTGTGTCGGAAACTCCT
Source organism: Erythroxylum squamatum (assembly GCA_025629845.1). Classification (NCBI taxonomy): domain Eukaryota; kingdom Viridiplantae; phylum Streptophyta; class Magnoliopsida; order Malpighiales; family Erythroxylaceae; genus Erythroxylum; species Erythroxylum squamatum. The sequence continues at coordinate 11,156,494 of JAOTBA010000002.1, forward strand.
CACACTTGGGTTACCTTATTGTCTTGGGCTGAATATTGGTACAATACGGCGCATCACTCCTCTGCCGGTATGACTCCTTTTCGTGCGCTTTACGGCCGTGATCCTCCCACCCTTATTCGCTACATTCCGGGTACAGCCCAAACTTCAGAGGTGGACACTGCTCTAAAACAGAGGGATAGCACTCTGCAGCAGCTTAAAATCAATATGTTAAAAGCCCAGACTCGTATGAAGAACCAGGCAGACAAGCATCGTCGAGATCTTTCGTTTGAAATTGGGGATATGGTCTTTGTTAAGTTGCAACCTTATCGGCAAGTCTCTCTTCGACTTCACCGACATCAGAAGCTCAGTCAGCGCTATTTTGGCCCTTTTCGGGTTCTCAAACGAATCGGCTCAGTTGCCTATAAATTAGACTTGCCTGCTTTATCCCGCATTCATCCGGTCTTCCACATTTCAGTGCTAAAAAGGTGATTTGGTTATCCATTGACACAAACTATACCCCTGTCATTGCTTACTTCTGCAGATTCTGATCACCAACTTGAGGACAAGGTTGAAATCGAAGATGGGGGTAATGTAACAAACTCTGAATCAGCACCCGTCGCTCATGCTGCATCATTGGACCCTACTACCAACAGGAATGATTCTCTGATTAATCGTCACTCTACACGTGTTAAACGACCATCAGTGGTCTTGAAGGATTTCGAGCTAAACTGAACCTAGTATAAATAGAATAAATGAATGATTGTACGGGTATGAAATGAATGATCTGACAATTTCCTCTTCCTTCCTAAATTAGTACTATCAGTACTATTCTGCTTCTTGTTCCTTCTGCTCACTCCTCTAGATCTCATTGTACTGAGTTACAAATATTCAATGAAACAGTGATCATTTCCTTGAATTTTGTTGCTCTGTTATAATACTCTGTTTAGAAGGCTAAGGTTGTTCCACCTTTACCCCTACAACTTGCGATTCCTCTTATCGCTGGTGCTCCATCACCAACCACTGCAAGGAGCTTCTTTTCCAGCAACTGTAAAAAGCCAAAAAGCCAATACACAAAATTTACCCAAAAAAAAAAGCCAATACACAAAATCCAAAACATAGCCAAAATATAGTCAACCAAATGCCGCTTATGCAGCTTATTCTGAAGACCATCACAAGACTTAAATCACACCAAAAACCTCACAATTTTCAAACATGGAAAATTTATCTTGCACTTTTATTATTCTGGAACTTTTAATTTCCATATTCTAAGTCTTCTAAATCTGAACTTTTCAAATTCGTTGTAGCTTCGTTTTTATGTTTATGGGTTTCTAGTTTATGAACAATTTCATAATTCTAATTTTGCATATATGTTAACTCTTAACATTTTAGGTGTTTTTTAGATTTCTTATTACAAGTTTTCGATTCTAAATTCAAGAAAGGGTTTTAGAATATTCAACATAAACTTTTCATTATTTAATCATGCAACAATTACAATTTCAATTCCAAAATTAATTAATAACAATCAAACATATTTTAATTAAGTTATATAATTAAACTCAGCTTTGATATCACTGTTAAGAAATCAGGCTGAGATCTGAGTCCCCATCATTAGAATAATTATGAAACTTTTTTGTATTTTGATTTCCCAAAAGCCAAAATCACTAAATTTTATAAAATGATTAACACATAAATTATAATAAAGCAAGAATCATAATTCGTGCCTTATTTCGAAGCTTCATCATATTTTTGTCACATTTCTTGAACTGCTTTCAAAACTAGCTCATCTTAACCATCGTAGCAGCACAAATATCTAGCCTCTATCAACATCCACAAAAATGAGTTGAGAGAACTTTGTAACTATTGTCGAGAGGGTTAGATAAGGTTTCGAATCCACATCTTCTACAACACATAGTTGTGGATTTTTACCAAAAACTATTTACTGCGGAGATCACTTCTCCCTGAGCGTTGGACGCAGCCAATCCTGAACTGACTTTATCCTAACGTCATAGGCTTGATGCAGCCATTTCTTTGGAGGAGGTGTGTGTGGCTTTGTTTCAAATGAAAGCTTGGAAGGCATCTTGTGTAGATGGTTTCCATGCGGATTTTTTTAGCGATTTTGAGACATAATCCACGGCTCTTTGCTAAACTTGGTGAGGGAGGCTTTTGAAATTAGCTTGTTTCCAGTAAGTCTTAATGAGAACTTACTAGTCCTTCTTTCGAAGGTCCATCATCCGGAGTATGTGAAACAGCTACGACCAATTAATCTTTGTTGTGTGGCATACAAGTTTATTATAAAGGTGTTGATGAATAAAGTTAGGTCATTCTTAGATGCCCTTATTATGCCTACTCAAGTGAGTTTTATTCCGAGGAGATAAGCGATAGACAACATTTTACTCGCTCAGGAAATGATCCATACTATTTGGCAGTCAACGAGCAAAACAGGGTTAATGACTCTAAAATTAGACCTGGAGAAAGCTTATGATAGAATGAGTTAGAAATTTATGAAAGACACATTTGAGGCTTTTGGCTTTTCGGATAAATGGGTGAAATTTATTTTATTATATGTGGAAAGCCCAAAAATGTCAGTGTTATGGAATGGTGAGAAGCATGATACATTTATTCCATAGCTGGGTCTGCGGCAAGGCTACCTAATCTCGCCTTATCTTTTTATGCTTTACATGGAGAGGTTAGGACATCTTATTCACACAGCAGTATCTCGAAGCTCTTGGAAATCGATAAAAGTCGGCAATGGCCCAGGAATTTCACAAATTTTCTTTGTGGATGACTTGTTCTTATTTGGGCGAGCCACTGATTCCTAGGCCAGGTGCATTAAATCTGTTTTGGATGACTTTTTTTAGGTATCAGGCGCAAAGGTGAGCTTTGAGAAGTCGAAGCTCTTTATGTCGCCAAAAACTGTGACTAGCACCAGATGGGTTAGCTCCATTTTATCCATTAACCTCACTACAAACTTGGGTAAATACTTAGGTTTTCCACTTATTCATGGTCGCATCACTAAAGATACATTTAGAGAGGTGGTGGACAAGATCAATGCAAAGCTATTTAGTTGGAAGATCAAGTTCTTATGCTTTGTAAGGCAGGTGACTTTGATTAGCTCGGTCACATCATCCCTTTCCATTGTACCACATGATGTCCATGAAGCTTCCAAAGATGGTGATTCATCCTATGGACAAACTCAATCAAAGATTCTTGTAGGGTGGGACTGAAGCTAAATGTGGCATACATTTGATTGCTTGGGAGGACTTCTGTATTCCTAAAAATATGGGTGGGTTGGGCCTTCATCGAATGCAACTCCATAATACTGCTCTCCTCCAAAAAACAGCATAAGCTTTCTCATGGAGCCTAATAGCTTATGGGTGTAATTTCTTTGAACGAAGTACAAAGTGTAGAGTAATGTCGTGGATTATGCTGCAAATCTGGTCAAAAGGACACCTTCTTGGTCTCTTACGTGGAAGGGGTTAATCTCTACTTGTAAGACACTAATAAAGAGCCTTAAATGGAGAATTGGTGATGGAACCTCTACTAGATTTTGGACAAATTACTGGTTGTCGAAACCACTTACTGACTTAGTTGATAGACATTACTTCCAAAGGGATGAAGCGACTATGGTGAGGGACTACATGCTGTGTAGCACCCCACTCTCATAGTGCTTATTTCCGAACATACCGACGATATTCGAGAACATACTCTACGAGGGTGGCATGCTAGAACAGACAGTTAATCATAACCATTAAAAAATTTTCACGCATCACACGCATATTTCGAAAAATCACTAATCAAATTGGGCCCACTTTTTATTTTTTATATTTTTTATTTCATAAACATCATAATCACAATTATTATTACACTCATTGATTAATCTTATTTACAAACATTTCCAATTTGGAAAGTCATCACAAAATAGAATTATTCAGATACACATGACACAATAATTGCGGAATACATTTTTTAATAAAAAATAATAAAAAATTTATGCAGACGCGAACTGATCTCAACCTTTATCTCTTATTCGAATGCAGTGGCTAGACTCCAATTTGTCTAACTAGAGATCTTCTCTAAGCCTGAAACATGTTGCAAATTTTGGGTGGAGTTTTACAAACTCAGTGAGTGGACCATCCTCGATGACTCACTCAATCATATAACACATCATTCATCAATTCAGCATGTTGAGTCACATACATTTCATATTCACTTAAATCATATTTCACATTAAGAAATCATTCAAACTATTTATTTCAACCATTTAAATCATACATATCAGATGCATATGCAATGCTCATGAGACTCACTTTCAATTGTTATTGTTATGAACGAGTGCCTTTTTACTGGCCCATATCCCTTGCGGATACCAGGCTTATTTCAGATATTGTCTTATATCCCTTGTGGATACTGGATACATTAACAATTGAGCCTGTGGCTCTTATGTATATTCCAAACTTTAAACTCTTTTAGACTGGTCACTCTGGTCACAATTGCCTTTATGTTATCATGTATTCATGAAATGAAATGCATCAAATCATATAAGATCAATCAGTCACTTTATTTCACTTTACACATTCACTTTCACACGTCATCGGACCTAAGTCCGACATTTAACAATTATGTTGAGAATAACTTATTCCTTCAAATTCACATTCAAGGAGCACTTTCAATGATTTTCTTACATGCATCAAACGCCTCGGACATTTTGTAACATCCCGTTCCCATCTAAAAGGTTAGAACCCTGAATGTTTTGGTACAGGCGTGAATAATTAGAGAACTTGGGACAACACATCTCATGCTCATGCACATACGGGACACTTGCACGTGAATCATTATTCCATGCATATAACAATAAGTGTACATGCATTGACATTCCGGGTATAATGGGTAATGGACGTGATTGTTTTGAGGTTTATGGGCTATTGGTATTGACAATTGATTTAGAGCGTGAAATTACTGATTTAGTAATTCTGGAGAATTTTAAGGAATTTTCCTGAAATCTGTGGAGAATTTCCCGAATTAGAAATAATGCCAATTGGCAGATGGATTGGTTACTGGTAATAGACAATTACTGTCCAATGGCACTGAAAATTCGATACATGATGTTAGGAATTATTGTTATAAGTCATTGGAGTTCGGGTGACAAATTGATTACAAAATTGAGTGATAAATGAAGTAGAGATAAGTGTCTATGAAGTCATAAGACAAGAAGATGTATCTAATCCTTTTATGGCAAGTGT
>JAOTBA010000002.1:11359686-11394948 GCA_025629845.1 Erythroxylum squamatum
TACCTTCACGTGTAGTTTATCACAGAGGATACTAGATTCATGGATCCAAACGGTAACATGCAGTTCAGCCAAAATCCAGCAGAACCAAGTGGTATATAGAAGGGAATATGTTGATATAATAATGTATAACAACCATGACTCTTATTAGTCTTATACCTGATTATGATTACTGATGATATTGGTGTATGTGAATGATGACTATTATACATTATGATCGATTGAATTATTGATCCAATAGATTGTAAAAAGTGATATGAGTCAAGTGGGAGAATGTTAGAAATTAATCCTTTAAGTTACTTATGCATTAAACAGACAATTAAGGGATTTAATAATTTAATAAATAAGCCTTTGAGCTTTTAGCTCATTACAATGAGGAGTTTTGAACTAACTAATAGTTGTCGATATTTTTAAGTATGTTAGGATTATTTCTCTGCATGATAAATTTTGTTTTCTCACAAAAAAGTTTACATCTAAGAATCGTTTTTGCATTGTTGGGTAATGGGAAAAATGTTTCAAAAATTCTTTCTTTTATTAATTTTTTAAAATATGAATGAATATTTATGAGTTTCATAAATATATAGATGCTGCTAATGTTTCATAAAATTATGCTTACAGTATTGCATAGTTTTTTATTTAATCGTCCTCCTTAATTTCAATTATATGCTTAAATTATTTATGGCTTGCTACAGTACCAATAAAGAACTTTTGTGCATGTTTATGAAAAACGTACCTGCAATGCAAAATGACTTGTTTAAATTCTTTGTTCAGCCGGTACATAAAGCCTACGAAAGAATTCCATCGGAATAAAACATAAAACAAAAAACAAAAAACAAAAATGAGAATTAAGGGTAAGCCACTACAACCACGTGTTACAACTTACGGGCGAGAGTTAACCGCTCACACGTGTCTCGTTCAGACACGTGTAACTACAATTAATCGCACGAGTCAACCAACAGGTTTCTGCACACGTGCGAGTGGCACGTTTGTGAATTGTGATTGCTCACGCAGCTTTCGAAATGTAAAAGAAATTTACAGATAAAATCATACAGAAACCTCTAAAAATCCACCCAAACACCTGACCTCCATTAAAGTTGCAAAGAAAAAAAAATCAGATTTGGTCCCTTATTTTCTCGGGAAAGTTTTGGGTTAGAGAAATGGAAAGAAAATTTAAGAGAGGGTAAGAAATATTTATTTTACGCGAGAGAGAAAATTCTGGAGAGAGAAAGAGATTTCCCAAGAAAAGAAAACATCTAGAGAGAGAAAACCCCTTTCACTAAAACCACAGACAGATGTTTAGAGGGAGAGAGGCAGTTTAAAGGTGTTTTGGAGCAGAAATATGATTCTGGGTTTCTTTTAAACTGGCAATTTCCAGTTCTGTTTAGATCATTAAATAGAGGGAGTAGAGAGAGAGAGAGATAAGAAAATATTACATATATGTTCGAATAGGCATATTTGTATGTGTATTTTGTTACCAGATCCTCTTGTGCGATAAATTCATTAGCAGACGGTGTAAGTTGGGATTGTTAATTAGAGCACAAAATTGGGGAATTTGTGGGTGATCAGCTTTGGGTAAGTAAGAGGGGATTTAGGGTTTCTTTTTTTTTGGTTGAGGATTAAAATTTATCTGAACTGAAGGATATGGTGTTGGGTTGCCGTGGATTGTGTCGGTGGCGGCGGGGCTGGCCGCGGTGAAGCGAAGAGAGCAGCGCGGTGGAGCTGTACAATGCGCAGGAGGTGATTGTGGAAACAAAGGCATGTCGTTAGGGTTTCTTATTTTTAAGTTTGTTCTTCACTTGGGACTTTAGGATGTGTTTGATTCACCGTCTAAATTTGATTTTTAATCAGTTAAAAATTTAAGATGTGTCTTCAGTGACGGTTCTTGTTTGATTGCAGTTTGGTGGTTATATCACTTTAAATCTGAAATCTTGTTATTGTTATTTTAGTTTAGCGGTGCTTTGTATCTGAGGGTGTTTTCTCGTTTTTTTCTTTCTTTTTCGAAAGATGTATTGACGTGTCTCTATGTGCTTTTTAGATCACGCAAGTCTTGAAAGAAAGTTGCTATAAGAAAGGGCCAGTAGATCAAACTGAATCAGATATTGGGAAGAATATGGTGAGATAAAAGGGTAATTTACATTCTGTTGTTCTTAGTTCTATGTTGTCTCTGTTGTTCCGCTGGGTCATTTTTTTTTTATCTGTAGGCACGTAGTATAGTTTAATAATGAACCTGTTCTACTGTGGCTGGATATGTGATTTTAAAAGTTGCATGTATAGTCTTTGAGATTGCCTCTCAATTGCTTACTTGGTTCATTCCAATAGTATCTTGATGAAATTTGAATTTGCTTCAATCTAGCATAGGACAGCTTTTCTTTTCATTGAAGTTGCCTGAATAATGTCTTCTCAATCTGAAATTGATTTTTGTACTGCATACTTGAATGTTGTGTTTGTTTTCAAGCCGTGGATTAAATTGGTCCAGTCTAATATGAGCTGGTTAATCTAATCATTTGCTGGGTGAGGTTTACCTTTAATTCTGTTCTTGAAGTTATAGGGAATTAGTACTCATTAATGCCATGTATTTATTTATATGTCCTTGAAGTTGCTCAAATAGCTTAATAAAGGTTGTTTCTTGGGTTCAAGATAAGAATTCAAATATTCTACATAACTCAGGTAGGAACTGGAACCAAAGTTTTTCCAAATGTACTTACTAGGCAATCCAATCTCACCTTTAAAGTGAATGGCATAATAATTTGGTTGTGAGAAAGACAGTTTAGGAAGTCTAGAGTGTACCTAATCCCAATGTTCCTCAAAATGCAAGTTTCCTCATAATCATTTTAACGATTTTATGGTCGTAAATTTTCAAAGCGAACAATCAATTTGAGTTGGTGCTACAACTAATATATGCAGTGCAAGATGTATGTAAGCGTGCTTAAGCAGGTGTATATATGGCAACATGATGTGTGTAGCACAGTGAAGGAGAAAAGGAGAGACAAAGAGGAGAGAGAACAAAAAGGGAGGAAAAAGTGGGGAAAGGAAAGTCACATGTTAGTCTTATAGGGACCGTACAAACAAAAGGGAGCAAAAGATTTCAATGGATTGTCCAGAACTGCAAGAAAAATGGTCAAACCAAGTATCTATAATAGTGTAAAGCATTTCATTTGATTGTTGGATGATTTTGATTTCAATCATGTTGCACAAATTATATCTAAGCTAACCTGGTGTAAGATTACTTACCTATAATATAATAAATCAACTAGTTTAAGTATGAATTTTATGAAGGAGCTAGTGATAGGCAACTTTTAAAAATCTTTTAAAGTTTCTTTACTTTATCGAAACAAATAAAAGTTTGGCATCAACTAAACATTTTCTCATAGTTGGTTGCAAATGTGTTTAATGTGTTTGTCTCTGGTTGTAAATGTCCCGTATGCCTCACTGATTTTTGTTAGTTATTGGTTTCGGTATATGAGAGCTTACATTCACTTCAAAGTTTTTGATACACATTTCTTACTTATGTGTTGCCATCTCTTATTTAGATACCATCACAAACTGAGAAAAGATTAGTCAAGCATTCCATGAAAAGGAAGATTCATAGTGGTGCAGAGTCTGGGACTTGTAACGTGTGTTCTGCTCCTTGTTCATCTTGTATGCATCGCAAGCAAGCCTGTATGGGATCAAAAGGTGATGAATGTTCTGATGAAACATGGCGCGCAACCGCAACAAGTCAGAATTCTGTTAATGAGGATGATGGTTCACCTTTTCAAGACGGAACATGTGACAACTTACAGCATACCCCCAGTGAAGCAAGTAATATGCTTAGTTTTAATGCAAATCATGATTCCTTATCTGAGAATGCAGAAAGTAAAGCAACTGTAAGGTCTTCTGATATCGCTGATGCTTCACTTGACTCCGAGAAACTTCCAAAGCTCTCTTCTATTGCAACTGTTGCTGAGAGTCAGCTTTTGTTGAAATCACTCCACCTTTCAGACCAGAAAATTTCAGTGGCTAAGCATGAAGATGCTGAATATTTAGAAGGACAAAATGCCAATTTCCAGGGTGATAGAAAAGCCAATATTGTGGGTATTGCCAAGTTGGACCCACTGGAGATGGGTGATGTCAGTACTGGTAGTAGCTTACGGAAGGTTCAGAATTTAGGTGGTCTGTCTCCTCATGTGAAATCTGAAAGTACAATGGAGTATTCTAATCTGTCATTAACAAAAGGACAAGGATCCTGTATTGGTAGTAACAATTGCTTAGCTGCACTCGAGAGCTCCGAGAAATGTGGTAGAAGTCCTGCTAGGGAGCCAAATAAAGTTTACCCGAAGACACAGGCAGAGATCAACAGCATGGACCAAACTGATGAAGGTCCTAGATGTTTTGATAAAATTGAACAGAATGAAACGTTGGAAAAGCCAGCTGTTAAGTTCCCTGACATACTGGAACCTCCTTTTCAATCTGTATCTGGGGATGAGAGTGATGACTCAGAAATTGTGGAACATGATGTAAGTAATGCACTCACTTACAGAGATAGTGTTTGCATGACTGTTAAGTTGAATGTGTGCAATTTTAATATTCTATTTTGGTGAGATTAGCTGCTTCTATTTTTTCAATATTTCTTGCTCATCACTTATTTGGAGAATCCTCTCATAAAAAGTCCAGACTTAAAAAGGTTTGTGAACTCAAGAAATATTTCTAGCTCATATTGCTGTAGTTCCTTTGTAGTAAGTGTTTTTCTTTTTACTGTATGGTAACCTTGTAATTTTTTTTTTTATTATATAGAGTTTTTATGGGAAGATGGTGATGCCATTTTTTAGGGTAATGGAGGTGGATTCTCATTTCCCATGATTTATCACGGGTGTTGATGTTGGGGCCTTTTTTTTCAGTTCTTTTATTTATTAACACCTGAAATTTGCAGTAGATTTAACTAATTCAATAAATTGGATAATTTTGATGATGGAAGTTTTAAAGAGTTAATTGTGGTAGTCGAGACAAAAAGTCCATTTGATTAGCGTTATTTAAGGAATGGTGGTTTATCACTGTAAGATTTTTCAGATTATGCTTTAGTTTTGTAGTTTGATTTTTGAGACTGAGGGCTGGGTCTTTGGGTGTATTGGGGATAATTGTAGTTCTGTCATTTTCCAGTGTTTGTTTCTCTTGGCCTTTTCTTGTTTCTTAGGTAATAATCTCTCCTCTTCTTCTTTTGCTAACTTTTTTCTTTGCCTGAAAACAGGTTAAAGTGTGTGATATTTGTGGGGATGCAGGCCGTGAGGAACAGCTTGCCATATGCAGTCGCTGCAGTGATGGAGCAGAACACATGTAAGGCCATATATGTTTCTGTGCTTTTGGTATCTTAGCTTGTTTGTGTAATCAGGATTCTGTAGTTGTAATTTCATACATGTCTTGACATGCTATTACACTTAATTAGCTATTGCATGCGAGAAATGCTCCGTAAACTTCCTGAAGGAGATTGGCTGTGCGAAGAATGCAAGTTGACTGAGGAAACTGAAAACCAGAAGCTAGGTATAGCCTATATAGAATCTTTAAATACCATTTTCCTTTTTGGAAATTCTCCTTTGTTAAGTTGCAGACATATCTTATTTTTGAACTTGACTTCAAAACTCAGATGATGAGGGGAAAAAGACAGACAAAGCAGTATCACGAAGCTCTGGCAAGAGGTGTGCAGTAGCTGCAGACGTGAAATTTTGTTCAAAGAGGCAGGCGATTGAAACAAGTTCAGGATCCCCCAAACCCTCGATTGAAACAAGTTCAGGATCCCCCAAACCCTCTGGCCCCAGCAGAATAGCTGCACTATCACGGGACACTTCATTCAAAAACTTAGAAAAAGTGAAAGTAAAACATTCACATTACACATCATCTGGTAATCAATTAAGTACAGATAGTTCAGAAATTGCTCGCTCTTGTTCTACCAATGCTCGTCTTCAATCTCCAAAAGGTAGGAAAAGAAGTTGGCTTGCTTTCTATTTTTGATGTCTTTTAGTTCACATTAGACGTGAAGTTTACTGAGCATTTCACACTATTGGTGGAATTCTTGGTATCTTAAAGCACTGAAATTCCAGATTCCTCATCAAGTTTTTTTTTTGTTTATTAGCTCCATCTATTTGCAGTGGAAAAATCTCTCGACAATAGAGAATAGTATGTGGTTGATCAGATACTGTATACTGATGTGTGTTTGATTAAAAAGCTGCGATGACTATGTGACCATTGAAAAAATGATCAAAGTAAAAAGGTGCATTAGACGCCTGATGTAAGTTAAATTAGCTTTAGTACCATGTGAAAGTAGAGGGAAGAATATATAGAATAGTTTAATCATCTGTTAAGTTAGTGGATAGAAGAATATATAGAATAGTTTAATCATCTGTTAAATTAGCTTTGATACTATGTGAAAGTATAGAGAAGAATATATAGAATAGTTTAATGTGGTTTGGTTGTGTACAAACAATCAAAGATCATCAGGGTACTAAGTAGTGTACTTATTAGGCTTAGTCCATTCATTTATAATAATAGGGCTATACAATATTACATAAATTGGTTTGGTTGTGTACAAAGATCATCATTGTACTAAGTGTACTTATTAGGCTTAGTCCTTTCATTTGTAATAACAGGGCAATACAATATTGCGTAATAAATAATAAAAAATTCAAATAGTATCTAACTATTCCATTGTTGGCGTGCACAAAATATTCTTTATTGGATACATAATCATATTATTATATTAAATATGAAATCTTGCTAATCTTCAATGCTCCTCCTTAAGCTAATAAGTAGATGGTTTTCATATCTAGCTTGCATATGAAGTTTTGAATATGTAAATAGAGAATTTAGTAAATTGATAAAATAAAACATAAAAAATATATTTACTTTCTTCTTTTGGCTGTTTTTATTTCTTTCATTTATTGACTATTCTCTCTTGTTTTTTTGGGGGTAAGCCCTAAATTTACACACACACACACACACACACACACACACACATAACTTGACAGTAAGGAAACAGTATTATTTTGGAGGGACTTGCTGAGAGAGAACAGCGAAGGTGGTGTGATTGGAACAGGGACTGAGAGTAGAAAAGTGATATGTTGGAAAAGAAGAAAGGAGGAAAAACAAAAACAAAAGTTAGAGAAAAAGGTAAGATAAGAATAGAGGTATTGATGCTCTCGATGGACTGTCGGAAGGAAATTTGTGGAAAGAAGTAGAGGTCATGACACTTTCAATAGGCTGTCAGAAGAAATTACAATATAGAACTAGTGGCACTCTTGATGGGCTGTCAAAAGGAAAGAAAAATGAAGAATATAATAGAGATAAGGGCATTCCCAATGGGTTGTCAGAGGAAAAGATAGGGTAGAGGTAACAATTCTCTCAGTAGGCTGTCTGAAAGAAAGATCTGAAAGAAAGTGTTAGGATCTTCAGGAGAGAGAGAGAAGATTATTCTAGAAGGAATTAGTTATAACCGTATGTACCTAGGGAGGTTATAAAAGGGGGGAATAGAAGCAGGAAGGGACGGGGAGAATATTTGTAAGAAGAGTGACAGAAGAATTCAATCTTCTGAGGAGCAAATCTGCTCTGGTTAGTGAGGAGCATCTGCTCTGGTTAGGCACTACCACTCGGTAGTGATAAGTATTTTACGGATATATAGTAATAATATAGAGGAACTCCAGTATTATAAGTATAGAATCCTATCAGAAAGACTCATCAGAGATAAATGCACTCTTAATAAGCTGTAGGAAGGAAGAACAGTGGTGCTAAAGAAGAAGAAACAAAGAATTTTAGGTTCCTTGGATAGGTACTTGGTTCTAAAGAAGAGATTAGAGGTTAGGGTCCCATAATTGTTAATTGGTTCTGATACCATATTGAATTTGGTGCTATGTGAAAGTAGAGATGAAAGCGAGGTAAAAGAGTGAGAGGGGAGAAGAGAATGTAAAATTTTTGAAGTGGTTTGGCTGGGAAGCCTACATTTATGGACAAAAAGATAACTAGTGTACTACCATATTGAATTTGGTGCTATGTGAAAGTAGAGACGAAAGCGAGGTAAAAGAGTGAGAGGGGAGAAGAGAATGTATAATTTTTACAGTGGTTCGGCTGGGAAGCCTACTTTTATGGACAAAAAGATAACTAGTGTACTAAGGTGTGTTATTCATTAGCCTATCTGTTTATAAAATACAATAGTACCGATTAGAGTTCTATATTGTTAATTAATCTCCAACTATTATATTTTAGGGATGCAATATTCATATATTAGATAATAACAATATTTTTATACTAAAAAAATCATCATGATTTTGAACAGTAATTAAAATCCATACGTACACGTTTGTATTTGTATTTTTATTTTCTTATTCTGGTGTCCTCATAAACTGAAGTGATTTTTGAGATCTTTTATTGTCTTTATACAGGCACTTTGTTGAAATCTAATTCATTCAATGCCTTGAGCTCCAAACCAAAAGTGAAACTGGCGGATGAAGTTCCCTCAAAGCACAAGGGCATGGGAGAAAGTTCATCTCTAGATGTGAAGGAGGAGCCTGTTAGGATGATAAGCAAATCTACCTCATTTAAATCAGTGAACTCCAGCCGTTTGAATGCCGCCGAAACAAAGGTTAAAATGCTTTCTCCTAAGTTTTCCCATAATCAAGATGTACAGGGGCCAAGACAAAAACGTAATGCATTTGAGAGAAAAAATTTGTCAAAATTGGATCGACCTTTAGTTAGTTCAGTGATAAGAAGTTCTGTGGTTGCAACCCCCAAGGTTGATCCAAAAACTACACATCGTGGTGAAAGTGCCGTATCTTCTTCCAGCAACAATCGAGACATAAAGGCTGTGCAATCAGATGTTAAAATGGGTTCTTTACTGAGGTCAACCAGTTGTATTTCTCGAAAAGGAGCGGATGTTCTTGTTAGTTCTGGTATGCTTGCCCATATATTTCTGCTGTTTCTTTTCTTTCCTTGTCAGTTTCTTTTGGGATTGATTTTGGTCTTTGTATGTTATTGTAGCTCGAGCATCACCTAGTGTAGCTGGTTGTGGTGCTTCAGCTGAGCAAAAGTTAAACCATGTTGCCCCTAAGGATGAGCCATCATCTAGTTCTTCTTGGACCTCTGACAGACCATCCAATAATGGTATTGAGAACGTGCAAGATTGCTTGGATAGGCCAGGTGAGGCATTGAACCAGGGTGAGAAAACTAGGGAAGGTGCTGTTAATCGTTTGAAGTCCACTGAGACAACTGGTCAGAAGAATGTTATCTGTCAAAAATGTAAAGAAAGAGGTCACACAACAGAACATTGCACTATTATTATTCCTCAGGATACTGATGCAGATATATCTACTGCAAGAAACTTTAAGGTGGAGATGGGGAAAGGTAATAAGTTGAAAGCTGCAATTGAGGCTGCTATGCTGAAGAAGCCTGGCATATATGGAAAGAGAAAAGGAAGTGAACAATCTGACGTGTTGTCCTCTTCAAATTTTGATTTGAGTTGTGATACAACTTCTTATGATCAGTTTTCGAAAGTGAAGAGTATGATTTCCAGTGATCGTATCATTGAGGGCCAAATGAATTATGGGACTTGTTCTTCTGGCTCTTACAAGCAAAATTGTAACAGTGATAAGCAGCTTAATTGGCAGTTAGGTGATGTTATTCCTTCTGTTGCAACATCCAATCATGCTTCAGCAGGAAACTTTGTCCTCGGCAAGATGTCATCCATTCCAGAGGATGAGTATATCTGGCAGTAAGTTTTTCTTTTACTCTCTCTAGTATCTAGTAAGTTTTGGTCAAGATTCAGCATATGCAGCTAACAGTGAATTAGCTTTCATCCTTCTCTACTTTTTATTTCACATTTCTATCCTCCAGATGCTCCGACTATAGAAATAGGAGAACTAGTTTTAAGTGTTTAGTCACATTTGTGTTTTATAAAAATTTCTGTATATTTGAAAACTTTTCTATAATATCCCAGTGGGAGCTTTGTTATAAAAAGACTAAAAACATATTGTACAACAAACGTTAACTTGGATCATATCTATTCTTCCTCCCAACTATTGGCTTTAGTTGAATCCTTTGAGAGAATAAGATGTATACGTGTTCTTTTGGGAAATTTTTAATGGTACAGTAACGGAAGGAGAAAAATTGTAATAAGAGTTCTGAAATAGGAAATGAGTATAAGAGTATTTCAAATAATTTTAAAATCTTATTACAATTGCATATATGAACCACAATTTGAATCTCGATATGACTAGATTCTATTTACACATCAGTAAATTTGGATTATTAATTTCTTTTGTATTTGGATACAGAACATAAAGAAAGAGAAAATTATTTGATTGCACTTCGCAATTAATTATTATGTTGGTGATATTTATATTTAATCAAAATTACACTCTCCTTAGATATGCTCTAGAAGGGCATGAGTAGCTCGAGTGCTTCACCATCAAGTTTGAGGTTTAGTAGTTTCTCCTTTGAGGGTAAATCAGGATATCTATGGTCAAGAGTAAATAGTAAGTTACTCTAGATTTGGATTATGGACTTGAAATTGATAGAAGGCAATGACATAAAGGACTTCTCCCTCATAGCAAAAAACTCTCAGCACTAAGAAAGATATAGCACTTATATAATAAAATAATTTTAATGTGAAGTTTTTTACTATATAGAAAATTATTTTATTATATAGATTTTAATTTTCTACATTTGTCCATGTTCTTCATAGTTATATGTCCGCTACTTGTTTTTATAATCCTTGGCAGAGATTTTTGACATATGAGTACTGAAGCATATCTGTATGTTTTTTATCTGCATTGCATTTAAACCAAGGTTAAATCTTTCATCAATTTGCATCTTTTAAGCATACTTCCCAAGATGTTCTGGCTAAGCTTCTGTAACTATGTAGGGGCACATTTGATGTGTATAAAGGTGGGAAATCTGTAGATGTTTACGGAGGGATTCAAGCACATTTGTCAACTAGTGCATCGCCTAAAATTCCTGCAGTGGTGAATAAGTTTTCCCATAAAGTTAGCTTTGAGGAAGTATCTCGCTTGAGCACGTGGCCAACACAGTTTCATGATAATGGTGCAAAAGAGGAGAATATTGCTCTTTACTTCTTTGCAAAGGATCTTGGATGGTAAAGTGTACCATATCCTTAACTTTACTTTATAGTAGAGGGTTGTCTTTTTGACACATCTCTCCTTTACCTTCATTTATTTATCTGGTCTCTTGCAGTTATGAGAAGAGCTATAAAGGTTTGTTGGAAAAAATGATAAAAAATGATTTGGCCCTTAAAGGATCTTTTGATGGCGTTGAACTCTTGATATTTCCATCGACCCAACTTCCAGAGAGTTCTCAGCGTAAGAATCTGCTGCACAATCTTTCACTGTTCTACTAGTTGTTGGTTTTTTTATTATTCAACTCCTGAAAAGGATCTTATGGGATAAGGTTTGCAGGGGCTTAATTAATTTTCTACTGGATTCCCATGACTTTTTTAAGATTGTAGCGCATGTTTGCTACTGATGAAATCTGCTATCCAAATTTATTGGCTCTATTTTTGGTGACCTTAACCTGTAATCAAATAAAGTTTTCTGAAGTTAAATTAACGAGCTTTGATTTTGGACTTCTCCAAATATTATGCGATGTTATCTCTCATTTGTTCTGTTGTTGCTTTATCATGTTTGCTTTGGGATTTTTTTAGCGTCTTCATTGCTTTCACAGTTCTAAAATCAGTGAGCCAATGCCCTTTGAGTTCTGTAAACTGATGATCTTTTGTCAAGTTTTGGGCTTGTTTCTTTTTTCGAAGTTAGATTGCATACTGAAATACTTTTATAAGTTCATGATGATTAAAGTTTAATAATATCTAATTGCACATGCACTTTTTAAGGAATTATTTGTCTCGTAATCAGTATTGCTCTGATATATATTATAAGGCTATACCTCTGAGATACTTTTGCTTCTTTTTTTTTCCAGATTGATTTTTATTCTTTAAATTCTTGTCTCACATGGGATGTTTTCCTTTAATTGGGAATGCTGTGGTGGTTCCATGCCATCTGGGTTTTTCTTGCATTAAATGACTATAAACCGATCAGAGATTTTACTTACAGTGTTGTGTAGTTGCTGATGATTTCTCTGATGATTTCTTCATGCAAGTTGACATACTTGTGTAGCAAAATATGGCGTATACTTCAAATTCTTGGAATATTTTTATTTTGCTCAGCAGTTGTGGAATATTATAGTATAGCAAATAACCTCCACAATTTTGTGATTATTTTCTGTAGGTTGGAACATGCTACATTTCATGTGGGGAGTATTTAGGGGCAAGAGATCAAATTGTTCAGAATCCTTAAAGAAGGCGGCAGTAACTAGTTTGAATGCCTCCCCTGCAAGCTTACCTTTGCATGAGAATTCATTGTCATTAAAACATACAGATAAGGAAATGTCTGTATGTGACGTTGCTCACAATGTAACTCTTGCATCATCTGTTACTCCTGACAAGACTTGTGTTCCATTAGAGGTGAATGATAATAAACTGTCTAGTTTTTACACACACTTAAAGAAGCAAGATACCAGAATTGATCCGAAATCCATATCAAGAGTTATGAGAAGTTCACCATTGTGCCAAGAAAATAGATACACCTGTCATGCTAAGGTAGTGTAGAACTTTTTGTAAATCAGATACACCGTAATGCTATTTTTATGTTGTGAAGTTCAAGAACTGGCTGGCAGAGAACAAGTAAATCAGAAATGTCCATTTACAAGGAGAGAGAGAGATAGAGAAGGGTTGTTGGAAGTAAAAATTGGTTTTATTTTGTCTGAGTGGAAAAAACTGAGAGTAAAAGGTAATTTAAAACTGGGATCAATTGGCAATAGGGTTTGTATACTTGAACTTCAACTAGGATGACAGCATTGTACTAAAACCTTAGGTCAAATTTATATGGTTGGTGTTTTATTTTGAGTGATGGGAATAGGTCCAGGTTTGGGTATGTGGTTTTAGCTATACATCCAGTTCCTTATGTACTTTAAAAGGTAAATGAAAGGCATCAGTAGAGTGACTATGAGATTTTGCAGATTATGTATTTCGTAGTGTATGTTAGCTATGGAGCAAATGTTGGCTGTTAGGCTTGACAATATACTTCCGAAGATGTTTGATAACACTTATAGTTATGGATGTCGTTATGTTATGAAGGGATCCATCAGAAAATGGGGCCTGAGCGATGAACCACTCAGAATTTTGTCGAAATATATTATGGCGATCTATGTAATCCTGTAGTTTGCGTTGGATCTTCTCTTTTATATACAACCTATTACCATCTCATAGTGAACAACCCTGAGTCTTTTGCTCAGGTTTTATTGATGTATTCTCTGGTGGCCTTTCTATTAATAGTTTTCAAGTTTTGTGCGTACCATATTTATGTGATGCAAGTGCAGATATTCATGTGATTTGGCATTGATTCAATATGCTACGTAGTAGTTCATGAAATTTCGAGTACATGATCCAATAAAAGTGTTTAAACATTTATCTGTTCTCTGTCTTTCTTTTTGCTTTTGATTATGCTTCGTGTTGTCTTGGTTTAATGTAAATGTGCAACCCTTAAGGTCAACTGCCTTCGCGGAGCACATGATTCTTACCATTTTGTGTCTTCAGGAAGAAATGACTCTTCAGGAGCGCATACTGGAAACCAACTTAAAGGCCTCTTCAACTTCTGGAGCCAGTGGTACTTCTAATGGTGGCCAGGAGACTCAAGTACTGGGAGATGCTTCATGCGCCAGGGGAAGCATTTCATCTTTTGATAGTTTTCAGGCTACTGATAAAAATTTACATGTGGGAGGATGTGCCCATGATGAGGAAATGATGGATATTAACAATACCGATCGAGACAAATGTAAAGATGAAGCGGACTTGAATGAAAGCAATGTTAACATGGACTTTGAAGCGCCCATGGATAGAGACTCAACTATCAAACGGCTTAACAGTTGGCAGTCAAATAGTAAGAAACGTCCATATTTGGATCTTTCGAAGACAGCTCACCAGATTTCTGATAGAACAAGTAAGAAGATACCATGGAGTAAGGTAGATGGGACGTTTACAGATGGAGAAATTAGTAGCAAGAAAGCAAAGACTGATGTCCAGTATCCTGATTTGACAGAAGAAAATCACCCTCATGGAAATTTTGATTCGCAGCTATGTAATTTGGGTTCTAGCTCCTCAGTTGAGGAGAAGATACATGTCAAAACATCAGATGAGGAGGTTATTCTCGAGGGCTTTGAAGCTGCTGAAAGGTACTT
Source organism: Erythroxylum squamatum (assembly GCA_025629845.1). Lineage (NCBI taxonomy): Eukaryota > Viridiplantae > Streptophyta > Magnoliopsida > Malpighiales > Erythroxylaceae > Erythroxylum > Erythroxylum squamatum. The sequence continues at coordinate 11,373,946 of JAOTBA010000002.1, forward strand.
CTTTCCCGTGGACTCACATCATGTAGACGATTTTTGGGTGGGTGGAAAGTCCATGTCTCAGAAAGAATACTTATCAAAGGATGGGGCTCGAGCTCATGATGGGACTCCAAATCTTGAACTAGCGTTAGGGGCTGATACAAAATCCCCAAATAAAGGAATCCTACCTTTCTTTGTTGGAGTGGTAGAGGAAAATAATAACCTGAACAAGCCTCCAGAAAAGGTGGAAGATAAGGAAGAGGAGGATGGTGTGTCCGCTTCCCTCTCCCTGTCACTTTCCTTCCCCTTCCCTGAGAAGGAAAAAAGTGTGAAACCCGTTCCAAAGACTGAGCTTATTCCTGAAAGTCACTGTGTGAATACTTCTCTGCTCCTGTTTGGGAGCTATTCGGATAAATAATTCCGTGGTGATTCTCATAGTATCTATAGTGCTATGGACCACATGGCTGTGGTAGTTGACATCATCATGCTCCATGATCTTCCATGGGCTTTATACAGAAACCGAATTTCTCATCTGTTGATAATCCACACAGGAGTTGCTAATAATTTTACCTACTCCTTTAGCTCTTATGTTTCTGGGTGCATATTCACGGCTGCTTGTATATAGAGAGGATCTAAGCCGGTTTCGCATTTTAAAATGCTACTATATTTGCAACAAATATGTTGAGCTTGATGAGCATAGTTCTTTTGATCGTTTTTCTCTCATGTTGGAATATCTATGAAGCTGTATGTTAAATTATGATTTTCATTTAACTATAGGTGCAGTCGTCATACTTGGACTATATTCATGGCCAGGAAAATTCAATGAGAGATGGTGACTGTGATGTTGGAAAGCATTACTACTGAATTAGAATAAAAGGCTTTTTCTTTTCTTTTGAAGTGCACTGATCCCTGGAAAACATATTGTAGAGTAATGCCGTTCTGATGCTGGTCTTGCGTTCAAGGACTACTGTCTCTGTCTGTATAACAACATGAAGCGGTAAAGCATTTGTAGCCGAAGTGGAGTGATGTCAAGATTATGTGACGTTGTTGTGTATGGGCTGGAGCTCTAATGGTAGTTGTAAGTAATGGCTGCATCTCTAGTCCCTCCAGAATTTGCACTTTCTGATCGAGGGCATGAAAATTCCAACAGACGAAAGCCATTGGATTTATGTATCTTGAATGTTGCTTCATATTCTTGATTTCATCATATTTTCCTGGTTCTACATAACTGGCTCTATTTCTATATCCTAAGGCAATACCTGCCCTTCTCCACCTCCTCTTCAGATGAAGTGCCTTGACTTCCTGAATTCTTTTCTTCAGATTTAGTTTATCAAACTACCAAGTACCAGTCAACCAACCAAGGAAGGCAAAAGAATATATAATATTTTATCAATTTTCGCATCTAAATGGTTTGTCTTGCTAATTAATTAAGGTACTAATAAGCCTTTTCCAGGTTTGAGCAAATCAGATTAGACCCACATGGGTCATTTTTATTTGAGTCGGAAAAATTTCTTTTCATCAACTTCAAATTTATTCATAGTCCATTCATTCCACGCTAGTTACGGAAAAAATACACGTGTTACTAATATAGACAAGTATATGATTTTTTTTTAAATTTAAACAAATAAAAGTCTTGCAAATCAACATTATGGAAATGAAAGAAAAGAAAATTGAGGATCGTTTCGTTATTGCAACTTTTTCGTGCAGAGATAATCTAATTGAAAATTTTAAATATTTGCATGGGAGAAAAAAAGTTAAACGTTGGATTGGAAGTTGCCCGAAGGCGGAGGATCCATAGCTATGCCATGAATCATGATCCCATGCCCATCCCATCGTTTCTGTGCCGCTTTGTATTCTCCGTGTGGTACTTTTCCTACTTACCAAATTACCCCTTTTGTCTAGCTATCTTACAGAAGCGCCACTATAGGCTGTCGTCTGCTATTTAATTCCCATGAGAAGAATCACGCAAGCAAAATGGAAAAGGGGTAAAGGAGTTAATTTCTGTAAGAGTCAAGGATACATTCGGAAATGTATCATAAAAGGACATTCCGAAATTGAAACCCATTCCAGATATAAGGCTCGTCGCTGCTGCCACCAACTGTTTCTCTTTCTTTTCTTTTTTCTTTCATTGTCTCTCTCAAGATCTCTCTGTATATCTCTGCCGCCATGGCTACCTGTGTATCAATCTCAGGTATTCTCAACCTCTGTTACTTATTTGACTCTTTCTTTTTAAATTGGACTTTTAGGTGTGTTGATGTTTGGTCACTGAAAATGCTGAGCTTCCGAAGATTTTGTATTACAATTTTACTTTTTTTTTTGTTTTATTTACTTGCTTTTGTTCATCTGTACATTTATGTGATGTTTGTTAGAGTTTTCGTTGCTCCTTTCTGTGCTCAATTCAAGTGATTTACGTGAACGATGTATAAATTTGATTGATAACTAAAGAAGAATCTTCCAGAATAAGAAGTATCTATCAAATGTTTCTCTTTTGCTTATTACTGATGGGACAAATTTTCATGCTTTAAGTTTTTGTTTTGATATATATAATTGAATCAAAGATTAAATCAATTAGGTAACAGATGGTCACAGTCAAAGGGAATAACATGTTTGCTAATTGCTATTCGTTCCTTTTAAGAGTAATGTTTTTAATTGGTTGTAGGTGGATCTTATCTTGGAGCGCCTGAGCTTACCTCTTCCAGGTCTAATTTGTTTGCAAAAACACCAAAACTGGCAGTTCAGAGGAACTCAAAAGCAGTGAGAACCAACCGTAGTTTTTCAGTTTGTGCACAATACAAGTATGCATTCTTCACTTTTTTCATGTGAAAGGCATCTAAAGTTGAGAGCTTAGAAGCCCTAGGAGTTTGATATGACCTATGTTAATGCTTGATGGTTTTCTGTTTCTATTTTAGGTTCCCCATTAACCTCCTGATTGTAATGTTCTGCTTTTTTCTTTCTTGTTGATATACCACTTGAAAGGACAAAAACAATGAATAGCACCTAAGTTCCTTCACATTTGAGATATATATGTTCCTCTTCTCCTTTATTTTCTCATCTTGTTTCCTTTCTATGAACTATAATATTTCTTTTGGTTCCTTAGTGGACTAAAAACTCCTTGAGATTCTCAAGCATGGGACTTAAGTTTTACCGAGACTTGCAATTATCTTGGTTATTGTGGAAATTATAATTAAAGTCTACCTTGGTAGGCTTTTCTATTGTCCATGTATGTAAGGCTGAATGTAGATTTTGCTACTTTGATTTCGGTTTCTATTTTATTTGGTTCTCTAGGTGCTTATTGTCATCCTGGATCATTGATACAGTTAAGGTAGATTGTGGATTTGGCGTTTTTCCTTTTTCATTTTTTTGATGTGCCGTGATTATATAATCTGGCTATGGATTAATTGCATGCTCATATTTTGTCAGGTAGAAGATTTTAAAGATAGCTTTTGATTCCTTTGATGGGCTTAGTTGCCATCCGTTGTAATTGAGAAATTGCTCTCCAATGGAACCTATTTACTGCTCTTATTCACTGTATGCTTATGGGATATCATGAATCTACATGAATGTTGTACATCACTTTATTTGAAATAGCGATGATGGGAATCCTCTTTTATATGATTGATGGATATTTCAAATTTCTACATCCAAATATTTCTCTGTAGGAACTTTTCTGAATTGCTACTTAAAAATTTCCTCCTCTTTAGCTCAGTCAGTGTTGTGGCATCCTGGAGTGTATCTTTTTGGCCTATCTTGGTTCACCTTTTTATTGTTGATTAGGCAATTTTTCCACAAAGTTTTCTTTTATATCATCAAGTATCTTATCATTTGACAAGCTTCTATAATTCTTTAAAAGTTTATTCAACTCTTGAAAATAAATAGGTTATATGCAGGCCTATCTTCAATATTTGGGTAATTGAAGAAATGCTGGAGGTTTTATCTGATTTCGTTTTACTTCATTTCAGGATTTCCTTTTTGGCAAATTCTTTTTCAGTTCAAGGACAGTTTCTGATGCTGGAATAACTTCTTAACATAAAAGGTTTTGTTAATACTTGATTTGAATTGGTATTAAGGGCAATTGTGTGTTTGAGAAGAGCTTAAATCACTTATTCTTCAGTATTGCTTACTTGAATACAACTTTCATTTGTTCCATGTTTGCATTATGTCCTATAATAATCTAGATAGGGAAAGACCTATCTCTCAATGTTTTCATGAAATATAGTTCTTTAATAGCCTTTTCCAGAAGAATTGTAATTAGGAGCTATGCTTCCTCATCTCGCAGCACTCTGTTGACTTATCTTATTTGAGCCAAGGCCGCTCTGCTTTCTATGGAAGTTTATATGATAATGCACTTTCTAAAAATAATGATGCATTTTCTAAAAATATCTAGGGTTCTCTCAAATGCAGTGAAGGCAGCAGGGGTGGGGCTGGTGATTTTGTTGCTGGTTTTCTTTTAGGAGGTGCAATATGCGGAACCTTAGCATATGTTTTTGCTCCTCAGGTTTCTAATTTGTTACCTTAACTTTTAGTTATTCCTGTAAATGTCTAGATGCTCCACGGGAAAGTTGAAAGGCTAAAAGCCGACTTGATAATTGTATTAGTTAAATAAATGGTGTGACATTTGACTGATTCATGCTTATGTCCCATTTAGTTGCGTTGTTTTTTTATTGGCCAGACATGTCTTGCCGTACTCTACTTGTGTATTTGTGAGAAGGAACATAGTTTTATCAATAGAGTTGGTCATTCTTTCTGAACAAATACAATGCTATTGGACAATACATTTTGCCTTTCTTTTAACATGTCTATTGACCAACCTAATGGTCATCTGTCCCCTGTCTCAGCCCCGGGGAACAGACGGTCTATGTTTTGGTAAATGAAGTGCAGAGCCCTTCATTAGCTAATCATTTAGAGTATTGTTTTGTTGTGAACTGCTTTCTAAATATATCTGGATCTTTAGTTATCTCCTCATGTTCATGAGCCATTATTAATGATTTATTATGCTCGAAGAGAAGTTGGTCATACAAGCATCATGCATTTTTCTGTTGTTGTGTGAACTGTGGAGTCGATGGAATTTTCCATTTTCTGTCACTTGTGTTTTGGAAAAGGTTTATAGTTTTCTGTGCTTGTGTTTAACTAATAGGTTACTGCATTGGCTGATTCTCCCCCTTTCTTCTCCTTTACACTTCCTTTCGCAGATTAGAAGATCCCTACTAAATGAAGATGAATATGGGTTTCGGAGGGCTAAGCGACCAATCTATTATGATGAAGGTTTGGAGGTAATAAACTTTCTATTTACTCTGGATTGATCCAGTTAGAATTCGCTTTACATAAATACAATCTGTAACTCTTTTCTTTACTTGGAAGCAGAAAACCAGGCAAACCTTGAATGCCAAAATCAGCCAACTGAATTCTGCTATTGACAATGTCTCTTCACGGTTGAGAGGTGGCAATAGTTCCCCTCCTGCTCCTATCGAGACTGATCCTGAGGTGGAAGCTACCATGTAAAGATTGTGTATGTTCATCATTTCATGCATGTAGTTGTGTGGCCTATAATGGTTGGAGGTTGTTTTTTGATTTCAGTTCAGAATATAGTTATAGGTTATTCAAACCCTGTGCTGCCAACTTCTTATAACCTCTCACAACTGTTCCCCATTTGAATCTTCTAGTCTGAAAATTTTAAGTACGAAAGCCCATGTGATTTCGCCGTGAGATGTAACGGCACCATATTATTGATAACGAGCCTCATTTCATCATCTAGATTCCACAAGCCTATGATGATTGCTTGTACATTCTGAAATGTGTTGGATAATATAAACATCAGAAAAGTACTCAAGTAGGTCAATTTGAGATGCACATCACAGTTCTTTCCCGACCTAGTAACCTGGAACTAAAGTTTCTTAAAGCTTACTATTGGTAGGGATGATATTTTGGCATTTTTTGACATGACTTAATTTGATTTAAAATTAGTAGTCCGAATTTTAATTAACTAGATTTTAGATTGGGTTGATCAGGTTCAAATGGGGTCCAAAGGATTTTGAATTAAAATAACATTATTTTGACCTGAACCCTGAGCAAGTTGCTCGTATCAAATTCTACTTGGGCCCAGAGCAAGATGCTCGTACCAAATTCTACTTAGATTAGCGTTTTCTGTTGTGCAAACACGCAAAGATTCTAGAAAGCTGTAATGGAAAATGAAATTAAGTTCGAAGTGTCATTTGGAAGGATGGGAGGGATTGCGTCATGGTTTCCATGTTTTAGAATATCTAACTGGTAAGTTGAATGCATCTTTACCAACTTCCTAAGGATGATTTCATGAATAATTAATCAATCCACAAGATACTGTGTGATGCTGCCAAAACTAAACAGTCTCTTCCTTATTTAATCTATTAAAACTTTGCATGGTTAAAGGTTATTGACCCACAAAATTAGGGTTTAAATTATAAAAATTAATCCACAAATTAAATTTTGATTGAAAATTAAGTTCATAAAATTTTTGAATCATGTTTAAATTATAAAAATTAAAATTGATAGATATTTTTCTTCCTTTTCTCATTGTCAACTATTTCTCTTGCACCAATCCTTCCTCTTGAGTAAGTTATAGGTGCTCATATTCCCTTAGTTCTGCTCTCATCTTCCTCTCCATCTCTTCTAGTTAAGGCTTTCATTATTTCTCCTTATTCATTATAACTCCTTTTCTTTTGTGCATTTTTCCTTTTCTAGTAGTGGTCTCCTTTTCAATTTTTTCGCTCCTAGTAAAGTTGTTTTTTTCTTACGAATTCTAGTATGAGTTCTAGTTTTGTAACACCTTCCATAGCAAAACAATCTCTATCACCTCCTCTTTCCTCAATTGAAATGTTCTCTATCCTCATCAAGCAAACCACCAACTAATCTTGTCTTTCCTCCCTTAAAAACTCATACCTTGCAGCTCCCTTTATTGAGTTGTGGCACCAGTATCTTACCCCTTCAGATGGGAACACTTTCTCAGGATCATAAACTGCAAAAGCAAGAACTACTTGGCGCATCCTTTCAAGTAAAAATTATGCTACATTCCACTTACACAATATGAAGTAGGCAATATAATAGTTCCTCCCTTCGTAAAAACTCAAAGCAGGGCTTCAAACTGGTTCAACTCTTTAGTTGGGTTCTTTTTAGACAAGAGGTCAGTATACCTTACAATGTTCTATTATGTCATGACAACCTTACCTATTCTTAAAAGACGATGAATATTGGTCTAGATGGATTTCATTGGTGGATTCTTGAAAGTTGACACTATGAATTCAATCAAAGTGGTGGTTGATTAGTTTTCCAAGAATCATATATTCTTTACACCACCTTTATATACCTCAGGTGTTGTAATGGAAATGTTCTACAAGAATGTTGTAAAGCACTTTTGAGTTCTCATGGATATAGTAAGTGATTAAGATGCTTGATTCACTAGTCAATTATTGACATCTCTTTTAATATGATGGGTGTGTAATCTTAATTTTCCATATACAACCAAACTGGGTGGATCAATATCTTGTTAGAAGTATGTTTGTGGTATTATATAAGTGCAAGTTAACAAAATTAGCTAAATATACTTGATAATACCTAATTTTACTACAACTTAAATAAATCTTTGACCATGAAGAAGATTTCCTTTTAAGCTTGTAATAGGAAAAAAAAACTCAAACTCTTGTTAAAATTGCTTAAACAATTAAATGGGGAATCCTTGAATGCTTATCAGTTTATAAGAAAGAAATAAGAATTATTAGATAAAACAAGGGACATTCTTAAGAAGGCTTCTAAGGGAATACAAAATGTATGGATCAATAAAGAAGACCTCTTAAATTCAATATTAGTGATAAGGTACTACTGAAACTTACTTCTCAAATTTGGAAGAATATTAGAAAAAAGTAGGTAAATCTAGGCTTGATGCTAGATTATAATATACCATTTTAAATCCTATAAAAAGTTAGGAAGATGGTATGTTGACTTAAATATCCTAAATGATTCAAAGTACACTGACTTTTTGAGTTACTTCCCTTAAACCATATTTTTGATTCAACAGAAGAAGAAGCATATTTTAAAAGCAACTTGGGAGAAAGATACAATCTTGTTGCAATATAAAATTAGGCAAAAAACTATTTTTAATTTACTTTGATAAGTTCATTGGATTAATCTAATGGGGTTGTCTATTAGATCCTTTTTGTTAGACACTAGTAAGCTTCACTAAAGATTAGCAAGACTTAGGCATAAGCAGGGCATACTAAAAGAACCAACATAGCTTAATGAGAGGAGATTAAGTATGGTTTGAGTTTTAGTTAGCTATGATAAACTGTTTATGTATTTATTGACTTAGCTATAGTGAGTTGGAATAACTATAGACATTTATGGATGGAACAAGGACAATATTATGTGTAAATAACAAAACCCCTACCCTGAGCCAAATGGACCATGTATGAAGGAGTCAAACAGACTTAGCTATAGTGATTTAGACTAACTGTAGACATTTGTGGATGGAATAAGGACCATATTATATGTAAATAACAAACCATGTATGAATGTAATGCATCATAAGAATGCATCAATTGGACTATGTATAAATTGGCTTGAAACTTGGCTAACCTTTACTTTTGGATAAAGATCATAGGTGACATGGAAAAGTTAGTAGAATGAAGCATGAAGCAAGTGGAAAAGAGCATGGTAAAGTGTGGTGATGTGTCTTAAGCTTCTTTTTCACATGTTTCTTTTACTTATGCAATAAATTAGTGTTAAAGTGTGTAAACAACTCCCCATTGAAGTGCCTAAAGTAGTTAGAGATGTCAACCAACAATTAAGATAATGATTTAATGGTCTAGTGCCCACTTTCTTTTATTCTATTCCATAAAGTCTCTAAATGCCTATAAATAGCTCATTTGAGTAAAAGCTAACCATATAAAAAGAGTTAGATCATTGTACCCTTTTATAACTATTGTGAGAGTTTATAAAAGTTAGAATTTTAAATAATATTTATGTACATTTCTCTTTTATCGTTGTCCTTTTCTTTTGTCAAATTTAAACTTATTTGTTTAGTCTTTAAAATTACTAAATAAAAGTTAAGTGGGAAATGCTAGATTGTTTATTAGTTTGCGAGGGAAAAACAAGAATTGTTGGACAAGATGAGATATAGTTTTTATTAAGTTGGTACAAAGACTCAAGTATAAGAGGTTGAATATGCTACAGAGAGTACATGTAGCTTGTTGATGAAAAGTAACATGTTTAAATTAATAGGTTTATGAAATTGGGATGATATTATTGCTATTGCTGACGGAACTTAGGTCCACTATATATTCTATGCAACTATTTACAGGAGATACAAAATATATTCGATAAATGTGTTACCAACTCAGGAAGTTAAGATTGCAAATAAATTGAAATATATGGAGAAACTAGTAATGAATGAACAAATATTAGAATAAGTCAATGTGAAATCAGAGGAAATCGAATTAAGGGAGAAAATCATTCGAGAAAAGAAGTCAATTGGGAAACAAAAAATAACATGAGATAATATTACCTCATTGGGGAATTAGTTATTTAAGGAATTACGAGAAATAATCATGGGCATATTGAGTTTTGACAATATCTGTTTGAGTTAACAATGCCCTCGATAGTATCATCGTATTAAAGAATAAAGTGTCCCAATTTTTCTTGGATCAATTAGTAACTATGATCGTAGATGATATATTGAATGTATTTGAAAAGTTGAGAAGAATATTTTGAATACTTGAGGTAAAACTTACATATCATGAAGGTAGAAACAATTATATGTCAAGTTTAATAAGAGTGAATCTTAGCTTGATCAAATAAAATGTTAAGTCGTATAGTATCCGAACATGGAATATTAAGAGACCCAAAGAGAAAGTAGAGGTAATGATGAAGTGAAAAACTCCAAGGAATATATAAATGAGATCCGGAGTTTTTTAGAATTAGTTGTATATTAGATACTACCAGAATTTGTTAAGGGGTTTTTACTGATCTTAGCCCTTTGACAAAAATGTTGAGGAAAAGTGTGTAAATTGTATGGACTGATGAATGTAAAAAGAATTTTGAGGGATTATAACACTGATGTTAATTATATCGTTTGGATTTGGAGATTTTGTAATATATATATTGATGTTTCACACCAGAGATTAAGATGCAATATATTGCAGCATTATAAGTGATTTCATATGCATGGAGACAATTAAAGTCTCACGAGTTGATTATTTGATACGTGAGTTAGAACTTACTGCAATAGTAGTTGCTTTGAAATTTTGGAAACATAATATATAGGGTGAAACATTTCAGAATTATTCAGATCAATAAAGTTTAAGGTAATTATGAAGTTTGAAAGGATTGAATATAAGGATGAGATAATGAATAGAGTTACTTGAATATCATAATTGTACAAATGAGTACTATCCTGGTAAAGTTAGTATCTATATGATGCATTGAATAGAAAATTCAATAACAGAATAACACAAATCTAGATATTGAGGTTATCAAACCTAGTGCAATAAAGAGCATAGAATACTGAGTTGAATTTGGGGCAAAATGAAGTATTATTAGCTACATTGAAATTTAAGATCATTTTCATATGAAAAGATTAGCAAAGCCCAAATTGAGGATTCATAATTTGTGAATCTTACTAAGAAATTAAAAATGAATACGAATTTTGAGTTTGAATAGGAAAAAAAATGATATTTTGTGATTGTAGTAAAAAGTATGTGTACCCGATAAAGATGATTGAGCAAAGAGACTATTAGAGAAGCACAAATAACAACATATGCTATACATCCTAGTAGCAATTCGCCAAAATAGCATTTAACGGCTAAGGATGTAAAAACAAGTGACTACATATATGAGTTACCAACAGTCTTAACTGTTGGAGATATACTTAAAGCTTATATTTTGGAGATCATAGGAACATGAGGTCAATATATAATTTTAATTTACTTTAAACATAACAATCATTATCCGAGTGATATCATTACAATACCTTATGAGGCGTTATAAGACAGAAAGAGTCGTTCGCCTTTATATTTGGATGAATAAGGCCTAAAAATGGTTAAAGGCCAGAATTGATCGAGATACTGTTGATAAGTGAAATGAATCTGTAATAGAAATTAAGTGATTCATGAAAGATGAACGAGCTAGGTGGATCAACACCAATGGTATGGAATATAGAGAGATAGACATAAGAGTTAAACGTATTAATACTGAAGAGATGTGAATTATTAAGCGAAAGATGAAATGTTTCTGAAAGTATCATCTTGGCAAGGTGTGCTGAGGATAGAAAAAAGAATCAACTAAGCTCGAATTGTATTGGTACTTATGAAGTTATTTAGAATAGGACCATTAACTTATGAGTTAGTATTACCAATAAAAGATGTTTCAGATTCACACAGGGTTACATGGATATGTTTAGGAAATATGTTATGATCTGATATATGTGTTATTGAGATCGAAAGTGAAATTGTGAGTAATCTGAAATAATTGAAGAGACAGTTAAGATAGTATGATATCTGAATAAACGACTGGAAAATCAAGTGATTCCATTGACCATAGTCAATTGGAAGAAATTATTCGAGTGATGAAGTTAAATGAAAATAGAGGAGCATATGAGGAAACAATACCCCTATCTTTTTGACCAATCAGATAAGAATTTCGAATACAAAATTTATTAAGGGGGGGGGAGAATTCTAACATCCCGTTTCCTTAATAAGGGTAAGAACCCTAGATTTCTGTAATTGAGAAATTAACAATGAGAGATTAGAAAATGCATTTCATGCTCATACATAATGTTAGCATGCGTACATGTGAATTTAATTATTGCATACGTTAAAATAATTGTACATGAATTCATTGACATTTTTCGGGTATAATTGATCTATAAATGTGATTATATTTGGAATTGTGAATTATATGTGTTAAAAATTGATTTGGAGAGTATATGTATTGACTCATAATTTTTGGAGAAAATATGAGAATTTTCTAGAATTTATGGGGTATTTTTGGACTAGAAAAAATGCAAAGTGACAGAACAATTGATGAATAGTAGTAGTAGAAACAAGAGTCAAATGGCAATGAAAATTTTTATAAATGACATTGGGATTTAATGACTTATCTTATTGAAAATTGGGAGACAATTGGAGTAGAAATTGGAGAGAAATGGACTAGTTAATAAAAGACCAAGAAGAGACCTTGAGAAAGTGACATGTGACAACTGACAAGCGTCACTTGCTACATCACTTGTTTTGAATCACTAAATTCATTAAGTGAAAGACCATATTTGCTAATTACGTTAGCTTCTCTCATCTTCATCTTCTTCATTTTCTTCATTCTTCTCTCTATCTACAACACTCTCTTCTCCCAAGCATTAATGTTAAACTTGCTCTTATCCTTCACTTGCTACTTCCATTTTTGCTATCTTCATCATCTTACCACTAGAAAACGTAACATACTCCACCTCCATTTGTGATGATTGTATATGTTGGAGGAGCTAGGGTTTCATGGTGATTGAAGAAGCTTAGGGTTAATCAAGTAAGTACCCTATTAATCTTCGTGGCTTTGATGAATGAAACATGTTTTGATCATAGTTAGAGGTTAAATGTTCATAAAATGAGGATGGGTGCATGCTAAAACATGAACGAGAAATGTGGGTAGATTCATGTCTTGCTTTGGTGTTTTAATGGGTAATAGATTATGGAATGATATAATGTTGGATTAAGTAAGTAAATGGTGTTTAAAGTGTGTTGGAAAAATGTTAGCTGTGACATTTTTCACTGATTATGCATCTGTAATTTAGCCATAACTTGTTCTATAGATATCCAAATGAGATGATTTTTAATTTGGATTAAATTAGAGACATATGGCTACATTTTTTATGAAGACATTGAATTCGAATTCTGTCTTTAAGAATTTCAAATTTTGACTTGAAGTCGAGTACTGGGTGCAGTAAATTGATAGATGAATATATGTGTTTGTGTTCTATTTTGAGAGGATGAAAACTATGAGTGATGAGTTGTTATGTAGATGTTATGAGTTGTTATGTAGATTCTAGATATTGAATGTTCGAGGCGTTTGATGCATGAATATTATTGGAAGTGCTCATTGAATGTGAATTAGACTGACTATATGATACTCAATATGATTGTTAAATGCCGAACTAAGTTTCAAAGAAAAAATGTGAATATGCATGTGAATGAAATAAGTGATTCTCAACTTAAATGTTGAATGCTGGACTAAGGTCGATGACATGTGTAAAGTGAAATAAAGTGATTGATTGATCTTATGTGATTGATAAATTTCATTACATGAATGCAAGATAATATAAAGGCTATTGTGACCGGAGTAACCACCGAAAAAGAGCTTAAAGCTTAGAAAGTGAAAAAGAGCTTAAAGCTCAAAAAGTGATTAAGAGCCAAAAGCTTACTATATATAATGAGCCTGGTATCCCTAACGGATACAGGACAGTTATCAATGAGCCAGGTATCCACAATAGATACGGGACAGTTATAGGCACTCGGTCACAATAATAGCAATTGAAAGTGAGTCTCATGAGCACTGCATATGCATCTGATATGTATGATTTAAATAGTTTGACTGATTTCTGAATGTGATATATGTTTTAAGTGAATATGAAATATATGTGGCCCATCATGATGAATTGATGAAGTGATATGAATTATGTGATTATATGGATTAATGTGTTTTGTTATTGAGTGAACCATCGAGGATGGTTAACTCACTGAGTTCGCAAAACTCACCAAAATTGCAATGTAGTTTTTCAGGTTCAGAAGAGATATCCAGTTAGGCTAATTGGAGTATAGACACTGAAATCAGATATGGGCTAAGGGTAAGGAACAGTTTGCACCTGCATATGTCGTCAGTGATTTTAGTTTTTGAATTATATTTCCGCAAATATTGTGCAATGTATGTGTGTAAATTGTAAAGTGTAATAGAAATTATGGCGAGTGATGTTTGTAAATGAAATAGGCCCAAGTGACTACTGAAATTTTGATGATATTTATAATGATTGTAACTCTTGTAATTGAAAATGTTTATGAACAAAGTGGGCCCGATTTGTTTATTGATTTTTAGCATATTCGTGTGTTATTTTGAGAAAAATTTGTAATAAGTTCAATTGATGACTGTTCTAGCATGCCACCCTTGCGAGGTACGTACTCTGCCATCACTCATGATATCGAGTACGTGTCTTGCGAGAGTAGGGTGCTAGATCTTTAATATTGAGTCATGGTCTTATTCTCGGAGTGTCTAGAATTGGTTTAGGTTTTAAATCCTAACGGTTATTCTGACTTTTCTTTCTATAGATCAATTAGGAGTTGAACCCTCCACTTCAAGACATTAGGTTTGGCGTGAAGGAGCGCATTCTACCTATGAGTTAATATTCATGGTTATGAACATGCATTAGAATTACATATTCATCATGGAAATCGCCATCATTTTCATATGTACGCATGACATTCATATATATGGATTGAGACATGTATACATATTTTTGTTGTGCAATGTTGTGCTTGTTTTGTTATGTGATAATATGGAGGATTGTTATAGTATGAGTTACTTGGTGGGTGTCTCTAGGTTATGCGCACAGTGAGTCTTTAGTTGGGTATAGATTTGGGTTAGTAATGGGTCTATTGATTTAGATATGACGCAGTTGGGGCGATTTGGTCAAGCTTGCTCTTAGACGCCAACAGCTATATGGTACATGAGGGTAGCATGATTGTGGCGGTTTGGTCGAGCTTGCTCTCAGATGGCAATCATGTCGTAGTGAGGCTGTAGAGGTTTGGTCGAGTGTGGCTCTCGGATGATAGTCCACTACATTAGACCTAGTGACATGTATGGAATAAGAGAGCCCCTATGGCTATAGTCTATAGGTAAGGGGTCTATCATAGGGTTGTTTGTCAGTCCTCCACTATTATTTGTGATTGTGATGATTATGTAACATGATATTGTTATGGGAAATGCATGTATGTTTATGAAAAAAATTGTTATGTTATGAAATTGCATTACAGAAGTAATACATTATAACTATAAACATATTTATGTATCATTTGAAATACTCAGGATAGCATAACATAACCATATTATTAATTCACTCAGCGAGGTCTGACTCGCCTTAACTATTTCTTCAGGATCTTCTTTTCAGATCTATTTGTCGGTCTTCTTCCTCTTTGGTGACTCACTGTATGTTTTTTGGTGACCTTTGACTCTAGAGCCGCAATAGTCTTGTATATATTAGATTTCCCTTGCATTAACTATCTTAATATTGTAGAAAATTGAGTATTGTATATTATTAGAACTATTTGATTATTATTCGCATGAGTTTGATCATTTTGAAATATCATCTATACTATAGATATAGGGATTTGATGGCATTTTAGGTTAGCTAAGGTCCAGTAAACCTTAAGTTTACTGTTCCTTTAGCACCGGTCATGATCCAAGGATAGGTCGTGACACTCTAGGCCTACCCTTGCGCCTTACCTGCCTGGGTGGTGATAGAGCCATAACTTCTTCAAGAATCGATTCTCTATCCGCTGCCCCATCGACCTCATGAGTTTGTGCTGAAGTTCTTTTACTCCTTGTGACTAAAGAATAAGAAAGTCTTTAGATATAATAAAAGTCGTAGCAGGACTAGGAAAAGAGGGAAGTAAAGACAACGATCTTAAACAAATATAATCCTAATGCCACCGTAATTCAAAGAGAAATTTGACTCAATTTTGATCAACCTAGCAACTCAAATTTAAACTTAGACCTCTTATACAAACTTTGTCACGACCTAACCTTAGACCGTGACCAGCACCAAAGGAGTAATAAACTCAAGGTTTACTGGGCCCTTATTAAGCCTAAAATACCGTTAAATCCCTATATCTATAATAAAGACGAAATTTCAAAACGATCGAACTCAACAGTTCTAACAATATACCAAACTTAATTTAATACAACATTGAGATAGTTAAAAACAAGGGAAATCCAACATATACAAGACTACTACTGTGGTTCTAGAGTCAAAGGTCACTAACAAACATACATCGAACGAAGACTGACGAAGTACCCTGTTAAAAGAGATCTGAAAAGAAGATCCTGAAAATAGTTGAGGGGAGTTAAACCTCGCTGATTGAATTAATACTATGGTTATGTTATGCACTCTTGAGGATTTCAAATGATACATATACATATACATATATATATGTATTACATCCATAAATGCAATTTCATAACATAATGATTTTGTTCATAATCATGTATGCATTCTCCATATTAACATCATGTCACATAATCATCACAATCACGAATAAAAAATATTAGTGGAGGACTGATGACTAACCCTATAACATTCCCCTTACCCATAGACTATAGCCATAGGGGCTCTCTTGTTCCACACGAGTCACTTGGTCCAATGTAGTGGACTATCATCCGAGAGTCATACTCAACCGAACTGCCACAACCTCATTACGACATGATTGTCGTCCCATAGCAAGCTCGACTGAACTGCCACTATCACGCTACCTCTCATGTTCCATATATCAATTGGCATTCGAGAGAAAGATCTACCAAACCGGCCCAACTGCGTTATATCTCAATCAATAGATCGAATACTAACCTCAAATCTATACCCGACTAATTGACTCACTATGCACACAACCTAGTGACACCCACCAGGTAACTCATAATATAATAATCCTCCACATCATAACATATCAAAACAAGCACAACATTGCACAAAAAAAATATGTATACATTTGTCAATCCATATGTATGAATGTCATGTATGCATATGATAATGATGGTGATTTCCATGATGAATATGAAAATGAATTCCAATGCATGCTCATAACCATAAGTATTAACTCACGAGTAGAATGCACTCCTTCATAATGAACCTAGTGTCTCGAAGTGGAGGGTTTTGCTCCTAATTGATTTATAAAAAGAAAAGTAGGAATGACCATTAGGATTTAAAACTTAAACTAATTTTTAGATACCTCGAGAATAAGACCATGAATCAATATTAAAGAGATCTATTTTCTATTTAAAAATGATGATGTCATGTTTTACGAGGAGCCTACTGAAAATTCAGCAGAGTTTCTCCTGTAAAATGGATATTCCCCTTCTAAAAGAAGGGTCATACTTACAATGAAAAGACACCTCCAAAACCACTAGTAATCAAAGCTCAATTTGGACCTCCAAACTACATGTCTATGCACAATTGAGTCGACATTTATATCGCAAAATCCAAAATGACCCAATTCATAATTCAAATATACCAATTTCTATTTGATATACCCTTATTTATACTCAATACATCCAGATATTCTCAATTCTAATCACTAACAACTCAATTTAATCATTTTCAAGCATTTCTATAGGAATATAACCCTTTTTAAATTTTTTTATCTCACAAAATATGAAGAATTTCAATACATTGCTTTTATGAAAATTGATCTACATAATATTTGAAAATTTTTAAAATTATTTATGACCATTTCTGGGTTGGTCAGAAAATTATCATCGTTACTAGAGCATGGGGTACACGCGTCGGCGCTGGAGGAACGGTGATCTTCACCTTTAGGAATCCAATGACACTGATCTCGTGTCAAAACTCCTCTCGGTTTGCAAAAATCAAAGGATTAAAGCTCATAGGTGACCCATTTCTGTTCACCGATAAAATGGCCCGATTGGTGTCGAGTTTCCCTTCTTTCCTACAATTTTAAGGACGTTCGACACAATGGTGGTATTAGTTTAGCCCAAAAATGACTAAAATGGGAGATCGGTGACTTAACTAAAAGAACTGAAACTTTTAGTCATGATTCCTCCAAATTTGGATCATTTTTTAAGAAACAAATTTGTGAGTTTCCTAGAATGTCCCAAGAGCTTTCTGTAAAGCACTAGATCGCCAGAAATGGTTGTTAGACGGTGAAGATGTGAGTTTCGGAAGTTTATAGTGAATAGCAACTTATAAAGAAAAGGGTTTAAGAGATAAATATACTTGAGTTTTTTAAAACTCAACTTATATTTTTATAAACTTTTTTTGTTATTGGTTCATTACAATTAATTTAACAAAAATTTGGATCATTACATTGTTAAGAGTAGACTATCTTATTTGGAAACACATTTTCTTGATGAATTTTAAATTACAGAAAAATTATAGGTCTTATTAAAGTTATGGTTAAATTATATTTGATTTAATATGAGGTTTTTGTGTAAGATTAGACCAATTAAAGTTTAGGGTTAATTACTAAAAAAATTCTAAACTTTACTAAGTATCTCGATTATAACTTAAACTTAAAAAATGACGATAAAATATTCAAACTTTTAATTTTTTTGTAAAAATAGTCGACGTTAGACTTTCTATTAATATCGCTGCCATGACAAGCCAAATCAGTTATTATAAATTCCAAGTCGATGCCAAGTGTAATATCACATTAGATATTAATTTAATTAATATTAAAAAATAAAAACATATCCTACCTAATCTTCTCTTTTCCATAATTAAAAGGTATGAACTATGGGAAACAAATTTAAAAGATGTCCAATAAAAATTCAACAAAAGATAGAATGTATGATTTATCACTTGACATTGTCCTCAAATGTGTGAGTTTTATTCCTCAATCAAAAGTTGGGCCCTCTGGAATAGGGCACTAGGAGAATGTAATGATCAGAGGTTACAAATTCAATAGAGGAAATTTCAAGAGTCTTGTATGTAGTTTACCTTTGCAGAACTATCAACTTCCTCTAGGTTCTATAGTATCATTACATTTACATCTTCAGTATTTGGTAACTAATCCTGCTTGAAAGATTTTGATGGGCGAAATCTGCAATAGAACAAAGGGTAAATGGATTGGAGGGGTGAATGGAGAAGAGGGGAGAGAGAGTAAAAATACTGCAATGCAAAGCTTGATGTTTCTTTTTTAAATATGCAATAAATATGTAGGAAGCTATTGTGAGCATGGCCACTGCAGGAGGCATTTTTTGGGATGGTCATCGGTGGATACATCAACGATAGGTTTTGGTTCAGCCAGATTTTGCTGAGGCTGGATGTCGTCGCTTGGATCCATGTCTCTGTGCGACTACAGCTGCTGAATACCTGCAAAACAAATAAGGCACGCCGGGGGTTGGTTCCCGGAAGGCCCCTCCGACGCTCAAGTCAGTCTTTTTGTAAGTGGTGTGGTGATTGTAAACAAAGTGGAGCCGGGTTTCTTGTGTCGTACCTGAATTATGGAGGAATAGTATATACCTGGAATCACTAGGTTTAGGTCTTTATGTGAGTCTTTACGCTTGCATGGGAGACTATCTTCTACAACTGAGCCGTCGATATCTAGACCTGGGATTGGGCCTTATACGGCTGGCCCAGCCGACCCAACCAGGTTTGTTTTTTTCGCTTTACTGCATACTTCTCGAGTATATGAAAGAAATAAAGGATACCAGTTGTGAGAAAATTGGGATAAAAGGAAGAGTAGGTTAGATTGTGTTTTTATTTTTTAATATTAATTAAATTAATATTTGACGTGAAAACTTATGTATAATTGGCATTTACGTGGAATTTATAGCAGATGACATGACTTCATGTTAGCATTGTTAACATAAATTTGACGTTAGGTTAATTAAAAAAATTAAAAGTTCAGACTTTATTACAAATTTAAGTAAAATTTGAATTTTTTTAATAATTAATCCTAAAGTATACTTTTATAAACCTACCTTTATATAAAATTGTAACCACCATTAACTGGATAGTCAAAAAAAAAAAAAAACCTTAGGACGTAGACACATCAATATTAACCAAATCTTGATAAAAATCCTTTTATGTTTTTATTTATTTTCTTTATTCTATTCTTGCTGGACATTATTCTCTATAATTAGTAATAATTAGCCATTCACAATTAAATAAAAATGTACAACTTAGTGTTTTTCTTAATTTGACGTCAACTTTGATTTTGTAATAAATATTTCACAGAGTTTAAATAGCTCTTAACAGTAAATCTTGATATTTGTCGGTCAAATCATAAGGCATTTTAATTTGTATAATCTTTGAATACATCAATTATTTTGAGGGTAATTCATGATAATGACATCAATGACAAGGACCTTAAAATAACCATGATGCACATTCATTAAATACATTTATTGTGAAGATAGAAGATGATCCGCATGCATATATATAATTTTAGCTGGAATAATTCAGAACTTGATAAGGATCTTGACGCAATCTTGTTGCTTGGCAAGTTGCAAAATTTTATCCATCTCCGCCATTGAAACCTTATGAGTCAAAAGTTCGTGAAGATGCAGTTCCTGAAAAAAACAAAAGATAGGCAATTAACAACAAATTTATAAAGTCTCATTCTGGCATTCTCTATTACAGAATCACTCGAGAGGAAACAGGTTACCTGGCTCATTATTAGTTGAACTTATTATTAATTTAGCATAAACAAAGTGTACATATGTCACTCCAATTTTAATATATTCTCTGAAATAAATATTAAATTTTATTTTTATTAAATGTCTTGTTGAATGTTATTTTGTAGTTTAAATAAATATAAAAAAAAGTTATTTCAATTCTTCTAAAAAAGGAAAAGGTTATATCTTTTGGATGTCAACCATTAGAGTACCTTGTTGTAGCATTTGTCAAAAATAAAAGGGAGATCAGATTTGATCTTGAGTCCTCCGAAAACAGTACCCTTCAAAGTTCCACCACACAACAGGGGAAAGAAGATGATGGGGACAGTAGCTTCTTCTGTAGCTCCGACTAGTATTGTTTTTCCTGCTCCCTAGCAAAGCCACAGTACAAGAGACTCCTAATTAACCTCAGAGGAGAACTGAAACTAAACTGAATTCGTGTAGAAACATAAGAACTTAATATTTGGTTCTTACAAGTTTGGCCGATAGTAAGGCTTCATTAACCAAGCCCGGCACACCAGTGCATTCAAAGCAATAATCTACCCCAAACCCACCGCTCAAATCTTTAACCAATTCAGAAATGGGTTTGTCAGACTCATGACCAGAGTGAATGAAGTG
>JAOTBA010000002.1:11417823-11432641 GCA_025629845.1 Erythroxylum squamatum
AGTTAGAACTGTTACTTTTGTCTTATTGTATAGTACTTTGTGTAAAGTGTTTGGAGGATTGTACAGACAGATGAAACGAACAGTTGTATAAATTACTGAGTTTGATGAAATGAAATGGAACACAGTTTGGTTTTAAAAAAAGTTGCCAATTTCTTATTAATGTTTTATTATTGTGATGCCATGTGGAGTATATTGGTGTTGTCAGTAGTTCTCTCTTACTGTAGGATATGTACCAGAATGACCTACGGGCGTTCCGGTGGGTACTCTATGGTAAGGGGGCGCTACATTATAGTTGTATTTTTTTTAGAGTGTGGTGGTATTTTTTGTATAGTGTGGTGATATGTCTCATATAGTATAATTGTATTTTTTTTGTATATTCTGGGGATATCTTTTGTATGGTGTGGTGATGTGTTATTTTTTATATTTTTGAGACCCATATATCCTATATTGACAACTTATATAGTGCCCACCAATCTAAAATTTCAAAATTTTGGATATTTTAATGCTCAAGGCATGAATTTTATTTGCTATTTCAAGCTAAATTTTACATATTTTCACCATCTTGCTATATCACGATAAACTTTTTATATCTCTTCAAAGAACTTAGGAATATATATTATTGAAAATATTTATTTAGACTCTTACATTTAAATGGTAAAATTAGAGATGTGTAATGTAATTAAGCTTTATTTTTAAGATACTAAATGGGTTAAAGTGAATATGAACTAATAATGCCCTATAAGAAAAGATGAGACAATGAAAAATAATTACAGCAAGAAACTTACAAGATTAAATTGATAATCTAATTGAAAATATAAGAATGAAAAGGGAAGCTGCTTATATAAGCTTATCAAAGGGTTTGTAAAAGTTAATAATGATGCTTGCAATTTGATTCTCTCAGTATAAGATTCTTTAATTTCATTAAAAAAAGGTTGTGAAAGTTTTCCAATTAGAGGTAATGTTTGCACATGCTTACCAAAAAAAGAATAAAAAGATTAAATGATTCATTTGTGAGCTTAAACTCAATTGATAGGTGATGTTTCACCTCACTTGAAGACTTAGACTTATGACTGAACCTTCCAATTTTCTTCAAATCAGAGTGATACTTCAGTGTGTAGACTCACAAGTCTTTCTAATTATCTTTTAAAATTTAAGATTTAATGAGAATACCTCAAGATATTATTTGGAAAACATATTAAAACTTTCTTTCTTTCCCCTTTTTTTAGTCTGTTTTACTACTTTCTCTTTATTTTGTAGCTTCTTGCTAGTCCATTTTTTAGTCTCTGATTTCTCACCAGTCCTCCACCTATTTTGATTGTTTATTCCTTACATTGAAATTCTTAAGTTATCCTTTAATTCATAAAATCATTTACATATTTTAATATTATTTTATCCTAGTTAGCACCTGTAGGCCAAGAATAGCCACCATTCAAGAGTCATGAAGTGTTTTCCTTTCCTTTTAAAATACTTAAAAACTTATGGATAATAAATTGTTTACTACATTAGACTTTAAAGTGATTGTTTATAATCATACAAACTTGTTGTTAAAGCTATAGATGTAATAAACTAGGTTATAACAAAATATATAATCTTGGTCCAATATCCTTGATTTCTTAATCAAGATAAAAAGGTTAGATGACTATATGAAAAAATGGTTATTTTGGATGCAAATGTGATGTGCATAAAAAATGCACATATTTTCAAGTATTTTACTTGATTTTAATATCAAATTACCTTGCCCTACTTAGTTTTTGATTTCTTTTTAAGTAATTATGATAAATTGGCCTTGGTATGAAATTTATTAGAATTGGAGGCTATTTTAAGATAAAATAAACAAAATCACAACTTATAGAGGATTATTGTTTAATTCATGCTCGTGTGCTAACTCGTGTCCTTTATTAATCAAGCGTAGCAAGAGACATAAATTAAAATATGGCCTACATGGCCAAGAGAGAGACTGCTTGACATGGAAAAAGATCCATAAAGCAGTATGGCTTGAGCCACATTCATATCATACAATATGTATTAATTTGAAAAGAAATAGTGAGATCCATAGTTTAGGGATACAATTGTGCCAAATATTGTGTCTCTCCCTTAGAGGCGACAGACAAATTCATATCTTGGGCTATGAATCTGACCCAGACCATGTTCAAGGGCATGAAAACATATATAATGCATAGAAACCCTAATTTTTTGAAGACTTAGATACTTTAGATAATATTTTTCTCTCTAAAGGTTAAGGTTAGCTGTGAAGAGATCCAAGAACTCTTAAAAGGTCGGTTCCGAGGATGTTTTCACTAAAAAGTCAACATTTGGACATCATTATAATGGATTAAGCTATCTTTGAAATCTATATTTTGATCTGGATAGATTTTTATCATGTCTTCCATGTTTTTGTCTATTACTTTTATTGTTTTGATTATGAATAGTGGCTAAATTTTTTTGTTTAGATAAGGGAAAATATAGTTTTTATATTTTGTATAGATTGATTTATATTAATTAATTAACAAGATATATTTTTAAATTCATCTTAATCTATGAATTAATTATACTAATAGTTGATTTGATTTTAATTCACTTATGAATGCCTCAAAAGAGCCTACCTATAAGTGGACCATAATTTAGGCAAGAGGGGTTAAACACCATGCTCAAGAGTGACCTACTTGATCTTTCTAGTGTTAGGGTGAAACCTTTTATAAGATTCATAAATCTTAGTGCATTCAAAAGAGTGTTATTTTGATAGAGATACAAGTTAATCAATCAAAAAGTAAATGGATATAGCTTGGGAGAATGTAGTTTCATTGTTTAAGAGATATTTTCATTATAGATTAATATATCCATTTCACTGAATCATGAAAACAAAAGTAATACTAAGGGATGTACTTGTTTAAACATTGATATTATATTTAATTCTCTATTAAAATATCAACTTGTTCTTAATTGTCTTATCTACATATTTAGCTTTATTTTAGTTTACATTTTACTAGTCAAAATTCATCAAAATCACTCTTTAATTTATTTAGTTTAGACTAGTAAGTAGTTTTAGGCTTTCTATTATACACTACTTCCTTAAGGGAGTAACTCGTAATTACCATTTTATCACTTGCTAATGAAAGTTACACTACTTATGGGTAATAGATTAGTGATAAGAAAATTTATAGCTAGGATAAATCGAGAGAAACAACACCACCAATTTTTTTGTGCCATTTCTCAGGAAACAACTAGTTTTTAGAAAATATATTAACTAGTTTTCTAGTCTTGTATATTTGTTTTCTTTTTTAAATTTATTTTTAAATTTATTGTTTTATTTTTTATGTTTTTGTTTTTGTTTTACTTTGATTTCAAAGGTATCCTTTGTGTATAATAAGAATCTGACATTTTTCTTTCCTAGAGAAAGACCGAGAGTTAGGGAGAACACTTTGTCAAATTAAAAAGGAACAAATTTTTAAGAAATTATAAACATACTGGACATACAATGTAAAACTATAGGAGAGTATAGAATAATGATGGACTGTGCCAAACCATCTTTTATGAGTACGTAATTGGGCATTGTAAGGACAAAGATTAATGTTAATTATTTGTAATCAAGCTTAATGAAAATTTATATAAACTATTGGAGAAATACAAGGATTTGCTTAAAAAGTGCTTGCACCATAACCGTACTATATAAATGCAAATAAAAACTTCTACAATGGTTTGTCAATTCTACAATACAATTTATAGGCTTTTCAACGTGCAAGATATTGAATAATGATACTTCAAATTCTACCCTAGAGTTGATAAAAGAGATGAAAATGACCAACTACTAGGGGTAGTCAAGAAGTGTAAGAATATATAGATTGTCAGGGATTAATAATGTACACACCATAACTGCTTTGATGGCTCAGATGGAAGTAAAGGCAAGAAAATTAGACAACCTAAGTTCTTCATTAAAAATAGCTCAAGTTATAACCTGTGAATTATATTGGAGATGACACCAAGGTATAGAATTTTAAGCTGGATCTCATAACTAAATCAATAGAAAAGTTGAATTTATATTAAGTTTTTGAAGACCAAATACTCTATATAATAAGACGTATAATTTAGGGCTGAGAAATTATTCAAGTTTATCCTGAAGAAATCAATAAGCTTAAAGATAACTTCGATTTAAATAACCTATGCATAAAGAGAAGCAATCGAATTTAGAAGAGATGATAAGAGACTTCAAACAAGCAACTGCTTCTTAATTCCAAAATCATAAAGGTCCAATAAGAAATCTCGAAGTTAAAATCAATTACTTGATAAAGTTCATAATGAAGAGACCATAAGAACATTTCTTAATGATGCCATTCCCAAAACTAAGGAGAATGTGAAGGAATTTTCCCTAGGGGATGAAGAGTCAATATCAAGAAGGAAAAAGAGAACAAGGTAAGAGCACCAGTAAAGGAGTACTGACTAAAAATTCTTTACCATTCAAGGTTAATCCAGAATACCATCAAAGAGGAAAGTAATACTCAAAATGAGTATGAAGATAATGCAGAGGAAGATTTAGAAGAGGAGGAACTTAAGGATCAAGAGAAAATATCAACTGTAAGTAACATTGAAATACTCCAAAGACTACATACTACCAAAGATGGACGACTTATGCCTGTTGAAACCACTAGAAAATAAAATCTAACTTTGCATAACTAAATTTGTAGTAATGGTGAGAAGGATTGTATCCAAACAGATTGTGTGTTTAGCTGTTGTAATAAATCAATCAATGTAAAGGAATAGGAGGGGGTTTTGACTAAATTCAATTAAGAAAATAAAGTGTAACTAATTATTAAAGAAAAATCAAATCAAGCAGTACAAAATTACTAGAATTTATCAAATTTTGTTTGGCATCCAATTCGCATATCAATCTCAACCTTCACATAAATATGCATAATCAATTATTATGTTTTTCTCGTACCTCTCTTTAAAACTATTAACCGCAGATTAACGACAAGTTCTGTTAATCCCAATTTTCCCTTAGGTTGTATCTAATTAAAACAAGCTCTTTAATTAGGTCTACCGATCAAATATCCTAAAATAAGGTCTCTAGATATAGTGCAACAACCGTATAATGTAATAAAAAATAGGTTAATCTAAGCAACAACCATATAAGCTTAGGTCATTATATCAAAATTATCAAATAATGATCACATTCCACCTAAAACTTGATAATGAGTTAGATATTGTTGGTTTCCTTTACATAGATTTTACTAATGAAGTTATAATTTTATTTAGATATGGAAGTAAAGTTTGAGCATAGCTCGACCCAATTCGATCTGACCTAAAGTCAACGGGTCTGATTCAGTTTGACTAGGCTTCAGGCTATACTAAAATTTGATTTCAAAATTTCGAAGACCTAACTCAGTCTGTCCGAGCCTAACCCTTTTAGGCTTAAAAATTATAGGGAAAAGAATGTTATTCTATATTTTAATTTAAAAAATATAAAAAATTTCTATCTCAACTAGGCTTCGAACTGTCCCGAATCGATCAAACATGAGTTTATAATCAGGTTTCTCTATCCTAAGTCAGGATATAAATTTTCAAGCCAAACTCAGCTCGAGTCATCCTAACCCATTCCCTTCCTTAATTTTGTCAGGTTACATGCGAAAATATCTATATATAAAATCTCACTAACTTTTTAGATGATTGTTCGATCAAAATTTTCAAATTATACTTTTTTAATACTTATTTTTTTGAATAACTATATCTAAAAAACCATTTGTTAGGTCTATTTATTAATGGGAAATATTTTTGAAATTAGTTATTAATATGTTGATTCTATAGATTTTTAAAAATAAACTATATAAATTACTTGTAATATCCTAGTTTGATTATTGTATTGTGTAATGTGTTGTACGTGCATTTTATAGAGTATGATCTATTTATGATAAACTAGAGTAATTTAAGCATTTAAAAGTATTATTGAAGTTATAATGGAGATCACAGATAGACCAGAGATAGTTTTAAACTCAACCAGAAATTTTGTAAAAAATTTTCAAAAACTCTGAAAAGCTACGGAAAGAGTCCGACAGAGCTTTAAAATCCATGAAATTTTCTTTGAAGATTTAAATGATACTTTTGAACAAAATCTGGATGATTTGGTGAGTAGTATTTATTGATGAATAGTGAATCCGAGTGAATAGTATTTTTACTTGAATAGTAATTTTGGGGACCCAATCCCAAAAACTTGAAAGATACCTGAAATAGGTATTAGAGTCTAATGATACAAAAATGGATCGAAAATAAGCCCAATTGGATGAATTTCAGGAGTTTTGAAAGTTTAGGGTTAAAATGCTCTTTTTGGAAAATAATAGGTATTGATGATTTTAAACCCATTCGAAATTTTTAAAAGCATCCAATCAACAAGTATTGACCCTAATTAGAGTATTTCATGGTCAATTTGATGATAAGGTGAAATATTTTCAGGATTTAATTTGGATAGTTGGTGAATTAAATGCATTAAAGGGCAATTTGGTCTTTTTGCATTCATTAAAGGGAAATTTGGTATTCTTACAAAAATTTAGTGAATTGATGAGTCATTAGAAGAGAACCAATTAAATGGTGACAAGTGGCATGGGTAAAAGTGTAAATATAAGACATTTTGGTAAAGTTGTAATTATAAGATGTTATTAAGGATAAAGGTGTAATTATAATGGAAATGGGGGCAAACTTGTAATTAAACAAAGACTTCATCTTCTTGAAATGTTGGTGGCTGGCTATTGATGAGAGAAACGTAGAGAAAGAGAGAGAGAAAAAGAAAAGAAAAGAGAAAGGAGAAGAGAGAGCTACAGCTAAGCCAACTTGAAGTGATCCAAACCATTTTTCATGCTCTTCTACCTCCAATCAAGCATCCAATAAAGTTCCATAGTCATTCAAGTGAAGAAGAAGAAGAAAATGGGTTGGTAACCTTACTAATCTTGTTGAAAAATATGATTTGTTAGGTTATAGGTTAGATTTGGTTTTAATGGTGTTATTTACAACCTTTTGATGTAATATCAAGGTTTTATTGCATTGGAAGCAATTGGGAGAAGAAAATCACGTGAATCAAGTGTATGGAACCTTGTTCAAATGGTGAGATCTATTGCCTAAAGTGTCTTAAGTTGTTACTTGATGATTTATGAGTAACGAATGGCATTAGGAAGTTGGTTTAATGATGAAAGAATGAAAGAAAAACTATGGAAATAATTAGATGAGTTTTCCGTTAGGGTTTTTAATGTATTATGATCCAAAATTCTATTTTGATGTTTTATGATGTTCATAGCATTATTTTGATGATAATAAAGTAAAGAAATGAAAAAGAATTGGTTTTGGTCGAAATTCGGCCCAGAGAGTTTGATTTTGTAAAAACATTGCTTTTATGGCTTAAATGTGTGTACTAAAATGTCCTAGAAGTGAATTTAGATTATTTGTAATGTTAGAAATCAAATGGAATTGAATTGGAAGAGTTTAATGTATAATATGTTAAGTTTAGCCTTAAGACATTTTTGGTATAAAAGCATGGTTATGATGTAATGACCATGTCAATGTGATTAAGGATGGTCATTATGTATATTTATGGCATTGGAATTATTAAACAAAGTGTTATATTATTATTTGGAGAAAATTAGTATATGGAGTGTATATGGAAAGTAATATAGTTTATGGTATATTTGATTGAAAATTGTATTAAGGAGTTGAATGTAGTTGTATTAGGTTTTCGGATCAAAAAACGAAGCTAACTGAAGGGTTTCAAAGTGGTGAAAAGGAAATTAGCAAGTAATGGGTGTATTTTAATTTCACTTCCATAAAAGTTAATTTAAGTTTTAGGAAGTTAATTTCATTTTAAATTTCCCACTAATTTCCTTTTCGCCACTTTGAAACCCTTCAGTTGATTTTGTTTTTCGATTTGAAAAACTAATATGAATGCATTCAACTCCTTAATACATTTTCCAATCAAATACCATAAACCATATCAACTTTATTCGCTTTCATATACACTCTATAAACTAATTTTCTCCAAATAATAACGTAACACTGCATTTAACAATTCCAATAATCGAATTAAATCCTGAAAATATTTTACAACTGTCTTATCATCAAATTTACCATGAAATACTCTAATTGGGATCAATACTTGTTGATTGGAAGTTTTTAAAAATTTCAAATGGGTTTAAAATCATCAATACCTATTATTTTCCAAAAAGGGCATTTTAACCCTAAACTTTCAGAACTCCCGAAATTCACCCGATTAGGCTTATTTTCAATCCATTTCAGTATCATTAGACTCTAATACTTACTTCAGGTATTTTTCAAGTTTTCGGGGTTGGGTCCCCAAAAATCACTATTCAAGTGAAAATACTATTCACCCCGATTCACTATTCATCCAAAAATACTATTAACCAAAATCATCTAGATTTTATTCAAAAGTGTCATTTAAATTCTCAAAGCACATTTCAAGACTTTTAAAGCTCGTTTAGACTCATTTCGTAGCTTTTCAGAGTTTTTAAAAAATTTCTAAAAAATTTCTAGTCAAATCTAAAACCATCTCTGGTATATCCGTGATCTCCATTATAACCTCAATAATACTTTTAACGCTTCAATTACTCTAATATACCATAAATAGAGCATACTCTATAAAATGCATGTACAACACATTACACAGTATAATAATCGAACTAGGATATTACAAATTCTTCCTCCTTTTAGAAATTTCGTGCTAAAAAAAACACAGTGATCTCAAACATATGGATATTAACTTCATATCCATTCTTCGAGCTTCCATTATGTCAATCACTTCATAGGGACCAACATATCCTGGGTTTAGCTTATTACATTGTCGAAAACAAACTATTCCTTTCTTTAATGATATTCGCAAAAGTTCCTTGATTTTTCAACTTCAAACTCCATATTCTTCCTCCATTTCCAAACCTAACTCTGCTGTCAATGTTAGGTACAATCATATTGACCCATATACTTTTGATCTTATTTATGGTTATCTGAACTAGTTCAGTCCAACCAATTTACCTTCATCTATCTCATCCTCATATACTAACACTTATACTTCTAATCACTTACAACTTGATTAATCTATTAAGAGAATACCTACTTTAGATGGTTAGGAATTGGGTAGATTTTATAATTCGATCCTTTATCTTACATACACTATCATATCCCAAAATCTCCTTACAATCAAAAATAAACTTGCCCTTAAAAACAAAATTTTATGCTAAGATTGATATTTATTCTAATCAATCATTCCATAAGGTCATAAAATTTAAACATATCAAAAGTCAACCACCAATTACTCATATAAATAAATAATCTTCAACTAATAAAACCGTAATAAGCAATTTCATCCTCTAGATATATTCACAAATTACTGTTCTAGCATTAAAATATTGAATAACCTAATAAACTTATGTAATTATTGAGTTATAGAATTGAATAACTTGTATAGTAATCTCTTAGTACTGTTCTAAATATCATGGCTCATATGCTAAAAGATCGAAGCATTTTACGTTTCCTGGGGAATTCTATATCTCAGTTCCCTTGTGTACAAAACCTAACTTCCTTTATAAGTAATTCACATCGACATAATGTACTATTAGTCAATTTACTTCTTAGTACGAATTCATAGTTGTAACATACCACGCTCAAGATAGAAGTAGAAGTGATGGGATTTAAAGTGTGTAGACAAAATTGAAAGGAAATCAAATTACCTTGAGAGGTTAAACTTGGAACTGGAATGGTTGTTTAATTACCATGTTAAGAGTTTATGAATTAATATAAAATTATATTATTGGATTTGATATCAGAATTTCATGATGGTTACATATCTTATATTTCTGAATTGATCGAGAACATATTTAAGTAAGATGAAATAAATGATAGCGATATATGTGGAAGTCCTCAAGGTTAAGTTAATCAATTATTGTGAGTACACATTTGATAATGTCGTTACTTTGGCAAATGATGTTACTGAGCATATATGTAGTACATGCTTGGATATGGTACAAGGAGGAATCAATGACATATTGAGATGAATCAGAGTAGTGTAGTGGAATCATGGATTTATGTGAATAATTGAATATATTGAAATGGTGACTACTAAGGATAGGTAACTTTTGTATGGTCATAGAATACGTAAATGTTATCCATAATTAATTGAGGTTAAGGTATCATTAGCTTAAGATATTAATTAGTGACTTTTCGAAAATAAATCTCTAAATAAGGTGCAATGATCTTAATGGTACATACCAAGGCATAAGAGTAAATGTATATGCCTATCGTTCACTGAGCTTTAGTATATAGAACATTCTGATTATGTGAAATATAATGGTAATTGATCTTATTGAGATATTATGAATGGCCGAAAAGCAACGACAAACATAGTCAAATGATAAGGATTTCATGAATAGTACAGATCATTGAGGTAAGAAAATTTTTCTTTTTATGAGAACTTTCACTGAATTGTATCATGTAGACCAAATGTTCCAATTTTAAGAATGGATAAATATTAAACGAATTAGAAGTAAATATTGGAGTCGAATAATTATGATATTCAAGCATGAGAAGCTACATAGGAAATTGAAGAGAACATAAGACAATATAGGCCCCATCTGTTGAATCAGTTAGTTAAAAATTTCGAGGACGAAATATCTTAAAAGGGGAGAATTATGGTAGCTCGTCTCTTAAATTGTTGAAGGATCTAAAGTGTTAGACTATTGAGTCACATAAGTGATATCATATAGAATGAATTTGGAACATTTGTGATATGATTTTATGATTGTATTCATTGCACTCAGTTGACATATTTCGGGGTATGAAATTAAAATGAATGTAACATGAATGTGTATTTCCAGTGTCTTGTACTTTAGGTTACCAATGATAGGAATTGATGGACTATAATTTGTAACTTGGAATTTATTGTTTCATTTGAGGAATTGATGAATTAAAATGTACATTGAGTCTAGGTAAAATGCTAAATGGCAAGACAAGTGGATACATGGAAAATTAGGATGACAAAGCTTATAAAATGAGTGACATTTGGAATAAAAATTAATTGAAAAATGGCATTGATCATTGAGTAGCAAATGGACTAGTAACTAGGTGATGTTTGGTAGCTTATGGAGTGGATAAATGGCTTACATGCTTAGGGGCATATGTCATGGTACTAAAGTGACACCTAGCACCCAATGTGTCAAGTTTCTGCAGGACTAGTTTAGCTTTGTTCATTTTTATCTTTTCCATTACTCTCACCACCAAAACCATCATGGCTTCTGCATCTTGCTTCCATTTCATTCATAGTCACTCAGGATACAGATAAAAATCTACTCAAAGATAGCCATAGTCTGCTAAAAAATAGCTATCATTATTTTTCCTTGTTGAAAACCAACCTATTGATACCTTGAATTGGTGATGATTTTGGATGCATGGAGAGCTAGGTTAACTTAATGAATTTAGCTGGAATTTGAGTTAGACAAGTAAGTAAAAGATTGTCCTTTATGGCATGTTATAATAGAGAGTTTATGATGATTGAATTGGTATGGATTGTATATGATATTGATGATGAAGTGTGCTAGAAATTGATACATGAACTTGGATACTTTTCTGTCTTGTTCTTGTTATATGAAAATCATGGGTTATATAGGTTGGTTTATGGATGAATTAAATTGAATTTTGAATTACAATAAAGGTGAATTTATTCTAAAGAAAAAGTGCTAGTTTAGTGTTTTTGAAATGGGAAAGAACTAGGACTACATAAATGATAGTGAATGAAAGTTGGTGTTTTGATTTTTGATGCATGAAAGACAATAGTTTATAAGCTATCAATTGAATGATTTTAAGTTGGAATTAGAGATGAACTTGATAAGGAAATTGAAGTATAATTAAGGTACAAATGAGGTATAATTAATGAACTATGATGAAGATGTATGAATTTGGTATGAAGATGTTAAAAGCTGGAAAAATTTTCAAGGAAAATGAAGGAGTACCTTTAGTTTACCTATCCCATGATCGTGGGAGCTACATAAGCTCCTTCCCACGATCATGGGCAATGCTTTGAAGTGAAAATAATGTGTTTTATGTTATGGTTACACCATATAACGGTAAGTTTCTTTACTTTGGGGCATTAGGACATGATTGGGCCTTGAAATGAACCTAGAAAGTTGCTTGATTAAGTGATTAAGTGTTCGATAAGTTTAAGTTATTAATTGAGGTTATAAATTAAGGAATGGATTATTTGATATCAATGTATAAGAATTTTGGAAGTATGAGTTGTTAATAGTATAAAGATGTTCTTATGAATGTAAATGTAATCCAAATGATATAAGTAATGAAATAGATATGGTTGAATGAGAATTTGGAAATTGTGTGAATATATAATGCTAGGAAAGGATTGATGAATGTATGATTGATGAATTGAGGGTAACCAAACTTACTTAAGGAATAAACCTAATTGCAAACTAGATATATACAAGCTATGATGAATGAATGATCAAGATTAGTGAATAAAGATACATACCCGGGATAGTCAATTGAGCATGCATTGAACATAACACATATAAACATGTGTATGATTGACTAATCATATGATTGATCAACTTAGTAATGTGTGAACTATATATGTATATTGCATGATTAAAGAAGCGCAAGTAGATCGTTAGCATCTAGATATTACGGGGTCACTAAGGCAATAGCTTATATGGAGCGTATTGTGAGTTAACCTAGATGTTTTCTCACTATGGTTGAGTTGTTTTGAATAATGTCAATTACTGAATTATTACTAATATGATTGTGATAATTTTGAACATTGTTGGTCCGAGGAGTTTGATATTTAGGATTGTATTGGAAGTGCTTTCTAAATGTATATGAATATGGAAAAGGTGTTCTCAACTGTATGTTGAATGTCAGACTTAGATCCGATGAATATGCTAAATGACTGTGCATACTAAATAAAAGTTATTGATAACATATTATGTGAAATGATGCATTTCGTCACATGAATTTGCATGATCAAATAAAGGAGTTATGACTTAAGTGACCAACGTAAAAAAGAGCTTAAAGCTCAGGAAATATGCACAAAGAACCACAAGCTTAACGATTAATAAGCTCAGTATCTATAATGGGAATGGACAATATCTGAAATGAGCCGGGTATCCACAAGGGATACGAAACAGTTAAATAGGTGCTCTGTCATAACAAAAATAAAAATTAAAGTGGAATCTTATATGCATTTGCATATTTATATCATTACATGTATCATATGAATGATTGCAAAGAATGACTAAATTGAGTTAATATAATGATATGCAATGTTTGTGTACATGTTGATGATTTGAATGGCTGGATTATTCTGAAATGATTATATAAAATGTTTGTATTCATAATGGACTTGTTGAAAAATGATGTATATTATGATCAATTACTAAATTCTGAATGATGTGATATATGGGATTTGATTCTGAATGATGTGAGATACTAATTGAACTGTGTTATATTCTTGTGATGTTTATGTTCTGTTTTGAGGGAGCACGTCGATGATAGTTCATTCACTGAGTTCGCAAAACTAATCAAAATTGCAACGTTGATTTTTCAAGTTCAGAAGAGATCTAGCTAGTCTAGTTGAAGTAGCTTCTGCATTTGGATATAGGTCAGTGTCGGGATCAGTTGTACCTGCAAATGTTTTAGTTATGTGTACCAAGAATTGTATCACTAAACTGTTGTATAATGTACATATGAATTTTAGAAATGACATGACATTTGAGATTGTATATGTTTGTAAATGAAATGGGACAAAATGATTATGATTGAATACTCTACAAAAAGGCATGTTAAGACGGTCGCGTTTCCAAATTTTCCAAAATTTTAAGGCATCATATATCAACTCATTACATATTTTAACCATTTCAAATCAAAAGAGCTCAGAGAGTGTAATCAGTTTACAAAAATGTTAAACTTTTCATAACAACATAAGTGCAATATTCCCATACAATCATAAAGCTCATGGTAAAGCATTTTCCATAACAATCTATTCGTGCATCATAACAATTGGTACTTAAATACATTTTGTAAAGCACAATTTCAATTTTTCTAAAATACTATTTCGAATGGCTTTTTTTGAAATTAAACTCATCATCTAAAAGTTTCCATTCTCCTTTTTTCTTTTTCCTTAACCAACAAACAATGATGGCGATAAGAATTATGAAAATTTTTATACTAAAAATAAGTCATTCACTAGAATTGGTACCATAAGGTGCCCCTCAAATCATTTTTAACATAAATAGTGGCGGAACATGACTTTCCTTACTCAACATAGCCCACCACTAGTTCTTTACCATACGATACATTAGAACTAAAGTCACAGAATTGGTTTTGCGTCGCTTACCCATAACTGGTTAACCACTATTTATGGAGCTAGTTTGTATCGCTTACTTGTAATAGGTTAACTGCTATATACAAGGAAAATAGAAAGAAGAGATGGGAAAGTAGGCCTACGCACAAAAAGAAAACAAACTAAGTTAAGGTTCACTAAGAAAATTAACAACAAACAGATAATTGAAAAATGAACAGAAATTAGATGGGTTGCTTCTTTAACTTCTTACGGCTGGACGCCTCAATGTTCATGCTCAAGGTGGGTGCTCAAAGTGATTGATTCCACCGTTTCTTCCTTTTCATATGGATCTATCTCCAAGAATTTTCCAAATACTTCCTCAGCTGTATCCAATAGCAATTGTTAGCATTCATCACTGTTAGACCAATGGTGGTTGACAAATTTAATCCTACTTATGTTTTGATAATAATAAAATGTATAGAATTGGTTAAG
>JAOTBA010000002.1:11457191-11468292 GCA_025629845.1 Erythroxylum squamatum
TGAACTTTTGGCAAGCTTCTTGTTCTCGAGAGTTTTTTTAGATCCTTATTCATATAATGAAGCTGAGATATGGTTTAACCACATATTAAACACAAGATTAGCAATGGTGAAAAAACCTAGCTTTAGTATGATAACTGAGATGAACTCATCATCATCATCATTCAAATTCAATGTATTAAATGACATGTCAATGCTTTCCCATCCAGAATTATCTTCTAAGTCATTCACATCTACCAAACTCAATTCCTTAGAAACAAAATCAGCCAAAAAATCAATATTATCAATGTAAATTGAATATATTGAACTACTTGTATTATTAAGAGTCCTATTACAATTGTTGTAATAGTTAAGAGCATTTTCCTATTAACTTCAGCTTTCTTTGTAAAATCTGGTCTGAAACAGACACTAAGATTTAAAAACGTCCCAACTGCAAACAATGGAGAAGAAAGTTGTCTTTCTCATATGTCATTGATGACTGCAAGATAAGGTGTGTACAAAGAAGACCTATTTTTCATATTAGCCTTGATTGCTTCCTTCGCCCTCACCATGGCATCAAATAATAACTCATTGTTGCCTTTTCATCATTATCAGTTAAACGAAACACTCTCACCAAAGCCTCACAAACTTGGATAACAAATTGGCATTGGGACCAAAATTTAGTATCATCTAGTATAATTCTGGAAACCTCTAATCTAGCAGTAGACCTAGCATACTGAGATGCAACCCATGTATTACTTGTAAACATCTGTCTCAACTCTTTCTTTATCATAACAAAATGGTAAAGTGATAAGAAATTCGTTGCAAATCCTATCACAACAGGACGACACAAATTCCTATCATTGGTAAAATCCTTTCTCATTAAATTCAACACCCATGTATAATTATAGATCAACTTGATCACCATTTTGGCTTTCTGCACAGTCTCGTCAATAATAGGAAAATACTTAGTATCCCCTATATTTTCTAGCATTAAGTCAATGCAATATGCAATACAAGGAGTCCGAGAAAGAAGAATTATAATTATTTTGTAACCTTCTTCTCGTCGCTTTATAAGCATAATTATTGTCAATAATGAACTAAACAATATTTTCTGACCCTACTTTATTCATAACTTCATCGAATATCTCAAATAAAGTATTAGTATTCCTAACAAGGCCAGATGCATCAATAGACTTAAAAAATATTGAGTCATTTATAGAGTAAACCAAAAAATTAATTGATGGTGTGGTGGTGGTTATGGCGGAAATGGTGGCTGGTAGTGGTGGTTTGAAAATTGGATAGTTTTAGTCTTATCAGGTGCAAACAAACCAGTCTATTTCGAACTCATATTCTGGATGATTGGCTGGGTCAAATGGGACGAAATTTGATGTCAAATGTAAGCTCAATATGTGAACTACAACTTTGGTGAAGGAATCGTGACAATCTGATCTCTAGAAAAAAAGTTATGAATTTTCTTGTTAGATAGGTTCTGGATTAGGAAAGTGCTGAAACTGTGGGCTCAATAGTTAGACGATTTCAAAGTGCATTTCTGGGCAAACGGCTGGTCATTTTTGGGTTGTTCTTGAGGCTAAATTGAAGTTCAAGAAGTTAACTACAACATTGATGAAAGAAGTTTCTCCATCGGATGAGTAGAAAAAAAGATATGAATTTTCTTGCAAAGGACGTTCTGGAAGCGGAAAGCTGGAATTGGGCAAATGAAAAGCTGAAATTGTGGAATTCGGTTGGAAAGTTGAATGGATGAAAGATAGGTGATTGTTTTTGGAAACAAACAAAACCCTTTAGTTTTTGGAAACTAATAAAACCCAAATGATAACATTGAATTGCAAATGCAAATTCTCTCTCAATTTGATAAAAATTATCTGATATCCATGAGAGTTTTTACAATGCAACATAAAAGGAAATAAAAGCAAATGAAGGGTCATGAAGGAGAACCACATGTCGGCTTCTCTTCAGCTATTAAACAATAATAAAATGACATAATTAAGGAAACTAAATAATTAAAATTGAGCTGGAACTTAAGTCTCATAAAGGATAAATAAAACAAGATAAATGCATGTATTCACCAAATATCTTCAACCGAAATGGAGTTATACTTGGGCTGAGACCTTGGGCTTCAAATATCATCAAAGAGTGCAATATAAGCTAGATTTTTCTACTGAAATAACATCAGGAGAATGGAATTCAAAAATCATGCATTTGTAAGTCCCAAAGGGCTTGAGCAAAACCTGTAGCTTTAGGCTCAAATTTGGCTCTTCCTCAAGCTCCTCTTCTCCAACTGAATCATTATCATCACTATCATTTGAACTTGTTGGACCAAGAACCATGCTAAAAATGTCTTCCAAGAATGCATTTGATGGACCTCCATCATTAATAATAGGCTCAAGTCTCCTATTTGTTCAACCATCACACATGATTGAACACGCATAAGTAGCCCAACCATTCTTCTTTCTCCCAAATAACTTTTAATTTCACCCAACTCGAAAGTTTACGTCTGTAGTCATCAATAGAAGGAGTTTTGTATACCGATCCATAAGAGACTATAGCATTCACCATATGCTAATAATAGTAAGATTGGGAAGCATTGAATGCTACACCTGTATCATACTACCAGCTAGCCATTGCCATATCTACATTGTGATTCGTATCTTTTAATTGCATGGCACTACGAATTGAAGGTTAGGTTCTAGGTGTTGTTCATGGTAAAAAAAAAAGTCCTCTACCTTCTTTTCCTAACATCAAATTCAGATGCAATACCACTAATTTGGTAAGGATTAAGAATGGTGCCCTACATGATGTGTTGTCTATCCATCTCTTTAGTCTCATCTATAGCACCTTCTAATGTCTTACCCTCTAACTGAATTCCTACATATGCAGGACCCAAATCGGTAATGTAAAGTGCCATTATCCATCTCTTGTTAGTCATATCCTATGCATGTCTCATTCAGTCGATAAAACTCAGTAGTATACTTCTCAACCAACCTACTGCCTCTCCTAAGGGGTAACAATTGCAATCTATAAGCATCTCTTTGTGATGGTAGACTACGAGAGGATGGAAGTAAAGGCAACAATTTAAAACAAACATGATTGTTGTTCGAGAGCAAGTTCGACCGAACTGCCACAATCACGCCACCATATCATGTACCATATATTTGTTGGTATCCAAGAGCAAGCTCAACCGAGCCATCCAAATCATCTCATATCTTAATCAATGGATCAAATACTAACCTAAATCTATACTTGATCATTTGACTCACTGTGCGCATAGCCTAGTAATGCCCACCAAGTAACTCATACCATAACAATCCTCCACATCATCATATAGTCATAACATTGCACAACAAAATATATATACGTGTCAATTCATATGTATAAGTATCATTTGTGCATAGATAATGATAATGACTTCCATGATGAATATGAGAATAAGTTCTAATGCATGCTCATAACCATAAATATTAACTCATAGGTAGAATGTGCTCTTTTGCTCTAAACCTAATGTCTTGAAGTGGAGGGTTCTACTCCTGATTGATCTATAGAAAGAAAAATAGGATTGATCATTAGGATTTAAAACTTAACCAATTTTTAGATACCTCGAGAATAAGACCATGACTCAATACTAAGGAGCTTTATTTTCTATTTAAAAATGGCGATGTCATGTTTTACGAGGAGCCTACTGAAAATTCGACAAAGTTTTTCTTGTAAAACTGACATCTCCCTTCTTAAAGAATGTTCATTCCTGCAATAAAAATACACTTTTATACCCACTAGTAACCACATCTCAATTTGACTCTCCAAACTACATGTTTATGCCCAATTGAGTCCACATTTACATTGCAAAATTTATAATAAATCCAATTCATAATTCTAGTATACCAATTTCTAACCCATACACCCTTATTTATACTCAATACATCCAAATAGTCTCAATTCTAATCAACAATGACTCAATTTAATAAATTTGATGCATTTTTATAAGTACATAACCCTTTTAGAATTTTTATCTCACAAAATATGAAGAATTTTAATATGTTACTTTTACAAAAATTGATCCACATAATATTTGAAAATTTTTAAAACTATTTTCAGCCATTTTTAGGCTGATCGAAAAATCAGCACCGTCACTGGAACATGGGTTACACATGCCACCATCAGAGAGGTGGTGATCTTCACGACCTACCCATAAATGATGAGTTCACCTTCAAGAATCCAATGGCACTGTTCTTGCATCGAAACTCCTCCTAGTTTGTGAGAATCAAAGGTTCGAATCTCAAAGGTAACTTATTTTTTTCACTCATAAAATGGGTCGATTTGTGTTAGGTTCTCCTCCTTTTTTTACCTTTTTAGGGTTGTTAGACATGATGGTGGTGTTAGTTTCTCCCAAATATGACTAAAAATAGGAAATCGGTGACTTACCTAAATGAATCAAAATTTTTAGTCGTGATTCCTCCAAATCTAAGTCATTTTTTGTGGAATAAGTATAGGGGTTTGGTAGAGTGTCTCGATAGCTTTCCATAAAGCGCTATATGGTGGTCAGATGGTGAAGGTAAGAGTGTTAGAAGTTGGGAGTAAATAGTAACCTATAGGGAAAAGAGTTTAAGAGAAAAAGAACTTAAGCTTTCTTAAACTCAACTTATACTTTTATAGGCTTTTCTACTTATTAGTCCATTATGAGTAATTTTAAAAAATTTGGAACATTACAAATTAACGCTAAAGGCCAATTTGGCACCAAAAGTTGTTGGGTTTGATCAATTTAGGTCAAACACTATAATCTGTTCAATTAAGGTCTAAGTCTGCTCAATGTTAGGCTATTTTGAACAAAAATTTGGCAGTGTCACACACTTGTTGTTAACTCTAAGTGAGGTGTCTTAGTGGAATTTTTGTGACCTATTTTTGACACCTTCTTTATTTCCAATGTTACATTGGTCTTACCAAAACCCAGAACTTTCAACAGGAGGGAATTCCAACTAAACCACCATGATCAAGGATCCATTTTCTGCTTCTGGCAAAGCCATGTCCTCACCATCTTCTATTCCTTGTCCCAGTAGTCTCAGGTGTAGTTTTACATTATAATCAAAATAATTTATAATACAAATTAGAAAAGAACAACATAAAATACTAACAAATTGTTCCCTTCAGATTAATTAGCATAGTGAACTGGTTTGTGTTTGTTTATCGTGAACTAAACGAATATCGTATATAGTTGATGCTTGCGAGTTTATCTTTTGCTCTGTTTCATGTGATGTGTGGCTATTACATCAGTCAACTTGCCTTCCACTTCTAGTTAAGAAGAAAAAAGGGAATATTGTCATTTAATATTACCATAAATCAATTCCTTAGTATATTAGGAAATTGAATGAGAAATATTACTTGATATATTACAAAATATTACCATTTTAAAAGCATGGAGATCTGTTTGTTTACAATTAGATGGTGGTGAACAAATATTGCAAGTATCTAGTTGAATGTTATGATCTTCTTGGGGTGTATCTGTATCAACACTACATTCATGCATTAACAGCTATGAATTGTATGTAATAGGATAGGTTAGTATATATATGCTAAAGCTACCTAAACTATTTTCCTCTCTATCCATATTAGCTCTTCATGTTTTTCTTTCACTTTATGGACAGAAATAGCTCTTTAGTTATGTACCCATGTCAATAGAAATATCGTAATACCCGCAGCTAATAGTAAATATTTCTCACCTTATGCTACACATCTTTATATATGTATATATAGCAATAGCTTAGTAGTTATGGTGGAGAATGGATTTCTTACAAATTAATAGTTTTGGAACATAAGATAATATGATTTTGAACTTAATTATGAAGACATGTGAGGACGAGGAAGAACAGGAAGTCCTTTTTGGGATATTGGCATGGGATTGATAACAATCTTCTTGTCAGGAATTAGCTTCTAAAACTTAAATCTTTTCACCAAGTTGTGCACCAATATTTCTAGTCTAGCATATTCCTTTCCAGGACACATCTGAGGTCCTCCAACAAACGGGACATATGTGTATGGTGTAGGTCCATTACTTTCAAATGAAGTTGGATTGAACTTTTTTGGTTCAGGGAAGTACTTTGGACTTTTATGTGTCGAACTTGCACTCTAATACAACTACATGCATACGAGACATCACGTGTAAATTTATCTATTCTTATCGAAACTGTTAATCATTTAGACTTTTGATTTAGTGAATTACAAGTATCTTCCACCCCTTCGAAATTGAGAGACCATTGAAAATGAAGTTGTTGATGGCTTCTCTAAAAGCACCCTGAAGAGGAGAAGCCAGTCTCATGACTTCAGATGCTACGTTCCACGAGTACTTCACCTTCTGTATGTCATTCCAGTTCAACAACTCCCCTGGTGCTTTTGTTTATGCTATCTCCACTTGTTCTATACATGTAAAAAAAGAGTCAACAATAATTGCACTGTAACTATTCAAATCAAAATGTCAAAAATTAATAATAATGACTAATATTGTTATAAACATGCTCGTAAATGTAAGGAGTTTTGCATAAGACTTGACAATGAAGGTATAGGCAGCACTAACAGTGTTGTGTCCATCAATCAATTGTCTTAGGATCTTGTCTACAATGTCGCTTTCGTTCGTATACTTTCCGTACTTAAAAATTGTTGTCAATATGTAGGATAATACATCCTGTGTAGCCGATTCCTTTCCCTCTACCATATCGATCTATCTTCGTTTAATAATGGCAAGAAGGTCATTCCTTATAAATTTTGAAGCGTTAATGGCCCAACAAAATGGAGTTCTAAGCAAATCAATGGGGACAGAAATAATTCCTAAATCCAGAGGATAGAAATGGTCGTATAGTTTAGCAATGCGATTTGGGTCTTCGAGGCTGATAAACAATCCTGCCAAACGAAACGTATAGTTCTTTGCTACATAGAAGACAACAACTTTGTCTTTGTTTTCATTCGGAGGCAAATTGTCTTCGTGCTATAACAACCATAACACTAATATATCATTGAAGAGCCTTAGGTTTTAATAACTCAAGAAGCATTTTGTGCATCTTTATGACTTCATCTTTAGATGAGGTCTAAAGAAAGATGGAAAGACCTTATTGACGGAGTCATGCCACCATGAAACAACAAGCCTGTTCTCATTGGAGAACAAGAACTTGTTGCTTGTTGCATTGCAAACAACCACAGTCAGCTAGCCGAGAGTATTAGTTTTAAAAACCTCCGATGAATATTTAGAAATTTGATCAAACACGAACTTCTTAAGATGGCCTTTCCATCCAGTGGATAAGAACTTATGGCTCTCTCCTAAGTGGGGAATACCAGGTTTGCTTGGAGGAAGATTGGCATAGCTATATTGAGATTGGTGTGGTAGGAGGGGCTAATTGTGTAGCTGCAAAATTAGTGAAGTTGTTGGTAAATCTATTACACTTACATGTAATCTTAAATATGAAAAGAAGTTTGAGTTGACAATATGAATCACAAAGACCTACAAGTATTCATACGAAAGCAAATCCTAATTATTTGAATCTATCTACTCCCCTTTACAATGCTTAATCACTAATGAGATAAGCATTTTTAAAAAAAAAAGATTACAGCTCTTATATTATATTCCAAAAAATGAAGTCAAAGTAGGAGGAGAATTAGTAATTACTCACGGTTCGATAAGCCATTATTGCATAATAAAATACTAAAGTCTAACAAGGTTTTTGTTACTGGTATATAGCTTTGCTTCGACTATAAAGGTGGTATAGTCTTACGCAGCTTTGTATCTTCTTCTAGTACAATGTATGTATCCTTTGGTGATGTTTTTTCTTTTTCTTTTCCCATCCCTCAAAGGAAAAGAAGGTCATTATATATCTACCAGCAAAGCTAGATATATAACCTTGAAGCATTTCCTACTTTTTGGGTGTAGAAATCAATATATATAGTCAGGAAGCATTTTTTGCTTCTAACAACCAACAACAGTTTCCTTTACTTTTGTTGATTCTTTCTAGAAATATACGATGTACATGCTTATTACCTAATAATATTATATAAGTAGTTGACGTATTAATATTAGTGTAAACCAGCAAAAGGATCTTTTTTCCATTTTTGGTTCTTCTCTTCTTCTTCTTTCATGTCTCTTTTCTCTTCTTCTCTTTCCTTTAATCCATAACTTACATGCATAATGGTATACTTCAATGAATATCATGGTTTAAATTAAGGAAGGTGTCAAAAATAGGTCACGAAAATGCCACTTTCTACCCAAAATAGCCTAATATTGAGTAAACTCGATAATGTTTAGACCTTAATTGAGCAGATTATAATGCTTGTCCCTAAATTGATCACCCAACAACTTTTGGCCTCACATTGGGCATTTAGCCTACAGATTAAATATAATATTTTTAATATATAAGAATCAAGATATTGGATATTATTTTAGCATAATTAATATTTGATTAGAATTAATTCTAATTCTAATTAAAATTTAATTGAAATTAGAATTTTATTTCAATTAAATTACGAAAACATCTAAAACATAATATAAATATAACTAAACTCCAAATAAGCTAGTACTTCTTACTTAACCCTCTTTACAACCACTGTAAACTTCCATCTACTTGTTTTATGGATATTATTAGAGATCATACAATTGTGGAGCTAAGGAGGTTAAGATGAGTCGATTTTAGAGACCATTTGAGGGTAACAAGGAAAGGATTAAGATCCGAAATAAGGTACGAATTACAATTCATGCTTTATTACGTTTTATATGTTAATTATGCTATAGAATTTAAGTGACCTTAACCTTTGGAAAATCAAATGAAAGTTTTTATAATTATTCCACTATAGATAGGGTCAAATGCTGCCTTGATTTCTTAACAAAAGTCTCATAATGATAACTTCACACCTTCATAACCTAGTACTTGAGGAAATATTGGACGAAGCTAAGAAACAAGAGTCAAACCTCAGCCCACCAAAGTGTTGGGAAATTAGACTGAAAATCGATCTCGACCATAACAGAATAAT
This sequence comes from Erythroxylum squamatum, assembly GCA_025629845.1. Classification (NCBI taxonomy): domain Eukaryota; kingdom Viridiplantae; phylum Streptophyta; class Magnoliopsida; order Malpighiales; family Erythroxylaceae; genus Erythroxylum; species Erythroxylum squamatum. Next base: position 11,466,186 of record JAOTBA010000002.1, read on the forward strand.
TGCGAAATTTTTTCTCAAATTGGTTTTCTGAAAACTAAGATCAATTTAATTCTATAAAATGATTAACACATAAATCATAACAAAGTGTGAATCTAAATTCATAACTTATTATGAAGCTTAATCATATTCTTATCATATCCCTCAAATCATTTCTGAAATTGATCGGTTTTAATTTATCTAATGCTAATTATGAAGAAGTGTTAGCTTCATAATTAGCATTAGATAAATTAAAAATTATTTTAATTTATCTTTAATTCTCAAATTAAATAATTTATAATTATAGACCAAGATTGACACCTAGTAATACATGATGACCACCTAAATATTTAGGAATGTCAAAGTAGTTTTAACTAACTTTTCTGTGCGTGATTTTTTTCATATAATTCAATCCTTTCATCATACAATATTTTGATTAGACATAGAGTATAGAGTTAATGTCTATTTTATTTTAAGTCCAATCATGTTAGTTCTTCGTCATTAGTCATCGATTCAATTAATGACATTTGCAAACTATTCACAAATTGTCATTCCACCTTAGCCAAGGATTTCTCAAATTAATACAAATCTGCAGTAGCAGACAAGGCAACTAGAAATTCAACACCTCCATTTCTTTTAGCATAGCAGGTCTTTCTTTTTACAGCAGGTTGAGAGGCCATTTCGCCTTCCACTCAGTTCTCTAGTTTATGATTGCTCCCCAGTGGTTCTACCATGGTTTCTGATGGTTTTAGTTTAGTTGAGGTTGGGCATGGTAGTAGTTTCTGGACTGTAGTTTTGCTGCTTTAATTGTGGATTTAATGGTTGTCTGGCTACTGGTCATTGGAAGTGCTTATGTTGTTGTGTTTGGGTTATTCCTTTGATCTTGTTCTCTTGAACTAGAGTTTGTAGTTGGTATAAGCTCTAGCTGTACATATTTTCTGTTTATTTATTTATTCCTTCTGATTTAACAAAAAAAAAGAATTGTATAATCAATTATATTGTATTGATGATATAAACATTGGCTAAACAAAGATTTATATCTCTCTCGGACTTTATAGAATGCTTCTCCCTCTTTTATGCAAAACTTTGAATGTGCATCCTAAGCTTGGTGGTCATATCTAGAGGAAGAGAGCTGCTTACCTTACACACAACCAAAAAAAGGCCAAAAATGCATATAAGCCGCATTTTTATAAGTATTTGTCACATGCACTAATGTTACTACTAATATTTTTTATTCTTAGTAATATTAATAATTTAATATATGAAATATCTAATTCAATGGAAGGGTAAAGTGAGTAAAGGAGTCAATTAAAGAAAATGAGCAATCAAAGGATTACAAAAATGAACGAAATAGAGCACATATGTAATTTAAGTGAAGAACCAAGAATAAAAACAAATTAAACACATCAAGACTTGAAGAAAAAAAATCATCTTAATCATTCTTGTAACATTATCTTAGTCGTTTCAATGAATTAGGGATTCAATTGTTACTTTATCATTCTGCACTTAGGAAATATTACATATACTTTGTCACAGTCAAGAGAAAATTTGAGAAAGTTTTAAAGAAAACCCTCTCTATGTATCAAAATACTTTTAGAAGACTTTCGAAATGATTTTGAATTAAGTTTTTGTCAAAAGAGTGTATTTAATCTTTTAAAGAACTTAAGAAGATTTACAAACTTACTTTTTGAGCACTCTGGTAAACCAATCTAGTCAGTGGTTGACATATATTTGGTTTTTAGATACATTGATCAACCAATACAGTGAATGGTCAACCAATAAAATTCATTGATTAATTTTTCAAGTAGGACAAAAAAATTAATATACATAATTCACTACCTTTCTAATATGCCATATGAGGTCCAAGTTTCGTGTTTTTCACTGCATTGATCATTGTTTCAATTTTCCCGTGTCTCATTATTAGATATAAAAACAATGCCATTTTGTAATTGCATATGGTATATGAAAGCTCAATTTTAAATATCAATTTTGGACGGGTTGGCTAAATTGGCTCTCCTAGGCCCAGCACCAAGCCCAAATGACGACGGCCCGAGGTCCACGGCCCGTTCGGCCCAGCAAGCGTTAGACTCCCATGCAGATACGATGACTCACGTAAACCTAAACCTAATGG
>JAOTBA010000002.1:11489339-11504335 GCA_025629845.1 Erythroxylum squamatum
ACTCTTTAATTGTTCCAGCTATTTCCGATTCAAAGCGTTTGAATCGGTTGATTCCTCCTCCTCTGCGTGGATACCATTAGAGGCGATCTACGTTGGTTGCTTTGGTTTGATTCTTCGACCGATACAGTTCCTGGGATTTCTGGAGACGTTCCTGCAAATTGTTTGCGCTTCCGCTGCTGCCTACATGAGATGCATGGCTTGGGACGATCTCCAACATAAATTACCCACCTAAATTTGCTCGAAAATTCAACTTAAGGTTGTCTTTTCCCTTGCTCTTGGGTAGGATTATGTTGGTTTCCTAAAACAAACCAAGTCTCATTCAAACCAATGTTCCAAAGAAAATCCATAAACTTCAATAATCACATAAACAAAATAAATAACAAAATGAGCTTAGATTTAACCTACCCATAGTTCATGTAAACTAGTAAAACCAAACCCTAATTCCAAAACCCACGAAAATCAAAATAGGTCTCATCTTCTTTCTCACATTATTTCCAACACAAATCCCTAATCTCCCTCTCTCTAATCCCTTTCTCATCAAAGCAAGAAGAAAAGATGAACGTACCTCTAACAAGCTTGATTTCTCTTCTTTTTCTTCTTCTTTTTTTTTCTCTCACGATTTTCTCTTCCCCTTCCTTAGCTTCCACGATTCTTCTTCTTCTCCTCTCTTCTTTCACGTTTTCTCCTTCTCTCTTTTGTTTCTCACGATTCTCTCTTCTCTTCTTCTTATTCAATACCATTTTAATGTCTTTTTCCCATTTTACCCTTCATTTACCTTGTTGTTCCCATTTTACCCCCTTATGCCTATTAAAACCAAGATCTTATACTTCTAACTCCTTAACTAATGATCATGAAAAAAATGAAGGAATTTGATAATACTTCCTCCTAGAAAAATATTCCTCGTTATCTTAAGTTTCTAATGACACCAAAATCATTCAATTTGGTTCTATAATCTGAAAGTTATGGCCCAAATATTTTTGGACTATTCTTGTACTGAAACATTGTTTAGCGCTAAATTTCCATCCAAGAATTGAAATTCTTAAAAACTAAGTTGAAACTTGATTTCATCATATAATTTGTAGCCCTAAGTCTCTAGTTTACTCCAAATTAAAAATCATCTCATTTGGATAACTAGAGAAAAATTTATGGCTAAAGCACCAAAGCATACTTAGTGAACATGTTTCAACTACATTGTCCAGCTTTTAATTTCCAACATTTCACATATAACCTATCTTGTATCTAAACCATTTCTTACCTCATTTCTAATTCAAGAATTCTCCTTTTTTTTTCTTTACTCATAACTAATCACCAACAAGTTCTCATTTAATAGTTCTAACTTCTAAGAAGAGTTCGGGGTCCAACACATTTAATACGTATATACACAATAGTACCAGTCTAATCCAAACAGTTAAAAATATCTCAAAAATTGTACCAAATTATGATTAACACAAATATTAATTATGACTGTCATTTATGCTTTATTCCAATATTTAACTAAATTGCCTAGGCCCAACTTAACCTAGTAGGCTTACATTCAATGGTCTGTCGGCTCATCTCAACTCATCATAAACTCTCACCAAGTGGAAATGTAATTAAATATATAAATATCGGCACAAGGTACTTCAATTTCCCAATCTTCACCCCGGTAGTACTCCACTACCTAGCCATCGACATTGGATATTCCTAAGACTCAAGATACCACGATATCTAGTCATCGACACAGACATCCCCGAGACTCAGGATGCACTAGTCACTCACTCATATCGACTTAACCTATCCATCTAAGACCATCGAATGCAGTCTATTCTAGGCAAGCCATCGAATCTCGATTTTTTCCAATTATTCATAACATATTATCAACCAATCTTTATTTAGTTAACACATTTTTCGTCAAATTAACAAGCAATACATCTTATAAAATGTAACAAAATATAAAAGTGAAACACCTTATACTTCATTAATTATTTGACAAAAAATGTAAACATAATTCATGTATGTAACTATTAATCATTAATTTAATTAATGACTAATTAAAAATATAATTTATTAATAACAAAACGATATTTTATTTTCAGAGCAAAGTCCAAGGTTGTCCTTACCTCAATTTTGGACTTAACTAATTGATAGTCCAAACTACTCCTTAATCAGACCTTCGGACCTAGAATTTACAAAATTATATTTGTCTAATTTACGAAAGACTTCTAACCAATTAATAATCCAACATTATTCTCTTTTCTAATTTATTCTTAATTATAAAAATAATATCCTTCTAACCTAACCCCTATAATTACTAAAATACCCTTAATTAATTAACAGTCCTATTTTACCCACATCCATTTCAAGTAATATCAAAAATGTCCTTCTTAAGTAAATTCCAAATTTACCCCTCACTCTTTGCATTTTCTATTCTACCCCTACATGCAACTTAAATTTTCAAAAGATGTCATCTTCTTCACACTCTCCTCTTCTTCTATCTCCTCTTCTTTTATCATTTTTCAGCCCCATTTTCTCCATTTTTATCCTTTCATGTAACTTTAAATATTGTCCCAAACAATCATAATATGCAATTCAACTATAAACTAGTGTAGGATGGTCAAAAATCACAAAAAAGTCACAAAATTGCAGCTGGAAATTTACCTAAGAGTGAGGAATTTTGGAGTTGTTAACCTCTACAACTTCAAATTTGGTGCAAAACAAACCCAATGAGAGAAGACATAAGAGAAGTATCACATGCAGGACAAAATGGTGCATTTAGACACACTTACTAGCTGGAATAGTTGAGAGAAAATTAAGAAGAAAGGCGGTGGTTTTGTTGGTTCTATTCTAATTTTCAGATGCTAGTTTTTTATACATATTTAATGGTTTGTGGGGTGGGATAGGTTGTTTTAATTTACTTTGTGAGCTTTACAGTTATCCCCCTCTTAAAAGAATTTTGTCCTTGAAATTAAATTATGTACTTGAGGATCCAAACAAATGAGGATATTGACCTCGAACTTTGTCCTCTACTCCCAAATCGCCTTTCTTAGAGAATGATGATGACTCCACAAAACTTGCAGCATCAAAATCTACTGTCTCCTTAATTTCCTAATTTTTCTATCTTATATCTCCACTGGCTCCTTCTTATAAGTCATGTCATTTGTAACTTCAATCTCAGGCCTCGATATATCATGACTAGGATCCAATAGGTACTGCCTCAACATCAACACATGGAACACATCATGAATTTGTTAAAACGCTGGTGGTAATGCTAATCTGTAAGCTAACGGCCCCATATGTTGTACAATTTCATATGGCCCGATATATCTCGGACTCAACTTCCCTCTCTTACCAAATCTCATAATTCCCCTCCAAGGTGATACCTGAAGAAATACCATATCTCCAACATTGTACTCCATCTGCTGACAATGTTGATCAACATATTTCTTTCTCCGATCCTGAGCTGCCTTCATGCATTGCCTTACCACCCCAATTTTATCCATCGTCTTTTAAACCAACTTCGATCCCTCTAATAATCTGGCTCCCTTTATATCCCAAGATATCGAATCTCTACACCACCTACCATATAATGCCTTAAATGTGCCATATTGATGCTAAAGTGGTAACTATTGTTACACACAAACTCTATAAAAGGTAGATATCTTTTCTAGTCACCCTTAAAGTTCAACTAATAGCTCTATTCCACCAATCCTTACTGGCATTCTCCTCCTTACACTATTTACTACTACACAGTCTCCTTTTGGTAACGATATTTTTAGGTTATATCCTAATGGACTAACCTCTCCTAAGACTTTAGAGACAAACTATAAAGAAATGTAAAATTATGTAGATCTTTGATCTACTAACACATAAGCGTTAATATTAAATAATGAAATCATACCAGAAATGACATCGTTGGCTGCAAGTGCCTCCTCCCTTGTCATATGGTATATTCTCGCTTGAGTTTGACCCTGACCTGAGAATGTCCCACCAATACTCGTACCCATTGTTGGTTCGTGTCCAACGCCTCTACTACCACTTCTGCTACCAATTCTACCTGAACCTCTACCCAAACCAAAAGCACCACTTTGATCATGTACTACCTCCTTTTCCCTCACTCTCGAACTCCTCCCTACTATCGGATAACTCCTTTGTAAATGCCCTTAATCTCTATAAATATAACATGCATGATTCATCCCAGTAGATCCCTAACATGTTCTTCTGTGAAATATCCCGCAGGTAGCGCAACGCTATAATCCACCAACTCCTCTATTAAAAGTTCCTCTGAAACTCTCACTAGCCCCTCTGCCGAGTCTAACTGATGGCGCACTAGCAGTGTTATGTTGTCCTGAATCCCTACCAACTCCTTGATCTCCACAAGATTGGTAGAAATTACCACTCCTACTCAATGTGGCATCGACTCTCCTAGATCCCACAACACCAGTAGATAATGAATGAGTAGCTCCCCTCTTAACAGATTGACTTCCCTCTCCTTGATGAATCTTCGATTGCCTCTTTAGCTCTCTTCTCCTTCTACTTTGTTCTGTTACATCCTCCACTCTGAGTGTAGTCTCTACTAACTTCCTGAAATCAAAGTAGAAACGAATATCCGTCCTCAGTCTTTGCTCAAATTGATAATATCTATCTTCAGGATTTGCCACAACCTCCAATGTATACTTAGACAAGGTTGCAAAGCGAGCCTTATGATTTGCCACTGATATCTCCTCTACCTAGACCAAACTCATGAACTCGATCTTTTTTCGATCCCGATATATTTGCGGGGTGTATTTATCTCTAAACTCTCTTTAGAATTCTTGCCAAGTCATCTCTCAGGTCTCATAAGATCTTTTCACTGAATTCCACCAAGTCAATGCATTGCCCTGGAATAAGGAAACAATGCATTGCAACCTTCTTTCTAAGGTACACTCCAGGCAGTCTAAAATTATCTCTGTCTGCTCCCACCATGCCTCAACCTCCTCAAGATCAGTAGTACCTTGAAATTCTATTGCCCCTATCTTACGGATCCGCTCATAGTTGTGATCTATACTAGAATCACCTCGAGTTGGAGCTGTAATAATAACCCGTTGCATCATCTGTGGTGGGATTGGCACCTCTTCTCCTACTCTATCCGCTTGAGCATTCCCCTGATTCGGCATATCCAGAGCATGAATCAAATTACCTAATTCCATAATTGACTTAAAGCCAGCATTATCCTCTCCTAAAGCCATCCTAGATAAGACAAAAACATATCATTAGTTTTTTTTTTCTCAGTCAATACATCCCTAGAAACGTAAACTTGCTCGATACCATCTAATGTGCCGCTCCCAAAAATTCTTAATCCGCAATTAACCAAATAGCTCCCACAACATACCATTAATCATCAAATTCCTCATTAGTTTCAAAAGAGACGATTGTTTGTCAAACCCAAAAAATATACAACACAGCTACCCAAATTGTCACATTAAAAAATATATACAATCTAATAACTTTACACAATTAAACTACTGGCCCTACCTAAACTCCACTCTGTCTTTCCCCTAAACTGGGATTATCGGCAATATCTTGATCTCCTAAAAAATGATGGCAAGGGGTGAGTTGCTTACTCAGTAAGGGTGACTGACCATACCCTTAAAATCAAGTAACTCAATAAATAATTATAAGACTTAGTCAACTGATTAAACCATAAATTTAATTTAGTCAACTGATTAAACCATACATTTAATACATATATACACAATAGCATTCAGTCTAATCCAAACAGTTAACAAACATCTCAAAAATTTTACCAAATTATGATTAACACAAATTTTAATTATGTCTTCCACTTATGATTTATTCCAATATTTAACTAAATTGCCTGGGCTCAACTTAACCTGCTAGGCTTATATCCAATGGTCTGTCGGCTCATCTCAACTAAACATAAACTCTTACCAAGTGGAAATGTAATTAAATATATAAATATCAGCAAAGGGTACCTTAATTTATCAATCTTCACCCGGATACTACTCTAGTACCTAGTTATCGACACAGGATATTCTGGTGTCACTTCGATATCTAGTCATCGGTATAGGACATTCTTGAGATTCAAGATACCCTGGTACCTACTCCACGAACAAATATCTAGCCAACACTCACTCATATCGACTTAACCTATCCATCTCAGACCATCGAATGTAGCCTATTCTAGGCAAGCCACCGACTCTTGATTTTTACTAATTATTCAGAACATATTATCAACCAATCTTTATTTAGTTAACACATTTTCCATCAAATTAACAAGCAATACACCTTACAAAATGTAACAAAATATAAAAGTCAAACACCTTATACTTCATTAATTATTTGATAAATAAGGTAAACATAATTCATAAATGTAACTATTAATCATTAATTTAATTAATGACTAATTCAACATATAATTTATTAATAACAAAACGGTATTCTATTTTAAGAGCAAAGTCCAAGGTTATCCTTATCTCGATTTCAAACTTAACTAATTGATAATCTAAATTACTCCTTAATCAGACCTTCAAACCTAGAATTTATAAAATTCTATTAGACTGATTTATGAAAAATGTCCAACCAATTACACTTAATAATCTAACATTATTCTCTTTTCTAAATTATTCTTAATTATAAAAATAATATCCTTACTAACCTAACCCCCGTAATTACTAAAATACCTTAATTAATTAAAAGTCTTATTTTATCCATTTCAAGTAATACCAAAAATGTCCTTCTCAAGTAAATTCCAAGTTTACCCCTCACTCTTTGTATTTTCTATTCTAACCCTACATGCAACTTAAATTTTCAAAAGATATCTTCTTCTTCACCCTCTCCTCTTCTTCTATCTCCTTTTTTTTAAATCATTTTCCAGTGCCATTTTCTCCATTTTTATCCTTTCGTGTAACTTCAAATATTTTCTTAAACAACCACAACATGCAATCCAACTATAAACTAGTATAGGATGATAAAAAATCACAAAAAAGTTGCAAAATTGTAAATGAAAATTTACTCAAGTGTGAGGGATTTTGGGGTTGTTATCCTCCACAACTTCCTCCAAATTTGCTATAAAACAAACCCAATGAGAGAAGACATAAGAGAAGTGTCACATGCAGGACAAAATGGTGCATTTAGACACACTTACCAGCTAGAATAGTTGAAAGAAAATGAAGAAGAAGATGGTGGTTTCGTTGGTTCTATTCTAATTTCCAGATGCTAGTTTTTTTATACATGTTTAATGGTTTGTGGCTTGGGCTGGACTGTTGGGTTGTGTTTAATTTACTTTGTTGGCTTTACGGAAAAGGAATTAAAACTTCTTCCTCATCTAGCATATTTAGAACGATAACTGTGCTTTTTATAACAACGATCAGTTAGGGGTGACAATGAGCCGAGCTGGGCTACTCAGCTCAACTTATTAATTTTTTAAAAAATAATTTTTAAAACGACGTCATTTTGCAATATCTGGGCTCGGATCGGGCTGAGCCCGCACTAGGCCGGCCATCCCTACGATCAACTGTGTGGCCACTCCATTACAACATGAACAAGCATATCTCTTATTGGATAATTGATAAAATCATTTTTGAGGATGAAAATTGACATTTCCGGAGGCTTTAGAATACAAAAGCTAGATTCATCGATACAAGCATCGGTACATGTCTAAAACGCATTAGATCCCAGAAGTTACAGTTACAGATCCTCCAAGAATTTGCCTTTCTGCTTGTACAGCAAGAGTAAAAACCTTGTTGAATGGTGGCAAGGTTTCCAACAGCATGATTTGAGAACGAACATTAGATAAATTATCATTTAATCCTCTCAGAAAGTCACATAGTCACTTGAGCAATAATCGAACTATTTTGCTTCAAGGCAAAAATTTCAGTTTATAACTTTGAAATTCTGTATGCATCTCCTTGAGAAAACCTCTTTTTCAGATCATTAGACTTTGAGCAATAAGGTCATAAATTGCTTTAATCAACAAACTTGTTGCCATAATATTGCAGCGTTAACGTTGATTCTGTCCTATCTGATAGATTAATATTGCCATCTACAAACTTGAGCTTATTTTTGAAACAGAAACGCCATTTTCATAAATCTGCTCCACGAATGATAATTTGCACCAATAAGAACGTTTGTGACAAACACTAACCAAGGATTTTCACTGGAATGGAGATAGTATGGACTTGATAGACTCTCCTCAGATCTATAAATGACATTTTCCATTGATACAACAAGGAAAAAATTCAAAAGACAATGATAAATCAAGAAAACTGAAAAAGAAGAATTTTAACGCTATGATACCATAAGAAGATTTTGTGTCGCACATTTGCAAAATGAACAATACAGGTGTTATATAGTGGCTGGCTCTAAAAGGGCAACTATAACATAACTGCAAGAGAGATAACATAATTTTGTGTAAACCTCTCACGAGCGCAAGAGAGAGAAATCAGTTGACTCCCGACATTGCTGAAGATATGTCCACTATCATGGACAAGAGAGATAATCCATAAGATAATCTGGGGCAGAGAAGGAAACAGCTTGAGAGGATCAATCCCCGAGAATTGCCAAAGGGAAATGACGTAATTAAAAATTGGGAAATATGTTTTTAATGAATTCGTAACAGAATTGGTCAATAATTTTTTAAATTTTTAACTTCAATTTATCAATTCTTAATTTTAAGCTATCGAATTAATTTGTATCAATTCAATCTCTAACCTAATCCCAAAAGGCTTGAATTGAAACCCCAATTACTATATTTCTTTCATTATGAAAAACAACAGAATATATAGAGGAAACCGGTCACCGCTGGAAGCCAAAACCAGAAAAGCTAAAATCAATCGGTTGATGCATCGAATTTTACGTAGATCACTGGGAACAGATCGTCTCCCACTCTCAGACTAAATGGAACATGATCCCTAGATCATGCGCTGATTAGCGACACATCCTAATACCTCTCTTTTAACCCATACATTACCCTAATCCCAAATAATCGTCGCCGGACGTGATAGAAGAAATAGTATCACAAAATTTACACAAATACCCAGAAAGAAGAGAGAAATTACGCAATTTACCAATTCTCTAACCTCAATTATCACAAGAGGACAGAAAAGCACCAATCTGCTCCAAAAAAGTAAGATTCTGTGGCCTATCTTTCCTTTTCACATACCCTTTTGACTCCTTCTCGCCGTACACTCCGTACCCTCTTTTACCGTTTCTCTTCCACATCTCTGCCGCGTAGCTCCGGTGAGCAAAGTACGCTTCTGCAGCGCACGTCTTCTCCCCCTCTTCCACATCGACTCCCCCGGAATCGCTGGGCACCAACTTGATCGGAAGCCTCTCATAGTGACCGCGACTGGTGCCCTCTAACTCGTCAAGCCGGGCGAGTCCACGAGAGGTGACGGCATAGAGCTCGCCGGTGACGGAGTGGGAACCGGTGGCGCCGGGGAGGTTGAGGAGAAATGGGACCCGGTATGGCCCGCAGACTAGAGGGTACTTATCAGACGTTCTATAAACGCCGTGGTAGATTGCATCGCCGGTGCGTATCAGATCTAACATGAGGGAGTGGTTGAAGAAACCTTTCTTTAGTGTTCCGTACGTGAAGACCAATGAGGTTGCCGTGCGGTTGTGACTAATCTTGGACTCGTGGTCGGTGACCATGCTCATACTCTCGTTTTGTTAGTTTTTGTATGTAATTGGAGACTGGATGGTTCCCAAGAGACAGTTTGGTTCAGGGATTGATGGAATAAGCAAAGAACTCTGTTTAAATGGTAAAAGTTGGGGCCTTTTTTTTTCACGTCATTGTGCAATTACGGTCTGTTTGGTAATTATTTCTTATTTTGTATGTATTTACTAATTAGTCTAATCGTTTCAAATGTGGCCCCAATAGTGTGAAAGGGTGATCAACAAATATCCAATTGTTAATTCTTAATTTTAATAATTAAGATTATAGTTTATCTTTTTAACTACCTATCAAATCTTAAACATATGTAAACAAACAACTTGGGTGGCTCGTGTAAAAAGCAAAATGTTAAAAATGTCAAATTAAATCTTTTTAATTTAGCACAATAATGCAATTGTATCTTTAAATAATTATTTTAATAAAACAAATATGTATATTTTGAAAATTTTTAGGCATATTAAAATTTTTAATCATTATCTTTATGAAACCAAAAGGCATGTTTTAAGAATTATTTAAATAACACATTTTACTTTTAACATGGATACTCTTAGTTCAAAAATGTGCATTACCTAGGCGTGTTCTTCTTGTTTATGTACTCATTAATTTTTCATTTGTCAATTATTACTACCTACTACTAGATTTTGTACACATGCCAACGAGATGGTTAAACTTCTAAATTTTAAGGATTAGGGGAGCCTAAATTTAATTGTTTTCAATCAATTGGCCCATAGGTCAGGCCCAAGTCTAGACTAACTCGAGATTCAATTATTCTAAACAAAACAACATCATTTTACTTAGAAGAATTAGGCTTCAGGTAAACAGGTCTGAGCAGCTAAAGCCTGGACTCAATTAAAAAATTACATTGTTTTATATTTTTAATTTTAAAAAAATTATTTAAAAGAATTGGGCCAGCCCATTTCCATCCCTATTAAGGATTACTGATTTCGATTAACTTTTTGTTTAGTTTCATATTTATGAAATTAAAATAAATAATGAATTTAAAAATATTAAAAAATTTTGAATTTTATTTTAATGTCCTATCTTTTGAAAATTTTAATTAAGTATATAAATGTTTAGATATTAAATATTTTATTTCAAAAGATTGAATCCATTCATGTTTTGCTTATATAGTTGATGAAATTGGCTAAAATTGATATTTAGATTAGTGATATAATTCTCAATATAATTTGATATTATAAAATTATGCAAGTCTTCTAGATTTCAATTTTGTATGCTCCCTTAATCATAACTTTACAAAATAAGACACTAAAATGAGAAAAGATCTAAAAAATCTTAAATCTTTGTAATTATTATCTCAATTAAAATCTTCACTTTGAAAATGATGTTAGGGTCAAGTAACATATCAACCTTGATTTATAATAACCTATTATTATTTGATAAAATATTTGTCAAAATAATATATAAAATATTTTCAAAATAAAATGATAATAATTTGAGTATATATAAAATATTTTCAAAATAAGTTGATAATAATTTGAGTGTATCTACATGAAGTTTTTTAATTGTAATTTTCTTTATTTAATTATCTTAAGTATAATTATACATGAAACTACTTATTAATAAATTTGAGTTATATGTATTGATTGTTTCTATTTTATACTTATAATAATAAAAGCTTAAAAGTATCAAACTATAATAATGAAATTATTATGAAAATGAAAACAACATTTTGTAGTTACCATATGAAAATGAAAACAACATTTACAATTGTAACTGCTATAAACATTAGTATCATACTAAAGTAAACGTTTCAATTATTTGAAAAATGGTTACAATTAATGAAATAAATAAAAGTTTAAAATAAAAAATAGAAATATGTCCAAATTTTGTGGACTTTTGGATTAAGAGAAAAGATAAATGCTTGTTGATCACCAAATATCTTATAAGCTTTTTCATGGGATGAGATCTTTTATACCAGGTATTCTATGCCAACTTTATGTCAGAAAATCTCATCCGTTAGATTTCATTCAGATGATCTATAATAACGACTGTGATCTTCTGATATAGAATACCTGGTACAAAAGATTTGTTAATTATCATGTCTCATTCTTTTCAATTATATATATTTCTTCATCCATAGCTTTTCTCAATTTTAAGTCAATTGATGCCTCCTCATAATTAACTAGTTCACAATCTACAAATAAAGCAAAATTGATAATCTCTTCATGAGATAGATCGTTATCAATACCTATCACATAAACTTCCAATCTGGCTAGTAATTGTCAATGTCTTTGGGTTCTACTAGATGTCTCTAGTTGAGATATTGAATCTTCCTAAGTATTTTCTTCTTCGTAGCTTTCCTAAATTACCATTGGCCTTTTTTGGAAAGTTGAAGACCAATCCCATATTCCATTCTCTTTAAAGGTTACATCACTGACTAATAACCATCTTTTTCGTATTTGGATTGTATAATTTATAGGCCTTTGAATTTGTACTATAGCCTAAAAAAATACATTTCTTACCTTTGTCATCCAACTTCTTCCTAATCTGGTACATGGGCATAAGCAATATACCTAAAAATTTTGAGATGCCAAATGGAAGGTTTCGTTCCACTTCAAGCTTCCTCATATGTTTTATTATTAAGGCTTTATGTTGGATACCTATTTAAAATATAAACTATATAAGTAATAACTTATGCCTAAATTCTTTAGATCTTAACATGCATTTTAACATGTCTATAATAGTTCTATTCTTTCCTTCTGTTACTCCATTTTGTTGAAGCGTGTATCTGGTAGTCAACTGATGTTAAATTCCATACTGCTTAAAGACCTTTGTGCATGCAAGATACTCTTGATCTCTATATATTCTTAAAGCTTTAATTTTGCAGCCACTTTGCTTTTCCACAAACGCTTTAATTTATTTGAACACATCCTCAGCTTTTGATTTCTATTTTAGAATATGCATCCAGGCCTTTCTACTAGAATCATTAATAAAAGTAATAAAATACCTATTACCTCCATTAGAAGGATCTTCAACAGTACACAAATCTTAATGAATAATTTCCCATAGCTTCTTTGCTCTATAGGACTTTCCAACTAGAATTACATCCATACACTTTTTTCCCATCTCACTTGTCTCACATACATGTATTCACAACAGGTAAGCCAAGCACAAGCTCTTTTCTTGATAGATAATTTAATCTAAGAAAATGAAAATGTCCAAAACACATTTTCCATAGCCAATTTGCATTAGGTATTACATAATTCAAGCAAGCAAATTTTTCATAATGAATTTTTAGTAGGAATAGATGGTTAGAAGACATCTTTACCTTTGTAATAAATCTTCTACTCCTATCTATCAAGGTACAAAAATCATGATGAATCTACATTATATAACCTTTCTCCGATAATTGAACAATGCTCAGTAAATTTTGATGAAGACTAAAAACATATAAAACATTATAGATAAAACTTTTAGAACCATCCTTCAGCCTAATGGATACTTAACCTTTTTCTAAGATAGGAATATTTAAATTATTCCTAAATTTAACTTTTGACTGAACATTTTCATCTAAGGAGGAAAATAACTCCTTATTCTCAAATATATGATTATTAAACCAGAATCCAAGTATCATATATTTTCATCTTCTACAAAAGAGTTGCTTGCTAGAAATAAACTTTTTAAATTATTAAAATTCTCACTAAAAGGTTGGTACTAATTTTCTGCAACATTAGCCTGATAGTTGTTTTGAGATCTGGATCTACAATCAGCATCGTTGTGTCCATAGCTTTCACAATTAAAGCAATTAAAATTATATCTCTCTTGATATTGATTACCTCGTCCTCTTCCTCAACTGAATGTTCTAGAATTATTTTCTCTCCTATGGTTACAATTATTACCACGACCTCCTCCTCTAAAACTTCCTCTACCTCTACCCTTGAAATCTCCTCTTCTTCTTTTATTGAAACCATGATCTCTACCATTTACATTTTGATTTGATTCCTACAACATTATTGAAATTCACCTGACCTTTTAAGGCTTTTTCTATTGTCTTTTATGCTTTCTTCAATGTTACGCTAAATGAGTTTCAATACTTCCTTGCAACTCTATTATAGTCATAGTTTCTGTATCATGTGACTCTAGTATTTTTGTCATAACATGGTCAAATTTAATAAGCATGGTGTGTAGAATCTTATCCACCCCCTTACTATTTGAAATATTCTCTCTATATGACCTCATCTTGTTGACAAGATCAGTAACACGAGAAAAATATTATTCAACAGTTTATGAATTAGACATTTCATACCTCTTACATTCTCTATGTAGGGACAACAATTTGGATTTTTGAGCCTTGTCTATACCTTTGTAAGCCAACTTCAAGATACTCCCACACTTTTTTGGTAATTTTAGCATTAGCAATTTTTTCAAAAACTAAATAATCTACTCCTTGGTAAATTTCAGATAATGCCAACTGGTCTTCTCTTTAAATATTTACATCAGTTCCTTCTTGTAAGCCTGGATCAACAAGACTCCAAATATTGTGAGCCTTGAGGTGGGTAGATATTAAAATCTCTCAATAATTATAATCAAATTTACTATCTAATTTGGGACCTAACCACACAATATTATAATTGTTTGACATCTCTTACTTTTAAATGAACCACTCTCTAACAAGTATAAGAACACTCTCTCTATTTTTTTCTCATAAATCGCTCTAAAAACTAAAGCTAGATTTAACTAGCTCTGGTATGAATTTGATATCATATGACACAACAAACTTTCACACACACAAAAGAGAGGGAGAGAGAAGTGTAGAATTCATTTAATCCCAAAAAATACAATACATGTAAGGCTTCGTTACACTCTTTTTATAAGAAACAAAAACAATAAAATACTAGAGTTTTACTCACATAAGAAAACATCCTAATGGACCATAAATTTGTTCAAACATATGGAATGCTCAAGGAAGAAGAAAGCCCCTCTCTCTCCACTTGTGTAACACCGAATTTTTCGAGCCTTTGTGTTGTCCTGTATTCGGAGATACTACTGCACATTGATGTATACATGGTTGTATATGAGTTTAAATATGTAATTGACATATGCCAGTGATATATAACATTATATGCCCTTACATGAACTTAGGGTTTATCGGTAGCGAAATCTTGGAAATTTTTGATACATAAGTTTTTAAGTGTGTAAAACCGAGTCCATCGGATGGATAAGACCATGGTGGTTAAATTAAATGTATTCTAATGCCTTGGAGGTGATTAGGCATGATTTATAGACTTATTAGACACTTAGAAAGCTAAATTGGAGAAGTTGGTGTACATATGGACTTAATTGCAAAATTTGTAAAAGTTAAGGACTTAATTGTAATTTTTCA
>JAOTBA010000002.1:11519801-11530055 GCA_025629845.1 Erythroxylum squamatum
TTGTCTTAAATTCATACTTTTCTCACTAATTTCTTTCTCATTTAAAATCATTTTAATATTTCTAATTTTCACCGAAAATTCGGGGTCCAACAATTCTCACTTGTTATAATAATCCCATTATCAAATATGTACTCATGATAACAAACTAACTTAACTTTAGGGGCTTATGCTTACCTGTTTCTCATTCTTGCCTAAAATCCTATCTTATATGCATTTCTAACTTTTTTCTTACTAAACATCATTTATCTCTTGTAAAGTCAATTATGTCTATTTCTTTTCCCATATATATATCCTCAGTCAATTCAGAATTACTGATGCATAATCATTATAAATTTTTGGTCTCAATCCTCCTAATATCTTCTTATACTGAATTATAAACTCTTATCATGATACTCACCATTTCGGTTCCAAATTTACCCTCTTACGATCATAACAAATTTATGATTTCATTACATTCTGCTTGCACGCTTTAGTCTCCTCATTTCTACTCATATCTCTATTTTCCTTAAATAATTCATGACAATACATTTACATTTATATCACATTTGGGGATATGTCACCATAGTACAATCTTGGTGTCATATTCAATAATACATCCACCAATACAAATATATTGAATCGCTATCTATTATATCGAACCATATACTATTTCTCATTTCTAAATATCCACAAACTTTCGTTTTCTAATATTCTGAAAGAGCATTACTCTTCTCACTAATTCTATTAACCCAAACTCTTAACACATGTTCATGCGTGTGACTCATACATATACGACTCAGACTAAGGATCAGTTGCTATTGTCTGCTATGACATGACTAAAATGTATGTGACTTGACATGTATTTCAGAAAACACCCATATAAGATACTAATTCTGGGCTCTGATAGTTGATAACAACACATCTTTTCAATTCTAACTACATTAGATAACCTTATCCTAGCATCAACTTATCTTAATTTAGATAACATCATATCCTATTTTATAATTTAGTTTAGATTGAATCAATTACAAATTCATCAACTTATCTCAATTAGTGTTATAAATAAAGCATATATTCTAGAACAATTTGTTTAAGAAAAATCAATACAACACTCTACTTTCAATTTCTCAGCTTTATTATTATTTTCACAAATACATAAAAATACACAAAAGGTTAACACGTGAAAATTCATGACTGCTAAACAAGTTGTTGGCCAATGAATTATTGCTCCAATTTGATGTCTTTTGCTTTGTTTTCTAATTTCGTGGGCATAGTTTATTCTAAAGGTCCCATCAAATTAAGAAAAATTGTTCTATTTGAAAATAAGGTTAAGTTTACCTCATGCACTGGGAAAAGGAAATGATTCCAATGCATTTCAGGGCCAACTAACCGTGCTAAAAAAAAATATTTAGAAAAAAGAGAAAAAGTAGAAGAGAAAAGAAAAAGGAAGCATGAATGACTAAGAAAAATAACCATGGTAATGTTCATTAACCAAAGTGAGGCTCCCTAGTCCCATCCCATCACATCACCAAGTGTGCATCAAAGCTCCCAAGAATATATGGCAAATAACTATCAACGGACCAAGTGGATTGCCGTCCTAATCAGCAAAAATCACTCGCAAATAGTCCGCAATCCTCATCGTTTTGTTTTCCACGATAATACCTAAAATTTTATAATTGCTTTTGATAGATCCCGTGTTATGACACGTAGGTAACTTGTTTGAGTTAATAGATGGTGGTACACTGCGGGTCTGTAGAAGGGTTACACTTACCGGGGTTTAACCTCACAAAGCATGTACAATTTTCCAATTTGTTATTAAGCTGAAAAGATTCAAGTCTCTAAAGATGTTCATCTTTTGT
Source organism: Erythroxylum squamatum (assembly GCA_025629845.1). Taxonomy (NCBI): domain Eukaryota; kingdom Viridiplantae; phylum Streptophyta; class Magnoliopsida; order Malpighiales; family Erythroxylaceae; genus Erythroxylum; species Erythroxylum squamatum. The sequence continues at coordinate 11,521,640 of JAOTBA010000002.1, forward strand.
GCAGTTTTACATGCTGAATTACTCTCTGCACGTATAAACATGTATGCATATTGCAGTTCAAATGTTACAAATAGTTGCAACATATATATATACATGATGAAAAAATTAAAGAGATAGCAGAAGGGGCAACCCAAGTATGACATACAAAGCATTGGCTTTAGGCGCATAAAATGGCAAATGTTGGCATGTAACGCTTGACTACCATAAATAAATAACCAGATTTCACCTACCGTTGACCAACTGTATAAATATGAAGCTCAAGGTTATTGACTTATTGCAATTGCGTAATAGCCTAATTAATAATTAATTTGTTTATATACTTCTCCTGTTTACTTATTTATGGAAACTTACAAGGAAATATAACAGACTAAATTAATTTTTTCTTACTAGAAGGACGTTGACATAAAAATTGGGTACCAAGTTGGAAAATTGTAAAAAGTAGTGCAATTCATGCTTTATTAGCTTCCAAACGAAATGGGATGTCTTCCTTTTTCTTTTTACATTATTTACCTTACAAATACGAATATGAAAATTTGTTGATGACAATCCAGTTCTTTGTCGTTTAGAGGAGGCAATGGGTCACCATGCAAAATCGGGAACCCAAGAGCCACACCCCAGATGTGTACAACACACAGCATTCTTTACATCTCTGGTTTTTGCTGATTCACCCAGTTTCCCAGGCGTCGCTTTCAGAACCTCCCAAGTGTTAAATAGATAAGAAGAGAACCTGTCTGATAGAGTCTAGTGCCAACCAAAGTGTATAATGTGCAAGCAAAAATACTCGTCATTAAATTAGAGAAAAAATAAATAAAAATAGGGGAAGGAAGAATAGATGGTGAGTTCCTTAAACCAAACGCATCTATTATTTTGGGTTTAGGTTCGGAGTATAGGTTCGGTGGTAGACTTTTAAGCACAAAGGTAAGCATCTCACCCTCTCAAACCCCATCCACCACCCACCATTTACAAGGTACTCACACACACACCTCTCCTTTTCTCAAGAAAAAGCTTTCCCTTTTCCTTTTCTCCTCCCAGACAGTGCATAGATATGATCATCGCTGATCAAGAAACCACAGTAAGGGAAATCAAACCCAAAAGCAGAAGAATCATGGTTAGTCCTTTGGAGCACTAAAGCTTGAGATAGCTGTATCACACATTCTCCATGCTAGGCTTGTTGGGGAATATATATATACAAAGCTATTACCTCTCTGATGTTTTATAGCACTGGTTTTGATTGTGTTGCTTGCTTATTACAACTATTTGTGTTTTGTGGGACATAATATTGCAGGGAGGTGGAGGTCCAGAAGATGATGACGGTGATGATGATATTAAAGAAGAGACAAAATGGCCAATTTGGCTCCGACCACTACTCCAAACAAGCTTCTTTGTTCAATGCAAGCTTCATGCCGATGCTCACAAGAGTGAATGCAATATGTACTGCTTGGATTGCATGAATGGAGCTCTCTGTTCCCTTTGTCTCTCATTTCACAAAGACCACAGAGCCATTCAGGTATACACAAAAACTGTGTCAATTTCATTCAGTTATTGAGATTCCCTACTTTGTTCCCTTTGCATAAATCTGTATAGTTGCAGTTTGTCTCGAATAACCCACATGAAATTTTCATTGGTTTTCACCAATGCCATTTGCCTCTTGGTTGGTTGTTGAATCCTAAAACCAGGAACAAAGGAAAAGAGCAGCAGCCACAGCCCACATGGTTATTACTTGTAATAATAATGATAAAATATATATACACACACATCTAAATGATACGATACATGATTTTGGCATTGTATAAACATTTCCTAGTTCCATATTCTTACAAGAATTTATATAATTTGTTGAATTTTATGTTGGTTCTTTTTAATTTATATCAATTTGGTGGTTATTTAGATAAGGAGGTCGTCATACCATGATGTGATAAGAGTGAACGAGATACAGAAATACTTGGACATAACAGCAATACAGACATACATTATCAACAGCGCAAGAATTGTGTTCTTGAATGAGAGGCCTCAGCCGAGGCCTGGTAAAGGTGTCACCAATACTTGCCAAGTCTGCAGCCGTAGCCTCCTTGATTCCTTCACTTTCTGTTCCCTTGGTTGCAAGGTAATACACGCTATATGTTTCTCTTTTTTTTTTTTCCTCATGATTTTTAGGAAGAAATAAAGTTTGATTTCCTTTCTTAAATAATTATATCTTTTATATAATCTTCTCGATCATGTCTCCTAATTTAATTGGTACTTACCTACACATTCTTGTTTTGATTCAGATATAAAAGGTCAAATATTTTCTAAAGGAAAAGGAAATAAGATTAATTGCTTCCAATCCCCAACTACTCCCTTCTCTCTACTAAACCACCCCCCACCCACCCCCCAAAAAAAATATATAAATAAAAAGAAGGAAAATGTACTTTCATTATTCCGAAGGCCCTTGAATGATTGCTGTTCTTTTCTTTTTTGGGGGAGTTTTACTTGATTATTGTACATACATGGTATTTTTATATAGTATTTGAAATTGAGAGATTCCCATAATTGTTGTGATTTGCAGATAGTTGGTACTTCGAAGAACTTCAGGAAGAAGAAAATGAGAAATGAAATGGAGGGCTCGTCATCAGACACAGAAGAATCAATGAACAACATAAGACATGGAAGTAGCAAAAACAGCAAAGTACAAAACTTTACACCCTCAACACCGCCACCAACTGCAGTCAATTACAGAACTGGCAGGAGGAGGAAGGGAGTCCCTCATAGATCCCCAATGGGTGGTTTTATCACACAATACTACTAGCTATATACTACTCAAAACACAAAAGGTTATATATGTACGTGTGTTAGCATACAAATGTTTATAAACTAGTCAATGCCCGCGCCTTCGTCTGGCAGGAGGCCGGTGTTGGATATCATCTTGTACATAGAACAAAGGAAATAAGGAGCATAACATACATGGAGACGCAGATGGGAAATTGGTAGGGGTGTAGACATGTAGGGAGTTTGTTTCAGCTTTTCACGTAATGTATACATATAACTTTTCAACGTGTATATATATTACTAGCTTGTAGGGGGAAAAGGAACCGGTAATAATGTACTGTAAGATTGTGATCGGTATTCATATGAATCATTATATTTGGTTTGTATTATTAAAATTTGTCTATTGTGATGGTTTTCTTGGGAGTTTCATGACGTTATCACAGCCATGAATATTACCGAGAAAATAAGAGAAAAGAATAACTTCAATTGAGAGTGGAATTTCTTGGTTTAATGTATTTGTGTACAAACTCCCCACGTGCTATGTAATAAAACAAGACTTGTTTGAACGATATGATCGTGATCGAGTTAAACAAGTGCAGGTATCAACGTAGGGCCCTCGTGCAACGGAGTAAAGCAAGACGAGAGGGTCACGGAACGGAAGTGGGGGAGTCTCTGGAACCTCATTTGGTACTTACACGTGGTTTTGTCCTTTCTACCGGTAATACCGGTAAAGAAGTTTTTTTTTCCATTGGAAAATTATTAGGAAAGTGACGCCGCCCTTTTCAAGTTGGCCCAAGATTGCCGTCACTTTCTCGTGCTTCCTATTTATATATATAGTACATACCCGATGAATGCCACGTGTTCCATTAACATCAATAATTGTACTTGTATTAGTTCTTGGCCGTCCATTTCATCAGCTATCTTTTGCGTTGTACTTTGTTGGAAAAACGTTGCAAAAGGAGCACTAGATCAGTGGGGGTGCTTTGTGTAAGAGTAAACTGTTGCTTAATCAAAATGTGTGCTGTTATTAGTTTAATAATTATCTCTCGATGGCCGTCTTTTGGTGGGCTGTGGGGTTGTTGACGGCTAAATAGCCATGCGTATGAACGTTTTTAGTCTCCTGTCCTCATCAAAGTTGATCAGATGTCAAATTTCCGAATACATTCAATTAATGTTTTGGTACAATTAATTAATATTATAGGTTTTTAATAAAAAATAATTATAGAGAAATTGTACATGTATGAAGGAGCATTTAAACTCAGAAATGGATAAGCAGCATAACTAGCTAATGTAAATCGATCTGTTGACAAAATTAATCCGCTAACACTCTCCACAAGCAACTGGCAACGTCATTATACAAAGCTTGTTACGTAGAAACTTGAATCGCGCTGTGGACATAAATTTGGGGAAAAAGTCTCCTATTTGGTTGGTCCAATAGATGAACTAAACCTTAAGATTGTCTAAAGCAATAAAAAAGTGACAATCTAGTTGTTGAATGCGTTTGTACATACATGAAGCTGAGAGACAGATGGCGCCAATATTATCACAGCAATGAATAGTCTTTGTTGGACATAAATGATCAAGTTACATGAGCAAATAGTTGATCCGTATTAGTAATGACTTTATATTCACTCACAGTTGAAAAATGTATAATCGTAGCTAGGTTCAGTTGTCTCTTTAACATTCAGGATACCAAGGAATTAATTAAATAAATATTATAGACATTCATGGACCATCGATCATCCATCCACATATCCACCTCAACATCTATCGCTAAAGTAATGAAGTTGTAGTTTTGAATTTTCTTCTCCAAAAAAGTCATGACGCAGCTTTGGCTTTTAAATACCGTAGTAGAATTTTAATTCTTTTCCGATGCTCACCATTTGGACTATGTATAAATTGGCATAACTTTTTGACTAAGAATGCTTTGTCTGGCCTTTTCATTGTCAAGTATTGAAGTGCTCCCACAATTTTGTCTATACCAATCGTCATTTAATTGGGTGGAACCTGAGGACGTAGATAGAACTGGAAAAAGTGCCATAGATGTAAAGGAATCCTTTTCTTGGGTCATACTATCACAAAATACCACTCGATATTTTTTTAAAAGAAAATTCTCATTCACACACGAAAAGTGTACAAAAGATAAAGAATATATTACAAAACAAATAACCTACTAACAAACCATACTCTACCACTAACAAACCCTACTCTGTGGGTTTTCGGCCCACAAACTATCTAAATAAGTCCAAACTAAATACAAGTCTTAATGCACTACAACACCCCCCCCAACTCTCAAGTTGGCGCATGGACATCATAAATGCCCAACTTGCTCCGAAGAAGTTGAAACTAAGAGTGACCAAGGGACTTAGTGAATAAGTCTGCAGGTTGGACCTCAGTCCGGATATGACTGGTGCAGATCGTGCCTACCTGAACGTGCTCTCGGATGAAGTGGCAATCAATCTCAATGTATTTTGCTGGCTCATGAAACATCGGATTAGTTGCAATATGAATGGCTAATAAACTGTCACAATATAAAACCATCGGGCTTGGATGATCAACTCCTAAAGATGTTAATAAAGCTTTGAGCCATAGGAGCTCACTCGTAACAGCAGCCATAGTCTAATATTCGACCTCAGCCTAGAAACACAAAACAGTGAGCTACTTCTTGGTCTTCCAAGAGATCAAGGACTGACCAAGTGTGACGACATAGTCCGTGACAAACTGTTGCATGATAGGGCAACTCGCCCAATCAGAATCACAAAAAGCTCGAAGTTGCATATCATAATCAACGCAAAGTAGTATCCTCAGATCAGGATTACCCTTAAGGTATCGAACAATGCGTAACGCTGCATTTAAGTGCTCCTCACGTGGTGCTTGGGCAAATTGAGACAAAACATGCACCATATATGAAATCTCCGGTCTAGTAATCATGAGATAAATCAACCTACCAACAAGTCGACGTCACCCACTATCATCCTCAATAAGTGGGCCCTCGACTAAACCCAAAAGGTAATTTTGCTCTAAGGGTGTCTCAGTTGGCTTACACCCAAAGAGGCCCGTCTCCAATAAAATATCTAACACATACTTGTGCTGGCACAAAAATCCTTCTGGTGATCTTGCAACCTTAATACCCAGAAAATACTTCAAATTGCTGAGGTCCTTGATGTTAAAACATCGATTAAGATATGTTTTAAAAGCAGAACAAGCTCCAGAATCACTACCCATCAAAATGATGTCATCCACGTAAACGAGCAGTCCCAAAAAAATAGCACCCCGGCAATATGTAAATAAGGAATAATTCGCTTCAGATTGAACAAATCCATACCTCTGTAGGGCATCACAAATGTTGGATCCTGCTTGATTCCGGAATCCAACTCTTCGGAATACCATGATACTTGAGCGTGGTTTCTTGTAATCTCTTTAACCATCATCGGTTTATCTTCATTCTCATAACATCCCAAAAATTTCCTCACAATTTGCTCAATGGCGTGCCCACACAAATTAGTCACCATGCTCAAACTCATTTCTTCTGTTTGTGAATAGAATTTGGAAATCTTTAAACCAGAATTTCAATTCGACTTCTTCAAAGAAATTGTAGCTTCATGTCTCTATTTGGTTTTGAATTAAGAACCATCTTAATCGGAGCTCTATAAATCAAGATATGCTTAAAAAGCTAAAGGGTGTTCATACCCTAATCATGCTCTCCCAACCGACCCCTCAACTTCTCTAATGCAAACCTTTTCAAATCAACTCCAAAAGATGCCAATGTTTATGGAGAGATAGAAAAATGTCTTAGAAATCTATTGATTCCAGAATCACTTCATTTGGAAGTCGGATGAGGGAGTTATGACTAAAAGAATCCAACATGTTTAAGTCCTCAATCATGCAGTAACATGTCTTGGCGCGATTGTCATAACTTTCACCAAAGATGTCGGATTGCATTCGTTATTGTACCATTGGAAAGAAGACTTCCAGATCTAAAACTTTCATGAAGATCACAAACTCAGATTCTGTCTCTAAAATGGTCAAAAATCGCAATTTACTGAAGCTGTCCCGTGAATGTCCGTTTAATGGACATCCATGTTCGTTTAAAGGACATTGTCGGGCCTGAGAGTGCTTTTTCACCCGAGAAGGTCCATTGAACGGACCTAAAGTCTTTTAAATGGACATAGGCGAAGCTGAGGGTCCTTTTGACCCGTAAAGGTCAATTAAACGAACCTAAAGTCCGTTAAATGGACATAGGGGTTCCCCAAACCCCTCCAAATCCTCTCCAATGCTTCCTACATCCAATATAACATTATATTCACTCATAATCTTCCCAAATCCAACTCTTCTAGTGCCAAATCACTTCATATCACTTCAAATACCAAATTTATCACATAAAACTCTCAATTCTCAACCTATTTGGTTCATCAAAACCACACATTCCTATCATTCATCATAGCTGTCCCATAAACAAATTACTCTGAAGTTGATAAAGCATATTAGCTCTGAAGTTGATAAAGCAGTAATGGCAATTTGGGAGCGGTCAAATAAGGTGTGCTATTTGACCATCAAGAGATTGATCCCAAATCATCGGCTCAATGGATTACCAGAAACGGTTATAGCAAAGGAGTTTATGGATAACATTTCCCAGAGGCAAAAGGTGTCTTCTCATGCGGAGCAAAGCACCTTGATTAAAGAGCTGTTCTCCATGAGGTATACAAGAGAAGGAGGCGTTAGAGAGTACATTATCAGGATGATTCACCTTCAGAGTAGATTGAAGGCACTAGATGTACCTATTCTTGACACGCTCATAGTGCATCAGGCACTAAATACTCTCCCTCGAGAGTTTGAGATGTTGGCTACCTCCTACATCTCTTAGGACGAGGCCTGGTACATCAATGCCTTGATTTCCCGGTGTGCTGCAGTTGAGGAAAAGATTAAGAGTTCTCCTCATACAATCCTGTTTGTAGCAGCCAAAGGTAAGAGGAAGGCTAAGCCTCAACAGCCTAAGGATAAGGGTAAGAAACCCAAACCCTCTCCACAAATTTAGACTGGACAATCGATCATTGCTAAGGGCTCACATGACATAAAGGGTATGAGGTGCTTCTTCTATAAGAAGAAGGGGTATAGGAAGGCCGATTGCCCAAAGTACAAGCTGTAGAAGGCTAGGCAGGAACTGTCAGGTAACTCCTCGGCCTATATGATTCATGAATCCAATGTAGCTATAACCACATCAAGTTCTTGGCGGTTAGATAGTGGAGCTTCTAATCATGTCGCTTCCATAATGCAGGGGTTTACATCCAAGAGAAGGCCGACTAAAGGAGAGGAGAAGCTGATGGTCGACAGCAACGAAGAGGTGGATATTTTGTTTGTAGGAAATGTAGGCTTGAACCTCGATACAGGGTTTGTATTAGTTTTACGAGACACGTTTTATATATCATCTTTTAGACATAACTTGATCTCTGTATCAGTTTTGGATAAAGAGGGCTATCGTTTTGTAATTGATACTTCGATTGTAAATATTTCTATTAATACAAGACATATCGGAACTGTCTTCTTATCCTACAGATTATATAGAATGTGTCTTACTCCTAGCAAAATGTATGCCTCTTGTTATGTTGCTGAACCTGTTACTCAAAAGAGAGCCTTCATAAAGGAAACATCGTATATGTTGTGGCATAAACGT
>JAOTBA010000002.1:11538511-11553950 GCA_025629845.1 Erythroxylum squamatum
GAGGTCCGATGAATTGTGTTGCTGGATTGTGTATGACTTGTATGGAGTGGTATGATTTATAGAAGTGAGTTTAAACCTTTTTACAGATTTTTGGGTTTAATGAAATACGGCCGTTATGCTGCCGAAATTTTTATGGCAAAGGAAAATAAGAATAAGATTTTGTTAAAGATGAATAAAGAATGAATCAGTAAGAGGAAAAAAAAATTATACCGGATTTCGGATTGGTTTAGTCTTAGGGTTTCCAGCGCGACACGTTAGTTTTGTTTTTCTAAGATATTTGTTCTCGGATGTCGGACATTTGTTCAGCTCGTTTAAGCGATTTGCTTTCGTTTAGTAAATCCGATCCTTCGATTTCGCTTATGTTTTTGCTTTCGCTTTATGTTTTCCGACTCGTTTCACCTTCGATCCGATTAGATTCATATTCGATTTCGTTTCGTTTTCGTTTTGTTTTTTCGTTTCTCCAGTTGGGGTCCGGTTCTGAGATCGGGTCCCAACATAATTGTTGTTCACAGATGAAGCTGAATGTCATTGATCTAGACAACCTTGATGTTTTAAACTATATGACTTCACTGTTGAAACAAAGGACCAAGGATCTTCATTATTGACTACATCAATATTACAAATCTTTTCTTTCGAATGAGGAGGCAAGGAGACATGTTCTCAAATAGATGTCTCCAACAAATTGGAGCAATTTATGTGATTATTGGGCCTCTCCCAACGGTCAGTTTTGTTTTCTTTGCTTTTGTTAATCTTGTTACACTATTTAATGACTATTTCTTTTCTTTATTTAGGAGTGTGAGAAAGCCAAGGTTGACAAAAGAAAAATGAAAACTCCTCATAACTAAGGCTCTAAATCATTTGTTGTCTGGCAAAATTAATTTGTAAGTTCTTTGTTTATAATTATATTAGTGAAAACAATATTATTTATTGTGTTTTGTATTTTATTTCATAAAACAAAGTCAGAAGGAACTACATGGAGAAGAGTGTGATAAGATTACAATCTACAAACTAACACATTATAAGGAAGGTGAAGGGTAGATTCGTAAAGAAGCGCACAATAACTATAAATTTTTGTTTAAATTTTAAGTTTGTTTATTTATGTAGTACTAACTAATAATATTTGAATTGAAGATTAATTTTATTTTTTAAATTTTAGAATAAGATGTAGGAGTTGTTGCAAATATCTATGTATGATAAAAATGAGCTTAATGTAGATGACATTTGCAACAAAGTGCTTAGTACACAATTCGGATACATCAAAGGGCTAAGGTTTGGCCCTAAGTCAACTGCTTCAGCCTCATCAAGAGTAGCATACGTTCAACGCTTTGAAAAGAAAAACAAGTTGCTGAAAAAAAAGTTGGTCAAGCAAGGAAAGTACTTAAGAAAAGTATTTGGCCCGAATTATGTCAGCAGTGAAGATAAAAGCGAGTCTGAGTGATTAATATATCTCTGTATTTTTTATTTTGTATATATGTATTTTTGAAGTTATAATTAAAATCTTGTAGATGATCAAATTTAATGATATTTTATTTTTTATATACAATGCTTCAAATTTTCGATTATTTTTGTATTATATTTTTGTATAATAAATTAATAACAAAAATTCTAAATATTATATACAATAATAAAATTGTTACGAATAATTATAATTAACATGGTATAACATTTAGGTAAAATGTATATTAAAATTTTAACAACCTTGTACAAAACGTAGCTAAAAGTATTTGGCTACGTTTCTGAAAACGTATTAAAAACCTTTAGCTATATTTTTGGAAATATAGCAAAAAACGTTTAGCTATGAAAAGTAAGTGTAGCCAAAAGGTGTTGGTGATGAATTTTCAAGACATCGTCTATACTTTTTCGTTACGAAAATAAAGCGTAGGAAAAAAAATATTAGCAACGATTAAGAAAAAATGTCGCCTATAGTTTTTTGCTACGGGAATTTGGCAACGAATACAAAGCGAGGAAACAAATCATCGCTAAAAGTCCGCTCTGTCGTGACTGACACTGGATAAGTATAATACGTAATGTAAATATATTTGGTTGAGACAAATTAATTCATTAATAGTCCTTTCACGATTTGAACACACTTATGGCCTATTTGGTTGAACAGCTAGAATAGATAAAGAATAGAATAATTATTCTTAGGAATATAATATAATAGGCATTACTTTGTTTGGTTTACTGCTAAAGAATTTCTGTGTCAGTGTTGGTTTGAAAATATAAACTTGGAATGAGAAAGGAATAAGTAACAAAAAGATCAAAATATCCTTATCGTGATCCTTTATTCTTCTTCTTCTTCTTCTTCTTGTTATTATTATTAATTTTATTCTTCTTTATATTATTATTATTAAGAAGGATAAAAAAAGTCTTCAACAAATAACTCTATTATTAGAATAGCTAAAGACACATTTTGATAAATTTTAACTATTCCTAAAAATTGAGGAATACTTAATTTTAGAATTAAGTATTCTTGTATTTTTATCTAACCAAACAAATGATTATTTAAACTTTAAAAATAGATCAGAAATAGAATTCCTATTCCTGTGAACCAAACATGCCCTTATATATTATAGTTATCTATGTCAACATTCGTTTCCAATCAATTTTTTATTTAAGCGTACATTAACAAATATAATAATAAATTAAACAATTTTAGTCGTGTCCAATTTTAGAAAATAGAGGTAGTAATTGTTTGGAGTTTATTATAAAATATATAATGTTTCTTATTTGAAGAGCATATATTAAATTTCTATATCTATTAAAAATAATAATTAATTATGATATATATATATATAAGAATAACTTAAATCAATCAGCTCGAAGTCTTAAGTATCATTTTGTTTAAAAATTCTCATTTTTTTGAACTGTTTTTGTTAGGTTACAGTGTTAAAAGCAAGAAAAACACCTTTGGGTTATCAGTCCGAGAAGTGTGAAATTAGTCCTGAAGGCCCATTGACTCTCAACTATTTCGCGCAGAAAAAGTCGAAGCCATCCCATGGCTGTCGAAACTGCCAGATAATGGACAAACAGAAGGAGAACGAGATTAGGGAGAAAGTATGCCGGAGGTGTCAGCAAACCTACAGTCCATTCTTCAATACCTTCTCTGCTTGTCGCTACCATCCTTCTTTCTTTGTCTGTCGTCGTCACGATGACCAAAAGAGGTATTCCACCTATCTCTCTCTCTGGTTTGATTGAACTTTAAGCATTGCTTCTGTATACCCCTTTCATTATGTTGAGCAAGTTTTAGTTTAGGCTAGAGTCTTGTTTTCCTAAAAATGGTTTGTCGATAGAATAGTGTTTGATTCTGGTGGCTTGTATAACAAACGGTGTCTGATTAAGCGTTAAACATGTTTATTGATTAGGTATTTAAGTTTGCGCTCGTAGTTTCTGGGAAACAGTAATTTCAGGATCTTCCTTTTGGATTTTAGTCTAATAGGAGTGATGGAAGTTTGTATTCTTTGAGGATCGGTATCTATACCCATTATGATTTTCATTTTGGTTACTCACTAGTGCAGAACTTCATTATCTTCACCCATCTCAGTCTGCTGTATATATTAATATTTCATGTCATAATTTCTATTTATGTTAATTTCCTAGTGCGGTTTGATTATGAAGTAGGTCTATTGGAAGCAAAATGAAGATTAGTGTTTAACTATTTGCGTGTTGGTGAGTGGTCCATCCTCTTGCTAATTAAATTAAACAGGGAACTTGTCAGAAACTACTTATTTTTCTTTTGGTAACATCTTATTGATTGATGACCATGATCATTGGTATTTGGAGGTGGACTTAGGTTGCAAATAATTTGAAAATCTGAGTTTGGACATTGTGATTGAGAAAGTCAAACATTTATGGGTCTAAGTGGGGTTTGCTAGAAGGAGCATGGGATTTCAAAACTATGGCTGAATGCTGGCGTGAACTGCAGGGGTAATGCTTCTGGTATCTCTGGTAGCAGAAGAAAGAGAAGAAAGGCTAGGATGAGAGAGTGAACGGTTCTAAAACGCAAAAGTTACAAAAATAACTGCTATTCATTAAACCTTAAATATTAAGAGGAAGAAGAAGAAATATACAGTTCAAGATGCAAGGTTCATTTGCACTTTTTAAATATAAAGGTTATAAGTAAAAACTACTAGATTACTGTCGATAAGTAGGAAATGAAGTTCTGGTTCCTTTTGATTGCATCTCACATGTGGCCTCGATGAAAGTACAAGTCATATTTATGATCATGAAAAGGTGGTGTTGCTGGAGGAGTGAAATCGGCAAGAGCTATAGCATGTAAGTGACAAAAGGGAAAGGGTGCAATCCAGGTGATTTGTTTTCCTGAAAGGTCGCACATTGCTGATATTATTGGAAGCAAGTTAGTCCAAACTCTTGCTTAAGCGTGCCTAGGTGCTAAGGCGAAGCAACAAGGATAGTGCCTTGCAAATTGTAAGGCTAGGCACCTTCAGCCAGGTGCCTAGCTGCTCATCTAGGCATGCATTGTGGCACCTCAACTCTGGAAAAGGCTTCCAATCCAGCACCTAATTGAGCTGAGACATTTCATAAACAAAATTTTGGTCCTCATTTTATTTAACTCAACATACATAAAAACTTTATAAACACGACTTTGGTCCTTATTTTCTTTGCCGGGAATAAGCGGCTGAGAATGCTCCTTCATTTCCCCAACTTATACAAGTACTGTTGTAGCACTAATTATCATACCTTACCTACACAGCTGTGCTCTCTCTCTTCCAATTTTGTGAGCTTTGCTGCTGAGAACAATATCTCATTTCCTTGATTCCGATATTCACCTTGTGTGAGCTATGGTACCTGGTGCCACCCTTCATATTGGGTGTGATTCCTTGGAATAATATCCTGACTCCTGAGTTAATTAAAATCTAGTTTGATGTTAAGTTTATATATGTTCCATTCCGTATCTTCAAAATGTTCAATGGATTGTTATATAAGAGGCTTATTTATCATAATAGTTCAATTATGTCATGATATTTAACATGACTATGATACTGCAAGAACTTTCAACTTGACTTGTCAATTATGCTTGCAAGTGAGTCTCGAAGTTGGAGCAAAAGTTGCTTATAATCTGTTTTACACAACAGAGATTAATTTTGATCCTCTTAGTTGTCGAGCATATCAGTTATACAGTCAAAACACTTGAATGATGATTTTAGATTTCCTCTGTTGCTATGTTGCATCAAATGCCATTGGAGGAGAGAGTTGGCGTGGCTATACTTTTCAGAGTAAACTCAAGGAAAGCAAGAAGCATGGATTAATTCTTGAGAATTTCACTTCTAAGATTTTATCTTTCAAGAGCAAAATCTTCAACTATGATTTCTGAATCTGATTGACACTTTCTGCTTATGCATGCATGTGATCGAGATGAGTTTACACGCCTACACCTGCTTGCATAGGTGTTTGTATATGAATATTGTGCATCGGTAGTCATATAGGTATCTATAATGCCGAGATTGGCCTAGTGTTTTGCATCAAAATTCACCGCTCTGATATATTTGGGACGTAAGATATTGGAGATTCAAATGATCAGCAGAATGCATAAAATGAAGTCAAATTTGTGTTGAGAGATAAGAGATCTTTTAGTTAGATGCTTTTTCCTAGATTCTATAAAAACAAATTATAAAACAATAATGTATTCATATGGTTGCTGGTAATGCTGGTGTCTTTTTCTGATGGAAGACTCTTAAGGAAAGATCTCTGAGGCAACAGTTTGTTCAATATCTCAAGATTGCTAGTATGCAGCCTGAAGATTAATCAAAACGTCATTTTGGGACCATATGTACTGTTTCGAAGGAAAATGATCAGTAATGCACATTTGAATTAAGGCATATGGTGTCATCCCGCAGAAGTGAGAGAACACTATCTCACGCTTGCAAATACATGCTCATGATAAATATCAACTTTTGTTTAGATGATTTGCCTTGTTTCTTAGAGATTCACTGTTAGTTAATAACTTTTCTGCCCTATTTTTTTCATTTAATTTATGTTTGGATTTATTTGTGGAGATTATTTTCTCTTAATTGAAACTTTGAAGGGTGAGTTTCTGCAAGTAGATGCTTTTGACATTTTTGGCTCGTTGAAGGTACTATGAATTAGGGCCTGATGATCCACCATATGCTGCCAAATTTTATGACTGTTGTGGGGCCGAGCAACCTGAGGCACCGGGCTGCTCCACTAGCTTTCATGTCTCATATGACGATTGATGTAATCTTTTTCTTTTTCTGGTTTCATTGGATCCAACTTGTAAGTATATTTATAGTTTCTTTCAGTTATGTATCGCTTGTCATAACTATCAACTGGGAGTTTGTATTATTTTGTCTTGGGAAATTTGGTTATTTAATATGCAAGATTCTTGAAATTAATGGATCTATCCTCTGCCCACTACTCTGGTTTTAGGTATTTTATGCATTCTGTCAAGTTAGACACTTTGTTAGCTTAACGGTTTGTAATTGGTTATAGATACAAATAGTGGTGTGTGAAAGTAAGAATGAAAATGCGGTGCAATTCTTTTAGAACATGTTATTGAGATGATTTGATGTGGGTCAAAATTGCTAGTTTCTATTTGCTTTAACTTTAACTCAAAAGGACAACTGTTCAATGCTCCATTTAACCCCGCAGGCTTTGGAAAAGGCATCATTCCCTTTCCACTGATTAAGCTGAGCTACTCAAGGGATGAAGATAATTGTCAAGATTTATTCCGTGGAAGTTGGTTATATTTTTATTTGTTAATAGCAATGAAGCATAAAGCAGTGACAGTGCACGTCTTTGTTTGAACTCATCTATATTATGATCCCTACTCATTTGCAGCCAATTTCTACCACACTCCATGTGCCTGACAGTTGTTTGGATTTTAGTGCGTGGGTTCTCACCAATCTTCTGTTTTTTATAGTAGGATTTCTAGTCTACTTACTACTCTTAATTATACTTGTCTAAGCTCGTACCAAATTGCTTGTGTATTATGTCTCATGTAATAATTGCATAATATTGTTGAAGTTGACTCATTTCCATTTATCATACAAGAAATATAGAAATTGTTCACAGTCAGTTGTAACTTACCGAGGCTTCAATTTTGTGCATTTTTTAATATTGTACATGTCAATTTCCGAGCCATTAGAGACCGAGCATTTTTTAAAATTTTTTGATATTTTAAATTCTAAATATTGCACAGTGAAAGAGCTAAAAGTATTGGTAAATAAAGTATGGAGTAAAAATATAAAGTTTTCTTATAGATTTACTCAATTCTGAAAAAACAATTTTTATTGTTTAAATTAATTAAAAATATAATAAAATATTTTTAAAATAAATGAAGTGGAAGTGACGTCTTATCCTTAATTAAGTACATGGATACAACCTTTCAATTTCCCAAAAAAAAAAAGGTATTTGGATACATCAACCCCAATTGGAATATAACCCTAGTGACATCTGCATTACCATTGACGCATGAGTTTAGGAAAGTGAAACCCCAACAAATTAGGAGAGGCTCAAGTAAACTGTTGTGAGTGCAATGATGTTATTTGTGTATGTGCGTGAAGTTGTTGGACCAACTACTGCTTTGTTAAGCTGAAATCATTGGGACGATTTAAGAGATTGCTTCAACTTTGTCTATCAGTCCATACAATTCTTACAAACATGTCTATCATCTAATTCACCCGCAATGATGTTTGCTCAGCTTCACCATTGTCCAGCTGGTTCAGGTAGTCCTGATGTTGGAATCTTAACCATCCCCTGTCTAGTTTTTGTTGACGATCAGATTGAAAGACTCTACTTAATGCTATGATTGCTACCTAAGTCCTAACTGCATTTGGGTGTTGAGATTAATGTAATTTTTAAGACGTCCTTGTGTTTTCTGATAGATTGGTGCTTCGTTATAACAAAGTACGTTATGTTTATTTTTTCTTGCAAGATCATGATTAGATTAACTTACCAACAATCAATTTCATTGACAATAATAAACAATTAGTCTAAAACAATATTTGTATAATTTAATCAAAACACATGCTTAAAATATCACAAGTGAACAGAAGATTCGAGTGATAGAGAGGGAGAGAAAACAGAGTAAATAAACTAGCTTCGGTTTTTTTATTATGACAACTGTACAGTACAAAGCTAGATATCACAATATATACAACAGAGTTAAAACGATAACCCTGACCACATGACTACCACGTGACTAACTTAATACTTAACAAGAAGTAAATTCAATAAAAGAATTTAACACGACTTTTTACTTAAAAGAAGGAGATACACAATTGTAATTTTCTCTTGTATTTACAAGTCAAGTAGATCTTCACAAAAATCTCCTTTTAAAACCAAAATGAATCTTCAACACTGATCTTGATAACATTTTTTTTATAAATGTGAACATTACGATGGTGGTCCCATCCCATGAACGGATAAGGTTGGTAATTCTTCGGTAAACCCATTTCTTCCTCAATCAAGTACACAAGTACCTTATATCTCGTAGAAAAGCACAACTAGTAATAACTAATAACAGTATTAGTTCGTCAATACAACAATGTG
Source organism: Erythroxylum squamatum (assembly GCA_025629845.1). Taxonomy (NCBI): domain Eukaryota; kingdom Viridiplantae; phylum Streptophyta; class Magnoliopsida; order Malpighiales; family Erythroxylaceae; genus Erythroxylum; species Erythroxylum squamatum. The sequence goes on from JAOTBA010000002.1 coordinate 11,547,044, forward strand.
TTGGTCAATTGTGCATTCAAGCACAATACTTTAAGTAACCATGGAGCCTAAAGTACGTAGGCTCTCAACTAGTTGACGTTAATGAGGACATACGAAGGCTAAAAGCAAGCAATTAATGGCAAGTATCTAGATTAGTTAAAAACAGGTAATAATAGTATGCATATAAGAGTGTTTTTACAACGATTTGTTTGCAAGAGGTACGTCGAGAAGGGGCTTGGAAATGGGAATCCACTCTTATCGATCACTACACTACTGAGAACCATTTCGTATGAGGTGGTCAGGAGTGAGCCAGTATCCTCCCTCAGAAGATGGGGTAGACAGACGCCAGTGCTTTGACAAGACAAATACGAAAGCAGCTAGTAGTATCTTGTACTCTCCGATGCATATGTATATATAATACCTTAAAGACGTGCATGTCTTCACTGGTTATAATTCTATTAAAAATATAATTGTGGGAGGAGGATGAAGTACTATATTCTGTATTTGTCTCTCGTGGAAATGGAATGATCCATCCAACCAGTTCATGAGAGCTTTAACATGGAAAAAAAGGTATTTATATTTGTTAAAACAAGTCGAGTTTGGTGTAACGTCGTGGCTTCCACATTACATAGTATATATAATTAAGATGCAAGTTGAAACTGAAGATTTTAATTAGGGTTTACACATTACAGATTTATCTAATTTGGAATGGTAATTAACAATTAGCAAACATAATTGTCCAGAGTTAGTTTTTAATTTGACAATTAAATTTTGTTGTTGGCAGTTGGTAAAAATAAGTATAGATTGCGCTGCGCCCCTTCTTTTTGGATAACAAATCATGCGGGAGGTAAGGTTGATGCGACCCTTTGCGTTTTGTATTAAAGTTAAGTTTAATAAATTCAAGCCATAATAGATATTTACAAATTTATCCTTTTTGAAGCCTCACGATAATCAATGATACAGTAGAATGATTTGAGTTGTGCATGTCACCCCACCCCCTAATGGTTTTCAGTAACCTTGGCCAACATGGGCCATGGCATTGCTTTTGACTGATAAAGAAAATATCCCTATTTTCCTGGAGATTAATTAATAAAATTTCAGAGAATTGGCAATCTTCTACTTCTATCAGTCAATAAAAACCAATTCAAAAAGGGGTAAGTAAATATATTACAGTGCCATGTCTCTGCATTCTGCAACCGGGTGTCTGTTTTCCTGAAAAGCTGAGCGGTCGGCTACGCCTGGTGGATAGAATCCTCTGAAAAGTCGCCACAAATTCTTTAACGAAAAACCAAAAAATGAAAAAAGAAAAGATAAAGCACGCTAACACTTGCCAAGCTTGCTCATGCTCATGGGCAGTTCTGTACTTTAACACCACGATGCTGAAGAAGAAAGATTGTTACTTTTTATATCTTACGAGAGAAGGACAAGAGAGAGATGGAGCCACGCAACTCACTTTTGTGTTTGTGACTTGAGTGTGGCCACTCTGGAGACAGGAACACCAAACCCAAATAATTTGGTTCTGTTTTCTTTCCTTTTTCCTTTGTGTAAATTTTCAATCTTCTTCTTCTCCTCTTCCTGTTGTTGCCTCAACCAGTTGTACTTTTGGCTAGGCTGCAATGTCTCTGCGTATGTCTCTCTGATCTGACAAGAACACCCCAACTTTACGTTGTCTTGCAATGTCATCAGTTTAGCATTTTAGACGCATTCAACGGTTTGTACGCTTAAAGTCCTTACATTTTCGACTTCTTTTTTGGTTCTGCTTCTACATCCTCATCAATTGCTCCAACGGAAAAATGTCTGCCAAAACCAAGTGAGTGTACAGAACTCACACTGTTTGTCTCTTTCCTCTTAAATATGCGAATCTGATTGAACTGTTTTTCTTTTTTCGTGGGTCTTGCAGAATTTGGAGCTTTTATTTAAAGTTTGAATTTTTGTTCTATGTTCTGAGATATGCAAGTTGGATCTGCTCTTTGCAAAGGGTTTTTATCTACTTGGTATTTAATTGTTCGACCACAAACACTTTTATCCCGTTTTCTCCCATCAAACGCCTTCCTTTTCGACTTTGAACTCTAAAAAAGCAATCGTAAACCTGTAAATTGTTGATCACAGAATGGGTTTTAGAGTGATATTCTTTTGACTTTGTGTTCGTTAGTAATTTTGTTTTGATACTTTCTTCTCTAGTCGGATCTGAATTTGTAATCATTTCTACTGCAAAATTTCAAATTTTGATATCCACATCTGTGTATGTATGCTATTAGAAGAATTTAGGGTAATTTTGTGTTCGTTAGTATTTTTGTTTTGATACTTTCTTCTCTATTCGGATCTGAATTTGTAATCATTTCTACTTTAAAATTTCAAATTTTGATATCCACATATGTATATGTATGCTATTAGAAGAATTTAGGGTAATTTGTGTAGATAGTACTGCTCTAATTTCACAGCGATGGCACATTTGGTGCAGATCCATATTTGGTGATGTTTGTTTAATTTGATGTCATGGGTGATGGCGATATCAAATGCATTGTGTGTCTAACATATTACTCTTTCAGTTGCAATATAGTAAAGATATTGTGATAATTGAACAGATCTGGTTTATCTGAGACTCCTAAAGCTTCCCCGGCAAAACCGAAAGTGAGCAAAGTTAGAGTGGCTAAAGCAGAGCCTGATTCACCTTCTCCCTTGCAAAGTTCACGCCTTTCAATAGATCGCTCTCCTCGATCTATTAACTCAAAGCCCACCACTGATCGACGGTCACCAAAGATTGGTACACCACCTGAAGTAAGTGTATCCCATTGTGAATTAAAATGTCATTGGTTTCCACCTTCAACATTGTGATGCCTTTTTAGTGCTGCTTGTGGCTATGAATTTGAAAGTTCACATGAGTTTGGATAGTGGAAAGACGAGTCACTAGGATTCTTATGTTGCACATTGATGAATGACTCATTGCTTGGTGCAATAATAGACTCATTAGCTCACAACTTGATCTTGAGCTGTCAGTTCTTGTAGAAATGCATAAGCTAGGACTCTCTGAAGCTGTATTTGAGAACCTGTTCCCAGTGGAATCATAACCGTGTAGTGATCTTCATTACTGTGAATTAGTTTGTTGTAACTGTCCAAATTCTGCTTCACGAAACATGTCTTCACTGTTGAATATAGCTAATTAATTTCCTGAAGGTAGTGCATTTGTTTTTTTTTAAATGGAGAAAACATGACAATATTTCTGGATACTTAAACGTGAGTTTATTTTCCAAGTTTTCTATCCTGAAATAGGTAAATTTGAATCTTATATCTCATCTGATACTTATTGGTCAATTTGGTTCTCAGAAACCACAGACACGTGTGACAAAGGGGGCAGAGTTACAAGCGCAATTGAATGCTGCTCAGGAAGATTTAAAGAAAGCAAAGGAGCAAATATCATTGATTGAGAAAGAGAAGGCACAAACAATTGATGAACTGAAACAAGCACAAAAGGCAGCTGAGGAGGCAAATGAGAAGCTTCAAGAAGCTTTGGTGGCTCAAAAGCGAGCTGAGGAGGATTCTGAGATTGAGAAATTCCGAGCTGTTGAGTTGGAACAGGCTGGAATTGAGGCTGCCCAGAAGAAGGAAGAGGAATGGCAGAAAGAGCTTGAAGCAGTAAGAAACCAACATGCTCTGGATGTGGCTGCCCTTCTCTCTGCTACTCAAGAGCTTCAAAGGGTAAAGCAAGAATTGGCCAAGATTACAGATGCAAAAAACCAAGCACTGAGCCATGCTGATGATGCTACTAAGATTGCTGAGATTCATGCAGAGAAGGCAGAGATTCTTACTGCAGAATTGGTGCGTTTGAAAGCTTTACTTGATTCAAAACTGGGAACTGAAGCCAATGAAAGTAATAAGATGATACTGAGTCTGCAGGAAGAGATAGAACTTTTGAGAAAAGAACTTGAAAATGCAAAAGGCTTCGAGGATATGTTGATCAAAAGAGAGACTGCCATAGAACAGCTTAATGTTGAACTAGAAGCCGCCAAGATGGCAGAATCTTATGCACGCAGCATAGTAGAGGAGTTAAAAAGCAGAATCGAAGAATTAGAGATAGAAGTTGAGGAGGCTAATAAGTTGGAAAGATCAGCATCAGAATCATTGGGTTCAGTCATGAAGCAGCTGGAGGGAAGCAACGATACCTTGCATGATGCTGAAACTGAAATTTCTACCCTTAAGGAGAAGGTGGCATTACTGGAAATGACAATTGGAAGGCAGAAGAGTGATCTTGAGGAATCTGAATGTTGTCTTGGATTGGCAAAAGAAGAAACATCTGAAATGTTGAAAAAGGTCGAGTCTCTAACATCTGAATTAGATACTGTCAAGGAGGAGAAAGCCCAGGCTTTGAATAATGAGAAGCTTGCAGCTTCTAGTGTTCAAAGCTTACTAGAAGAGAAAAACAAACTGATTAATGAGTTGGAGAATGTCAGAGAAGAGGAGGAAAAGAGCAAGAAGGCAATGGAAAGTTTAGCTTCAGCCTTACATGAAGTGTCTGCAGAAGCTAGAGAAGCAAAAGAGAGGCTTTTATCCAATGAAGTGGAGCATGAAAGTTATGAATCCCAGATAGAAGATCTAAGGTTGGTCCTCAAGGCAACAAATGAGAGGTATGAAACAATGCTAGATGATGCAAACCATGAGATTGATAGTCTTAGGAAAACTGTTGAAGAATCCAAAAACGAATTGCAGAACTCAAAGATTGTGTGGGAACAAAGAGAGGGAGATCTAGTGAAACGTGTGAAGAATTCAGAAGAAGACAATTTGAATTTGGAAAAAGAAATAGATAGGTTGGTGAGTTTGCTCAAGCAAACTGAGGAAGAGGCTTGTGCTACAAGGGAGGAGCAGGCTAACTTGACGGATGGTCTAAAGGAAGTTGAAGCTGAAGTGATTTCTTTGCAGGAAGCTCTCGGCGAAGCAAAGGTTGAGAACATGAAGCTGAAAGAAAGTTTAAGGGACAAAGAAAATGAGTTGCAGAATCTTATCCAAGTAAACGAGGAGCTACAAACTAGAGAAGCTGATTCTTGTAAGAAAGTTGAGGAGCTATCTAAGTTGCTTGAAGAACATGTGACCAAAGCTAAACCTGAGGAGAATGGTGAGCTGACAGACAGTGAGAAGGACTATGATTTGTTGCCGAAGGTGGTTGAATTCTCTGAAGAAAATGGGCATGTCAAAGAAGAGAAGCCTAAAGTGGAGCTTCCACTTCCACCCAAGCAATGTGAGGAGCCTAAACAAGAGGGTCTACAGGAGATGAACAATGGTTTAAACAATGAAGATGGTCAATTAAATGCCTCGAAAATGGAAAACACCAATGGAAAATTAGAAGAAGACGGGAGTAAAGAAAAAGATGACTCAGTTGAAGTAGAATTTAAGATGTGGGAGAGCTGCACGATTGAGAAGAAAGAGTTCTCTCCAGAAGGAGAAGCAGAACAGGAATCGTTTGAAGACGAAGTAGGGTCCAAGGCCGAAGGTGGTGAGGGCTTTGACGAGATAAATGGCTTGTCATCAGCAGATAATCAAGATGATGGAGGAAGCTCACCTTCCAAGCAGCAACAGCTAAAGAAGAAGAAGCATTTGTTCCGCAAGTTTGGAAGCTTGCTAAAGAAGAAGGGTACTGGAAACCATAAGTAGGAGAAAGGTTGGTTATGTTATGGCCTGAATTATGCCGGATTTACAAGTAGGTACATTGGATGTTATTCTGGACCTGGGTGTTTGTGCTGTTGTTTCTGCTTCAGTTTCAGCATAGGTTAAAAAATGAAGAGCCTTGTATTATCTTTAGCGTTTGTTTTCTTTTGTTGTGATTATTCTGTCGTGGAGTATTTTGTATGCGATGTTGATTTCTTGTTTCCTTTTGGCCCCTAGCACTTTGCCGTGGCAAAAATTTCAGGAAAAGGGGTCGGTAACTTCAGAATTGTAATTTGTCTTCAATACTAAAAAAATGCTTTTAAAGAGAAAGAGTTATTAACTGTTTCCCAAACCAATTGTTTATTAATTTCATGGCAATTTTGAAACATTTAAAACAATTTCTAATATTTTTTAATCTTCTCGTTAAAAGATATGTTCAAAATATAACTCCAATACTATTGTTTACTTTTAGGTTTCTTTGTCAACTATACATCACAGCTCATAAGAAGGGCTTACAAATATGGTCCCTCTAGCCTCTTACCTAGATAATAACATTTGGATGGTCTTAGTTTCTCTTTTGTGCAATTCTCTAATCCTTATTATGTTCCATTGTCTCTTTGCTTTGCTTGTTCCTCTCGCTTCTCATTGCAAGTTGTCTTGTTTACTTCGATATTCAGATGTTGTAGCTAATACAATTCACATAAAAATTCCAAAGGAATGGAACTTATATCTACAAGGAAGGCTCTTTGGATGTTAGAAAACCTTGGCCCTTTCCAGATACATTACAGCTACCAACATGTACATATTCTTAGTTGTTTATGAGCTAATTGGAAGTACATATTTTTAGCTATTTACAAGCTATACGTAGATTTCATTGACTACCACAACACAAACTTTTATAACATGCTTTTTTCCCCCCCTAGTAAGTTATTTGATTATCTGGTTGTATTAACATTGTTTCAAGTGCACTGATCCAGATGCAGTCATTAGAATCTAAAATTTGATTAATACCATTATCCCTTAGAGTCGTTTTTCTTGTTGTGTCTATTGTGATATATCATTTGTTGTATGTCCTAGATCACATTTCTTTACTCTGACCTGGCTTAACGATGAAATTTATAGTTTTGCAGATGCAATTTTTAAGATATAGTAGTGGTTCTGTCTGATTTTGTTGAGGCTGGGCGCCGTTGTTTGGATCCATGAGTTTAGTCCATCTTAGCTAGGAAATACCTGCAAAACAGTAGAAGGCACACCGGGGGTTGATTGCCGGTAGGCCCCTCCGACGCTCAAG
>JAOTBA010000002.1:11594317-11613287 GCA_025629845.1 Erythroxylum squamatum
TTCACTAATTATTGAGGATTGTAGAGCTCTTCTTCATGAGCATCAATATATTTCCACTGCTTTTGTTAAGCGACCAGTGAATCAAGTCGCTCATAAGATAGCTAGAGCGGCTAATTCTATGTCTGGTTTTGAATGGGGGGTATGCCCGCCAAGTTTTTTGTATGACGTTTTATTTTTGGATATGAATAATTTGCGCTGAACTTGAATCAGCGTTGTTTTTCAAAAAAAAAAGTTATATTATGTTGTAAATGTTAAATTTTATGTTAGATTCGTTTTTTAATTTGCAATTTAAATCCGAATTCAACTAATTTCGAATTCTAAAATTTTTAAGAAAATAATATCATTTTAATTTTTAAAAATTAAAAATATATTAATTTAATCATTATTGATTCCTCACTAATTCATCACCTTCTTTCCGAATAATTTAATTAGATTTTAATTAAACTTAATTAGTTTGTTAAAATTAAAGATGATTTTAATAGATAATTAACTAATGACATCAAATTATGTAAATTTATTAATTGAAATTTTTGTTTAAACTATTTGTTCAAATTGAGAACTTTTATAATTATTACATATTAAGAAATATTAAATAAAAATTAATATATCAATTTATAAAATTTAATTAATAAAATAATAATTAATAAATTTACAATAATAATACAAATCAGACACAAGAAATAATCTCTCCTAGCCAGCGCATGCTTATGTTACAAACACGTATAATTGCTCATGCAAATGTATTGCTCTGCACAGAAACCATCAGCAGTAGACAGAAATTGGCTGCATGCTTCATGCGACGGCCACAAAGAAGTTCTGTCGTGTAATGTGGTAAGACATCAACATCCCATTCCTCCTCCTCCTCCTCCACCAGAATCACAACCACCGCCACCTCCTCCTCCTCCTCCACCAAAATCAGAACCACCGCCACCTCCTCCACCGCCACCGCTACCATAATCAACACCTCCCATATCAATGCTTATGTTCGCGGTGCCCATGTCTACTCTTGCCCCATCACCACCACCACCACCTCCTCCGTCGAGCTTTTTTCCAGCACCGCCGTATAATCTGCCGAGGATTATCACGAGAATAAAAAAAGCGAACGTCGAGCACCAGCCTATGATTGCAATTCCCCAAACCTCCATTTACTTGATGCACTAATCAATTCTTTTCTTGTATCGCGACAGACCAAATTCTCTAGTTAGTCTCGACAATATATATAAATCTTATCTATTATAGATACAGAAGCGACGCGTTGTGTTTAACGAGTCTAGCTAGCATACAATTCAAAGTTATTGGCAATCATGAGGTTGACTTTATTACAAGGTTTTATTAATTATGTTAGGGTTAGCAACGAGTCAGACTCGGTCCGAGGGTCAGTCGGTCCAAAATCAGTCAACTCGGATTCGTTTCAGGCTGTTTTGCTGGTACTGGAATATAGTAATTGGTTCCTTAGACCCGACTAAGTCGTCATCTTCTGATTAATTTGATTAGTATTGATCATAAGTCTACTTGTCCCTTTTTTTGAAAAGTCCTAGGTTTAATTTTCTTGTAATTGAATAAGTAATAACATTGAAGCTATGCTCCATGAACTGCTCCAGAAAACTTGAGAGTTTGACTCAGCTCGCAGATTTTGATTCTTTGAATATGAAGTCTTATAATAGAACGTTAACAGATCACTTACCTTATACGATTTGATTATACAACATGTTTCTTTTCTAAAATTTCATTTATTTATAAATTAATTATGATTATAATGTGTAAAGTCTTTTTACCTCGAAAATTAAACTAATTTATTTAATATAAAATAAAATAAAAATGTGATGAAATAATATGAGCAAGCTTATTACACTACAAGAAAAATGGAAAATAGCGACGGTAAATTATCGACGGAAAAGAAACTATTGAAAATTGTCAGGAAAAATTTCGTTTAGCAGCGGTACTAATATCCGTCGCTAAATACGTATGGAAATCATCCCTGTAAAATTTGCAACGGAATTTAGCGACGGTATTAAATAACTGTCGCCAATCACCACAAAAAGCAGGAATTAGCTTCGGAAAATAAACCGTTGTAAATTACCGACAGAAAAATAATTTCCGTCAGTAAAGTTGACGGGAAAAATTTCGTTTAGCAGCGGTATTAATATCTGTCGCTAAATATAGAGGGACATAATCTCACCAACATTTGTGACGGACTTTAGCAACGGTACAAATGACTGTTGGTAAGGAAGGCGGGAATTTTTGCAGAATGAGCAAAGTTTGAGTTTACCGACGGAAAAATTCCATCGTTAAATTCCAATTTGCGACATACTTTAGCGACGTTATAAGATTACCGTCAATAAATAAGACAGGAATTATTGGCGGAATGAAAAAGATTGAGTTTACCTCCGTCGATAAATTTTCAACTAAAACAAACGACGCCATTTTCTTTTACATTTTTCCGTTGATAAATTTTCAACTAAAACAAACGACGCCATTTTCTTTTACATTAAACTCATCCGAAGCTCTCCTCTTCCACCCCCGCCCCACCTGCGTCTTCTTCTTCCTGCTGCGTCCCTCTCGTGCGATTTTCTTCTCTCGAGTGTTGTCTGCTCTTCTACTCGTCGGCGTTGTCTTCTTTGGCCCCGTTTCACATTCCAGGAAAATATTCAGGTGCTAAGAGGTATGGCTGAATTAATATAACTTGAGATCATTGAGTTGACTGATAAGCAGAAGATTGAAAAGGAAAACACTAAAGTACGAAGGGCTTCCACCTGCCAAGGGACATGGGCTTTGTTCAAAGAATCTTTTTGAGGTTTCATTTATTCACTTTTTTCTTTCTTTTTCAAATTTATCAACTTATTTCTTAGATTTCAAATTTACAAATTTATCAAGTTTATCTATTTGACAAACCCTTAGCTTTTACTTATTTGGCTGAGACAAGTTTGTTAGTAGGAGCAAAATTGGTAATTATCATTGCGAGTTAAATTAAATGAGAGGATAATGTGTCTAAACTATTGGCAAATATAGGCTAGGGGTATTTGTTGATTGTGGTTGAACTGCTTAAACATAATCCGAGATGTTTTATTAATAAAACGTCACGAAATGTGAAGACTTTCCGTGACGTTTAAAAAATGTCATGAAAAGTTCGAATTTTCTATGACGTTTTATAAAAACGTCGCAAATTTGTAAGACTTTTTGTGGCGTTCTTTTATTAAAACGTCACGAAATAGAAACCACAATGTTTTATTGACGTTTGCCTTTTGTTTAATTAATATTTAAAAGTAACATTTCCCACCATTTTGTTGGTTTCTTGACGTTTCTTTTTCTCTAGTTTCTTCTTCTTCTCCACCTTTTGGTCCCTAACAAATAACCCGCTCCACTCTCAATTTAATCTGCCATGCATATATAGTAATCTCACCTAGTGGATTAATTTTTGCATTCTGGTTTAAGGATTGTGGTTGAATTTTCTACCTAAAGGTGCTCGTGATTGTAGAGATTCTGAAGGAAGTAGATTTCAATACTGTATGTAGAAATTACATGGTCTGGATCAATACTAAAGTTTTTGTGTAGTTTCACCATTTTTAAATTCTCTTTGTCAATCTGCAAGCAACTTTGTCCAATATTCTCAGACAACTTGGTATGAGTTATGGTTTATCTATCTTCCATTAGATATAACATTTATGGTTTCAATTCAACTTTACTAATCATTAAATGTATGATTTTGTTTAGGTACTCACTTCAGGTTGGATCTAATGGATAGAAAGTCGGAGGTTAAGGATATAATGCACAGAGGTAATAAATAACATGACGATGATGATGAAGGAGAAGAGGCAGAAAAGAATGCAGACAAGAATACCCAATGGAGTTTGTACCATATTAGTGCAGTTGCGAATACCCAATGGAGTTTGTACCATATTAGTGCTCTCATCAACTGCTTGCTTAGCTGATCTTAACTTAAGTAGCTCTTTTCTATATTTTTTTTAGTTTCCTCGCCCCTTTTGTAAGTCCTTTTATATGTAATTGTCAACTGCACTTTCTTTATATAAAAAGTTATAATTTTCTTTATTCAATTTTAGGTGTAAATATTTTATCTCAATTGATTTTTAAGATTTTAAATATTAATAATTAAAAAATTCAAAGGCTTTAAGCAATTTAACTGCAGGAGTTCTACATCGGTTTTACCGACGGAACACTAAATTGTCAGAAAAGTGTAAGATATTTACCGACGGAACAAAATGTTGCCATTGGTAATATTGACAACTATCACCAAAATTACCGACGGACATTCATAATCGTCAGTAATATTACCGGCGAAATAACCAATACCGTCAGGAAAATATACCGACGAAAATACTTACGGTCAAACAAACTGTTGTATATTCACCGACGGTATATAAAATATCCGTTGATAATTTTAGCGACAGCCGTTTTTACGACGCCTTTTTTTCGTCGGTATATTCCGTCGCCAATTTTATTACCGATGGAATCCAAACGTTTTTCGTCGTTAAACAACATTTTTCTTGTAATGTAAATTCCTTAAATTTACAAGAGTCAAGTAAACTTTAAGAACCCATTTTCTACATCATAAAAAGAAAAGTAAGGAATCATATTTTAGCCATCCTATTTTGATCAATATTTTCTAAATTATCTTATATATTATAAATTATTTATTAATATATAAGAGTAATTCAGATAATATTAACCCTAAAGCTAGGAAAAACGAAGTTAAAGAATGAAAAATCTACATCTCTACTTGTACAAAAGCATAATAATTCTCGTAATTATACTCCATTTATATACATAGTTGAGCATAGTGAGTTACATAATTACTCAGCTCCGGACGACAATACCAAGAAGCAAGATTAGTGGTGGTAAGCTCGAGCTCAGTCCGGTCTGAACTTATCCAGATTTCCATAACAAGAATCCGATTCCGAACTGTATTATAAGCATCACTAAGACCATTAAAAACTGTATCAATTTGTCATTCCCACTGAGTTCTGCCATTAACTATGCAAATGCAAAGGATCTCCATTGTTACTTGGTCTAAACTATGCCAGAAGCCATGCTTGTTTTGATCAGGAAATTTGAAGTTTCATATCACTGTTACCATGTTGTAATGGAAGGGAGAAAAATGTTTTATTTCTTTATATACAATTAAGCTACTTATTCACCCTTCCAACAACCTTGAATATTATACAACAAGAACTAATCTCTCTTAATTAGCCAGCACATGCTTATGTTAGGAAAACATATAATTGCTCATGCAAATGTATTGCTCTGAACATGATGCGACGGCCGCAAAGAAGTTCTGTCATGTAATGTGTTAAGACATCAACACCCCACTCCTGCTCCTCCTCCTCCACCAAAATCACAAGCATCGCCACCACTGTTATCATATGTTCCTCCACCGTTACGTACGTCCTCCATCATCAGAGACGTACCCGTCACCAAAATCAACCCCTACGTCGCCCTTTGTTCCAGCACCGCCGCATACTCGGCTGAGTATTATCAAGAGAATAAAGACAGCGAGCACCACGCTATGATGATAATTACTATTTTCTCCATTTACTTGATGCACAGCCTTTTCTTGTACAGCAACAGACCCAATTCTCTGATAAGTCGCTACTCGCTGCCAGGGACGGATTGAGAATATTTTGAATGGAGGCAAAATATTTAAAGTATTATTATATTATTGAAAAATTTTAATTAAAATTTTAACTCCATTAAAAAATTAAAATTTTGCTCCCATCAATTTAGTAGGTGACAAAAAATAATAATAAAAATTATAGATATATTAAGATATCAAATAAAAAATAAAATTTGAGCCCGTCTATTTTTATTCATAAGGCATCTAGGGTACTTCTTTTATCCCTATTATCACTAGTGTTAGATGGTTTGTACTGTTTTTGTTCATTTTACGACTTTATATGTTACGATTTTTCGTCTACAATGAGAAATCTTATCTTGCTTCTTCACTAAAAGTCTAAAAGAATGTAAAGATTAAAACTGTACCAACTCTATTATAACTTACAAGAACCCATCTCTAAATTATACGTACTACACATTCTTCCAAAGAAAAGAAGTGGGAATTTACTTATCAGCACTAGAATGGGGTGAGGCATGTGGAGAAATCATTTTCACAATTGCGTTCAATATAGATTTTTTTCGCTTTGGGTGTGGTAGTTCTTGTGGAGTTAGGGGAAGAAAAGCCAAAAAGCCAAAAAGTAGTGTGATGAAGAAGCCAAAAGAGTAGAAAAATCTGAATAAAAAAAAGTCAGTTAAACATGTAATTTTTATCTCCCTATTTGTAGGCTTTCATTTAAAAAAATCATGGGCTCAAATAATAGTAATCTTAATAAAAATAAATGGACTTAAATTTTAGTTTTTATTTGATATCTTAATATAACTATAATAATAATTATTTTTTTGTCACCATTAATTTAATTGGGGCAAAATTTTAAATTTTTTATGAAATTAAAATTTAAAATAATAATTTTAAATTAAAAATGTTTAGAAGCAGTGGGGGCACCCACTTGCCCCCACTGTGGCTCCGCCCATGCGTGAAAGTATTTCACACCCAATAGTATGACTACTTCATGCTAATCGTAATAGAGGATTTTGAAACAACAAATGATAATAAAGATAAAAATAATATCTCAAGTGATTAAATCAATAATAACATAAACAAAGAAATACTTAAGTCAAAAGGCACTCCCCTATACGTACAGTCTCGTTAAATCGTAATCATAGGAAGTTGTCCAACAAAAATCTACCGTGAATCTTTTGAGCTAATCACCAAAGAAACCCACTTACAACAACTTCAATACTCATTAATCGAGCATGTAATTCATCTAAAAAACATGCCAACAAAGCAACTGTCAATATTGATGGATAGATCACATAATTGTTCACCTAAGTATAAAGAAAATGCAACTGCAACCAATAATCAATCAACTACATATTTTTCCATAATAAAACATATTTATCTTATCTTTAATAAAACATGTTTATCTCTAATAAATCCTATCTTCTATAGGATTCTATTTCATGTAGGATTCCTTCTTTCCACACTATCTTAACTTTTAAAAATACTACATTATTCCAAGATAGTGGAATCCTATACCAAGTCAACTTTTTATCATAAAAGATATACCAAATATATCAAAATACAAATAATCTAGTGTATGGTAAGTAATATACAATAATGTCTAATATACAATAAATAGAATGTAAAGTAAAGATTTTTATAATTTACAAATTTTTTATTTTTTAAAGAGGATATCTTTAGACGAAATACAATTTTATTATCATTAAAATATATAAACATTGATAATATTACAACATTAAATGATTCAAAAAGTTTATTTCAAAGTATTATTTAAAAGTTACTCTAATCCAATTTTTTAAAGCTCTAAATTGCTAAGGACTAGCATATGAAATTTGAACATACAAGTATGATAGAAGGATGATTTTGACTGCAAAATATCTCAAATATCTCACTTTGAGTTGAGAAATTTTTCAGAAATATGTAGATAATTGTACCACTATTTCGATTCATCTCTAATGAAGCAATGCAGGTAAGTCTCCAAACTTCAATTCACAACCTTTATTTGTCTGTCAATTTCGGGATAATAAAAACTATTAAACATTAATATGATGCCAATAATTTCGAATAGTTCCTTCCATAATGAACTGAAAAAGGCTTTATCATAATCATTGACTACTGATTTGGGTGTACTATATGGACGATAAATTATCACCACAAATTGAGCTGCCAAATTAATGGCAGTGGACTTAATTAGAAGGCCAATGAAGTGTATCTATTTGGTAAGGTGATCTACCATAAACCATATTGCTGTATGTCTATAGGAAGTAGGAAGTTTAGTAATAAAATCTATAGAAAGATCTTCCCTAACCTTACTAGGGGTTGGTAAAGATTGTAAAAGATCATAGGGTTTCTATAGAAGATACTTATTTTGTTGACATGTAACACATTATGACATGAATGATTTATCATCTTTGTATAATGTAGGCTAAGAGAACAAAGCACTAAGGTGAGCTATTGCTGCTTAATCCTATAATGTCCAGCTGATGGAGTAGAATAAAACTCAAAAAGAAAAGAGGACCATAAATTATCCACATCAGGTTTAAAATCCCAATCACTATAGTATAAGTCCATTAAGAAAATGATAATGTTGTTGTTGATTATTGGACTGCAATGTTTTGATTAAATATTTTCCTCTGAGTGTAAAACTGATGGAGTTGATCTAAGATGGATGGAAATGGAGACGCAAAGGCAGCATAGAGAGATTCAGAGTTAGAGTAACAATAGTATAGTGCATCGACCACCGTGTTAATATATTTCAAAATCTTAATCCAATAGCTTACATGCCCATTTCTGTTGTTCTGGTTTTTTTATTCTTAGATTAATTTAATAATCATAAAGGCATGGATCATATTACTTAGGTTGATTTAATATAAAGTGGGCCCAATATAATGGTTATTAGGCTTGTAGAGAATATTAGAGTCACTAGGGTTTTATTATAATTAATAAAAACCCTTCCTCTCCCTTCATACAAGTTAACAGATACCAAACAAAAGATACGTTCTTGCATTGTTGGAAAAGAATGAAGAGAAAAGAAGGAGAGAGTGGATAAATTCTTTACGTAGAGAAGGTGTTTGCTTCCCAAAGTATTAAAGATCTATCACTGTAGACACATATATTAAACATGGACTAAGTTTAGTATTTCTTTCTCTCTCGAATAGCATGAATCCAAATTGAATGAGTTGAATCAATTGTGTTATAGATGATCTTGGGAGAATTCTAGATTTGAAATATTATCCAGAATATTATAGTTTAAATTTACATGTGGTCTTAGAGCAAGATTATTGATTTTCATATAAGTTAACTTTAGGATTCATGGTAGCCATTAATATTGCTTAAGGTTATATAATGCAATTAAAATTATTTTATTGCTTTCGCTATAATTTTTCTATTCAACGAGATCATAGCAATAGGACCTCATCAATATGCCTCACCATTAATTATATTCAAAGTAATAGGAGGTGTAAGAAAAGAAAGAATCTTTCGGTTGTTATAAGTAGTGGACTAATCTCACTATGCATCCTAAAGACCTTCGTGGGACCATGATTGTGTTCATATATATAGATTGTTGGACATAGTGTTTTCTGTTTTGAAGACAAAAGGTTATATAAAAGATCAATTACATTATGTTCGTAGGGCTTACCATTGAAAAGCTTTAGGTTTTTAGTTGTAAAGCATAAGTTGTTGGGGTTAAAATGTGTGGACATTGTGATTTTCGTGTTGCAAAATCAAAAAGGGTGAATATGTATGTAATCAATTATATTTTGGTCCTTATGGTTTTGGACCATTAAACTCTGGTAATAAATGAATATGCATGTTAAAGCTTATTAGTTTTGGACTTTACAGAATGATCTTTCAACATTATAGTTAAATTTCCAAATTATTTATACTTAATTAAATTTTTATTGTATAGAAAGCTTATTAGTCACTAAAGTGACCTTGCTTAAAAAAATATTTAGACATTTAATTATGCATTCTTTCAATTGGTAATGTTATTTGATGCTAACAAATGACATCAAAGATTAACTAAACAATGAAGATTATTGATTATAATGCTATAAGATTACCTAAAGGTGAATCATTGCTTATAATTAATAATATTAAAGAGACTTATCAACGTACTTGGTGAATATGTTTATATATCCGAAGATAACATGCATATTAGCTTGAGTATCATTGACTATCTATTAAAGTTTGTATATATATGTTGTTAGCATCATTATGGATTAAGGATATGTATTTAAGTACCAACCAAAGGTGAAATATATAAATTAAAGTTCATTATTGTCCGAATCCATTAATTGTATTCAAAGCATTAATATGTGAGTTTGTATTATGTTTGCAACCCTTAATAATTTGTTAGCTATGGGCAATGGTCTGATCAAGTTCAATGGGCTAAACTATGCCGATTAGTCTGAGCAAATTCAATTTCAGTTGGGCATTATGAATAAGGACTAGCATTAGTTGTTGAGAAGCCAACAACCATTATTGAGACTAGTATAAAGTCGAAAAGACATATTTTGAGGCTTGGGAAAAGTCTAATAGGTTGAATCTAAACTTGATGCGATTGACAATGGCTGAAATGTTAAGCGATCAATGCCTAGTCCGGATAATGCAAAGTAATTCATGATGAAAATCAAGGAGTACTCATAATCAGACACATCTGATAAGTCTATTGTAGAAAACTTGATGAGTGAATTGACTAACAAGAAGTTTGATTAATCTTAACCTATCCATAATCATGTAATAGACATGTCAAATATGGCTATAAAGTTGAAATCAATCGGCATGGATGTGATTAAATTCTTTCTAGTATAATTCATTATCAACTAAATTCCTCCTGATTTGGTTAGTTCCATATGAATTATAACACTTTTAAAGAGAAATGGAACTTTCAAGAAATCAAGGCTATGTTGGTGTAAGAGGAAGGGAGATTAAAGAAAATGAAGTAACATTTTATTCATCTTACAGTACACAATCAAGCTAGCAATAGAAAGGGAAAGCTAGGAATGAAGAATAATAAGAAGGGCAAAGTCCCAATGTAGGTTAATGAGGGCCAAATTAACCTTCATTGGGACTTTGTCCTTCTTATTATTGACACTATTGTTTGGATAATTGTGTTGATTTATTTTTTTTGTCACTAATACAATAGCAATTGTAAAAATTTAGAATATTTGACAATTAAATTGTCACTATTAATATATTAATAGTGTCAAAATTTCTTTTATTACTAAATTCTGTTACTAAAAGCATATGCAATTTGACAAATATTTCTTGTTAAAATAACATATTAAAATTAACCACTCTTATGATTAATATTGTCATTATTGTATGAATTTTAGGGACTAGAAACTACTTGTCACGATTTTTTAATATTATTATTTGTAAATAAATTTAAATATTTTCTTATAAAATATTCAAACTACATATATTGATAATCAAAAATTAATATTTTACACATCAATAGATATTTGCTAAACATAACTTTGAATTTCTTCAAAATAAAATCAAAATTTTATAATGAAAATTTTGTTCCAAAATATTAAGCAAAACTCTTTAACTCACTCAAAATTTAAAAACAAAGTTTTTGCCAATGCTCAATCATAGGATACATCTATCAAAATTGTACTGACTCAGCAAGTTTAGCCTCACTCACAAGATGAATGGTTAAATGCACTATTATGTCAAAAAAATAAGGGAGGAAATATATTAAAGATTAATTTATTGATAAGAGATTAACTAAATTAGAAGCTTACGAGAAAAAAAATGTACACCACCAACAAAAGAAAAATGGGTATAATATTTAGATCCAAAGATAAAAAGAGGCACAACAGATTATGTTTTAAAGGTTAAGGCCCAAAAGCCCAAAGAGAAACACAAACCCTAACCCTCACCCAGCTTCACTTTCGTAGACTCACCCCATTTACAACACAGCTTGCGGATGCACAGAGGGAGAGAGCAAGAAGGGTTTCAGGATCTGGGATATGCACAAAAAGGGTGGCAGTTGATGCCAGACACCATATGGTAGGCCGCTTGGCTTCGATCGTTACGAAGGAGTTGTTGAATGGGCAAAAAGTGGTTGTTGTGGGATGTGAAGAGATATGCTTATCTTGTGGATTGGTAAGGCAGAAGATGAAGTATATGAGGTTCTTGAGTAAGCGCATGAATACTAAGTTCTTATGGTTGTATCCACTTTTGCGCTTCTTCTAAGATTCTTTAGCGCACTATTCGAGGGTAAATCTATTATTTATCTTTACATCTTGGTGTTTTAATGCTTTTAATCGATTTGTTATGCTGAATTGACGATTGGGTTTGTTTTATAATGATTACTTATGGAAGCTAGCCTTTACGGTTGCTTAAATTTAGGTAATTGAGTTATTGGTATCCTGGAAAAAGTTGTGTCTTTATATTGAGGTTTGTTGTCTGGGATTGACTGAAAAGGTCCCGTTAATACTGCATTCTGTTTAAAATGGTGAGAAGATGTACCTTTGCTTTTCCAAATGAGTGTAGAAGTCATTTTATGTTCATTTCATTGTGATATGGCATTGTCGCCTATTGGATTTTGGGAAAGAGGATGTACTGGTTGCAGGAGAATGAAGGTTGCTTGTATTTTTTCTATTCGTGTTTCCTATATGCAGTATTTATACTTCAGGTTTCAAATTCTTTTTGAATTGTAGGATGATTCTTCAGAAGACCAAGGGTGGAGAGGCTGCCCTTGCTCGCATGAAGGTTTATGAGGGTGTGCCTCCCCCTTATGACAAGATAAAGAGGATGGTGATTCCAGATGCCCTCAAGTGAGTTTTTAAATGTTAGTTGCATTTTAATTGTTTTTTATGTTTATTAATTGAAACATTAGTCTTTAATTTGGGATAAACTTGCATGATGGGAAAATTAGGGTTTTGAGGCTACAGGCTGGGCAGAAGTACTGCTTACTAGGAAAGCTATCATCTGAGGTTTCAGTGAAACTATTATGACATAGTTAAGGTATGAACTGTCTAGCCGTTTCCTTCTTTTACATACCTCTTAACAGTTTACCCCATGACTGTGTTTATGTGTCACTAAATTAAAGGGATTTGACCTAATATTTATATTCTTATGTGGTTCTAGCATTTCTACTTTGCTTGTGGAAGATATATCTTTTGATTTTCTATTTTACTTCTAATTGCAGTTTGCATTTTCCTACAAATCTTTTAGTGATATAATTTTTCTGTATATTAGGTTGAGCTGATAGCACCATTGATACGAATGCGCAAGATTGCAAGTTATTAGTGTTCTCTGATCTACATTACTATGCTTTTCCTTAGGAGCTCGAGAGGACGAGAAAGGAGAGGGTTTAGGTGGCAAAAATATATAAAATAAATAGTAGTTTATAAATAATAAATTTTAAATTATTTATTTTAAATTATTAATAAATAGTATATACAAATTAAAATAAATTAAAATTAAAATAATTTATTTTTAAATTTTATTTAATTTATAACTATTATTAGTAATAAAATATTTATTTTTATTTTAAAAACAAAAATAAAAAATTTACAATAATTATAAAAGTTGAAGTAAATAAAATAACTAATTAAAAAAACTTTTAAAAAAAGAGGGTGGAAGGAGAGGTTGGAGGGAGGGAGGGAAGGTTTAAAATTTTTTGAAAATTTTACAAAAATGTCTCCTTATTTTTTAAAATTTCTAGTATCGGTTGGTATTTGGCAGGTACTTTGAATACCGGCCAGTACTGACCGGTACCATCCGAAACTGGCTGGTGTCTACCGGTATTTAAAACTGATGCAATCGACCTTTCGTTTCATACCGATTTTGGTCTGGTACGGTATGAAACAGTATCCTAAACCTTGATGTCACCTAAACCCCTCCTTTCTCGTCCACTCGAGCTCCTAACAAGGTTTAGGATACTGTTTCGTATATATAAATCAAGGTTTAGGATATTGTTTTGTACCGACTGGTACGAAACGAAGGGTCGGTTGTATCGGCTTTAAATACCGGTAGGTAGTTGTTAGTTTTGGATGATATCAGTCGGTATTCAAAATACTGGCCAAATATCGGTTGGTATCATACGTTTTAAAAAATAGGGAGATTTTTTTGCAAAATTTTCAAAAAATTTTAAAATTTCCCTTCCTCCCTCCCACCTCTTCTTCCCCCCTCTTTTTTTCAAAGTTATTTTAATTAGTAATTTTATTTACTTCAACTTTTATAATTATTGTGAATTTTTAATTTTAAAATAAAAATAAATATTATTATTACTAATAATAATTATAAATTAAAAATAAATTATTTTTATTTAAATTTATTTTATATAATATTTATTAATATTTTAAAATAAATAATTTAAAAATTATTATTGATAAACTAATATATATTTTAATTATTAAATCAAAATTTATTTGAAAATTATATATTTTAAATTTAATTATATTTATTAATAATTATTAAATTAATTTTATATATTAAATTAAAATTATGATTATTATTTATTATTATGAATTTTGGAGACAAAGTTAAAAATATACAATACAATTGCACAATATAACAATGGATTATTTTGTAATTTTCAAAAAAATTCAGGGACTTTTTCATAAATTTAAAAAATTACCCGAAATGGTACCTGGTATTAACCGATACCGGTACAGTACCGTACTAGAACTTAATCCGGTATTAAGTTTGGTACGGTATTCGTAACATTGCTCCTATCATAAACTAAATATGTATTCTGTTTTTCCTTGTTAAATATTTTTAAATTTAATAATACTATTTGTCATAAACAAGAACACATTAGTGATAAATTTATTGTAACATATAATTTTTATTTAATGACAACATTATTTTACATATAACTTTTATATTTGTGACGAAATATTTAAGATAATATGGTCACTGATACAAATTTTTTTTAACCACTAATGCAATTATATTGTTGAATTGATATTTTTATTTGTGATAGTAATAAATACATTAGTGACAATAGGTTTTGTCAGAACAAATTTTCATTTTTGTGATAAAATGATGATATTTTTTCGTTAAAATATTAGTGACCAAGAAGTAATGGACATTGATAAAAAGAGCACGAGTGACAAATAGTATCACTATTTTCAATTATTTTAATGCGATGTTACAATAAAATTAAGTATAATTATGAATTTATTATGTCACTACTTTATATTGTTTTTGTTGACAAATTTGTTATAAATATGTAAAGTTATTATGACCATATAGTCTTGTTATACATTTCATAATTTTTAGTGTCAGTACTTCTGTCACAAAAGATTTGTATAGTTGTGACCAATTTTTTAAATTAGTCACTATTTCATTAGTGACTGGAGGTGATGACTAAAATTGTTTACTATTAATAGTAGTGACTAATATTACTGCTTTTAGTGACAACTTTTGTTTTCACTCAAAATACAATTTCTTATAGTGCAAGTTGTTGTTCCTCTTATTATATCATGGTCACGCAATATATCTGAGCAACAAGTTAATATTCCAAACCCATAAGAAGAGAATGTCAATAATAAACTAATAAATAATGTGCAAGTTACAAATGATTAAGTGATACCACAAGAAACAATATTATGCAGGTCTACAAGGGAGAAAAGACTAGTTATATCAGATGACTATATGGTGTATTCTCTTGAGCACGAGTGTGACTTGAGCATTGATAAGGATCTAGTCTCATTTAAAGAAGCATTGAAATATAACAATTCTAAAAAGTGACTCAATGCTATGAAAGAAGACTTAAAATCTATGGATGATAATCAAGCCTGGTAACTAGTTGAGCCACATGAAGGCTCAATGCCAATGGGCTGTAAATGGGTCTTCAAGACCAAAAGAGACTCGAAAAGTAATATTGAAAGGTATAAAGCTAAACTTGTAATCAAAGGTTATACTTAAAAGAATGATATTGACTTTAAAAAGATCTTCTCTCCAGTTTCAAAGAAGAATTCTTTAAGAATTATTATGACATTGGTAGCTCATTATGATTTAGAGCTTTAACAAACAATTGTAAAAATTGTTTTTCTGAATGGTGACATAGAAGAAGATTATATGGACTAACCAGAAGGTTTTGTGACTTCAGAAAAGGAAAATGTGGTGCGTAAATTAAAAAAGTCAATATATGGTTTGAAATAAGCTTACTGAATGTGATATCTTAAGTTCAATGAGGCCATTACCTTGTATAGTTTTGTAGAGAACACTATTGATAGGTGTATATGTATGAAGGTTAATGGGGGTAAGTTCATTATTTTGGTAATTTATGTTGACAATATTCTTTTAGTTACTAATGATTTGGGCTTGTTACATAATGTAAAGAAATTTCTCTCTAATAACTTTAAAATGAAAGATATGAGTGAGACATCTTATGTGATTGGAATAAAAATATTTCATGATATGGCACGAGAATTGTTAGGGTTGTCTCATAGAGGATATATCAGTAAAGTATTAGAAAGATTTAGGATGAGAAAAATGCTTAGCATGAGTAGTTCCAATTCAGAAAGGGGATAAATTTAGTGAAATACAATTTTCCAAGAATGACTTGAAATGAAAGGAAATTGAATTATTCCCTATATATTTGTAGTTGGGAGTTTGATATACATTCAGACTTGTACTCAGCAAGATATCAATTTTGTTGCTGAAATGTTATGCTGATATCAAAGTAATCCCGGAATGGATCACTGGAAAGTTGCAAAGAAAGTACTTATGTATTTATAAGGCACAAAGGATTACATGCTCACATACCAACTTAGAAGTAATTAGTTATTCATATTCAGACTATGATGGTTGTGTAGATTCAAGGAAATTTACTTTCAGTTATCTATTCCAACTAATAAGAGGGGCAATTTCTTGGAAGAATGGAAAACAATCTATCATTGTTACTTCCAATATGAAAGTTGAATTTATGACATGCTTTGAGGTCACTATTCAAGCATTGAGGTTGCGAAACTTTGTCTTAGGATTAGATATTGTCGACAATATAGCTAGACCGTTAAGAATTTATTGTGATAATTTTACAACTATCTTTTTGCAACATCCCACTACCATAAGGTATATACTTGAACATCCAGGGACATTCAAGTACATATCCTGTGATAATTGTATGTTAGAGCAAAAATAAATTCAACTTACACATGTCATCAACTAACATTATTAAAAGTCATCAAATCTAAAACCATTCATTGCATTGATTACCAAAAACTCACACTGTATTCATTGAACAAACAATTACAATCCTTATACAAGTTCTAGACAAGAAACTACAAAATACAAAATTACAACTCTTCTGATGTTAGCTGACAGACCTCTGAGCCATAACTTAGTCCAAAATGTTCCTTTAATCTATAATAAAAAACTAAGTCTCCTGTCTCGTACTTGAAAAGTCACGTTGCAATTTTTATGAGTTTTGGGAACTCAATGAGTGAACCATTATTGATGATTTCACCTAGATCACATACACAAATCATATATTTCACAAATATTCATTCAGAACATGTATATTTCAAATACTCACATAATCATGGTACATCATGTAATCATTGCGAATTAGAACAGATATATACAAATACATATGCATATGAGACTCCAGATTCGTTAATATTGTTGTGACCGAGTGCTTTTCACATAAATATACAGATACTGAGCCCATCCATTGAGCTCAGTCAGAATCAGAAATCACGGAGTAAAGCTCTACGCGCAGAAACAGAAATCACGGAGCAAAGCTCTACGTGCAAGCATTTTCATACTGACTACTTCGGTCATAACGCCTTTATCTGAGCATGAATTTTATGAAATGCATCAAATTTAAAATATGCCATGTATAACAGTCACATATGATGTACAGTCAGAATCTCATAATCATCGGACCTAAATCCGGTATTTAATTTTCGTGGAGAATAAAAATATCATTCAGAATTTCACAACAATTCAGAGCACTTCCAATACATACTCAAATATTAAACTCCTCAGACTTTAAGTCCGGAATTCATAACAAAACACAAACAATTTATAATTGGAAGTCAACAAATCAAATAAATCTTTAAAAAATCATCTAGGTTGGCTCACAGTATGTTCCAATATGCTATTGCCTGGATGGTCTGGCAATGTCTGACTAGCGTCCAACGTGCTCCTCTGTATCATACAAAATATATTTACATATATCACACTTTACACAAATGTATAAGTATCTCTTTATGCACATTTATGTATAGAAAAATATGCACAATGCATGTTCAATGACAATTCCGGGTATTTTACCGTGATCTTTATCACCATTTCATTC
The DNA here is from genome assembly GCA_025629845.1 of Erythroxylum squamatum. Lineage (NCBI taxonomy): Eukaryota > Viridiplantae > Streptophyta > Magnoliopsida > Malpighiales > Erythroxylaceae > Erythroxylum > Erythroxylum squamatum. Next base: position 11,612,182 of record JAOTBA010000002.1, read on the forward strand.
ATATATCAAAACCCTCAAAGATATAATTTATACTTAGGGTTTGGACCACAATAAAACAATGTGAAACTAATTTCATAACCCAATTGATCATTTCAGATTTTTCTAACAACATGCTTTCGGGTCAACTTTGCATGATCATTCAGATAAAGTAAATGACACAATTAGGCAACACTCCTTTCTAGAAAATTGTTCTCCAATATCTTAAGTTTTTAATGACACCAAGATTATACAATTACCTCCAATATTTTCGGTCTATTCTTATTCTGGAACAATATTTTTGTGCTCAACTTTCATCCAGAAATTGAAATTCTTAGAGATTGAATTAAAACTTGATTTCTTCAGATAATTTGTAACCCTAAATCTCTAGTTTACTCTGAATTAAAATTCATCTCATTTGGATAACTACAGAGCAAGATATGGTTAAAATATCGAAGCATGTCCAAGCTGTGCAGGACAAGACTTCACCGCAACGAATCAAGAAAATTTGTTCTTGTTATTCCTTGGTTAATGAGTTCTGATCCACCTTTTTGTCATCTCGTGTTTTATCCTCTAGTTGCAGAGCAAAAGACTTCATAATAGTATTATACGACCAATCTTGCGCCCCTAACATCTCCACTTCACCCCGTATTCCCTGGAAATGTACTCTCTTTCTCATGTGTATGAACTTCATAGAAAGCTTTTCACAATCCCACTCTATTAGTCCCAATAGTCTCAACTAGTGCATACCCAGTATGGCGCAGTGATTAGTGAATGGAAGTGTGAGGAAATTTGCGTGAAATACAACATTTCCATATGTCCACTTCAGATTTTCACAGCAAGAGGTAACATCCACGGTCTCCTCATTAGCCATCATGACCCTGCATCTCTTAGCCACTTGACTTTTCAGACCCAACGTTTTTACCAACTTAGCACTGTATCTATAAGGAAGTAAATTGGCTGTCTCTCGATAAAACCCTTTGTAGGAATTTCCCGGGGTGTCCATCACATGGACACAGTGCGGAATTTAAAATTTTGAGTCCCGGGACATTTCCGAAAGCCAGGATCCAAGTGTATGTACAAACAATCAAACCATAACGACCAATGTAGACCGTCTCTAACGGTATCCA
>JAOTBA010000002.1:11622204-11636865 GCA_025629845.1 Erythroxylum squamatum
TAAATACCGTCTCTATATACCGACCGAATATTTCGGTCGGTACTTTTACCTTCGGGACAATTACCGACCGAAAATCTCGGGCACCAAATACCGTCGGTATTTGGTTTTACCGACGGAAAACAATATTTTACCGACGGTGTTTTCGGTCGGTGAAAAGCTAATTTCTAGTAGTGTTCTTTCCTGGAGTGATGATGCTGGTGATACATGGGGGCAGGATGGTGTTAGTGATTACATGCGTGAGCTTGAGCGTGACAAGGATTCTCAGCACAGCTGATCCAAAGATCCAATAGACAAGATTGCTAAGGCACATGTAATTTTTCTTACAATTGTTGAAGATCGTAGAATTCGCTTTTGTATTTAGAAACAATAAAAACAAATGTAATTTGCTTTTATATTTTGAATATGCAAAATTTTGAATGTTGAATTTTTTAAGTCCTTATGAGCTATATATTATATATAAATGCAGTTTTTCAATCATTTGCCTTTTTCGATCATTTACCTTTGAAAGTACTAAGTTATTTATTTATTGCTTTTAATGTACATATGATGTTGCCTACATAATAACAAGATTCGTCTTTACATTAAATATTAGTTGTAACAAAAGAATAAATTGTTGTTTTTATTGTTACAAATTATTGCCTAAAAATTCATTTTGTTGCCTTATTTGTTTAACATTGTTGCTCGAAAAACTTTAAAGTGTTGCAATATTTAAATAACATTGTTCTTATAGTTTGAAAATAATGTATTGCTATAATCAAAATTTAAAGCAACATTCTTTATTTTGTTGCCTCGTATTTATTACTGCGCAATTTCTTGTAACGATATGAATACCGTTGCCTTTTAATCCTTAATTAAAAGACAACAATATTGTATTTATAGCTACGTTTTTATCTATTGTCTAAAGCAATTTTTGCTGTAGTATATTATTTTTCTATCTTTAATTTTCAATATTTCAACTGAAAAATCTCAACAAAGTTATTCATCCAATCAATCAAGAAAATAAGACGAAACTAAGAAATCAGAACAAACTATTAAGTGAGCAAGATATTCAATGAAGGCAAGAGTCAATAGTATGAGTTGGGGAAAACCTCTCGTACCTTGGTTTGGGTGACCATTCATCGCCTCTGCCATGTTATATTACAAAACTTGGCTACTTTAAGAGAAGAACCTATCAAATGAATTCGGATTCTCTGTTCAATATTATGGTATCTTATTCTGTCCCATAAATCTCAGCCATTCATTTATGTGGATCCCACACAGATTCCGTATAAATAAACGCGGGATCTGTATAAATAAATGACTGAGATTTATGGGACAGAATAAGAAATCATAATATTGGACAGAGGATCCCGTCTCCCACCAAATACATATTTATGTATCCATTACTTTTAGGGAGAAAAATGGAAAGGTAATGTGGCTTCTTAAATATTGCTATCGCTGAATATGACGAGGCTGTAAGATCAAAATCTTTTGACGAAGCCAAGGCTATAATGTCTAAAGAGGAAAAGGATACACTAGAACGTGCATATTTGCTAGAGCTAATACTTTGCGGCATGAAATTGGGACAACACAACGGGGATTGCAACTCCAATTTAATTAAAAGTGGTAGTTAACAAGCACAAAAATTAACTAAAAAGTAGCATTAAAGATTGCTAATTAACTCTTCAATATAACTTCAAAGTAGTAAGAGAAGGAATATTGTCAGCATCTCTAACGCCGAATACTGCAAACACATGGCATGAGGATATTTGGACGCAACCTTGCACCAAAACTAGGAAACTGTCACGCCTGTTTTTATTGAAAGACGAGGAAACATAGTAGTTGGAGTCTATGCAGTGGACTTTTTCTCACTCAGATATTTGCCAACTCCTTCGGCCATTAGCTCCAAATGCTTGGTGGAGATAAGAGAAACTCGCATGGCTCTTTCGTCATCTACCTCGTACTCCACGGTAGACCTAACGATACTTGATTCACCATCTTTTTCAATAATCTCCAAGCGAATACGTATAGCTTCGAAACCCAGATCTTTGAATCCTCCTTCAACGGTTTCCGTTACCTTGATGCGCTTTTCGTCGTCCACTATAATGAACTTCTCAGTCAGGTACCCGTTTCCAGGAGTTCCTGATCAGCATTCTTAACCATTAACAAAGTCGTTTGGAATTTCATCATCTTTTAAATTCATGTTAGAAAGTTTGATTGATATAAACAACGAGAAAACTAAACAAGAAAAAGGTGTAGTGAAAAAATATTAAGAGTTGCAGATTAGTTCTATATCACCTTGAGAAATCTGTCACTTTCAAGGCAAAAGCAATTTCTGTCGAAACAATTGTAGCTGAGGCAAAGAACTAAAGCTAAACAATACCTGGAGGAAAAGTGAGTTTCATAATTGTACCAACACCGCCATCACCTTCTACCAGTTCGGCCTTGCCAATAACATCACCGAGTACTTCGCTAACAATCTTTCCCAGCTCAAGCCCACGATAAGCACTCCACACCACGCTTGCCGGAACCCCAACTACGGTGTCCTGCGATTTTTCACCTTTCATTCTTAATGTACCGACCTTTTACTGTACTATACTTTAGTCTGAATTATCTTGTGTGCAATTAGGATGCTTGAGGCTCCATGACCCTATAGAATTTGTACTGATGTCTTCATGAAAGATTTGGCCGGCACTGGCTTCTAGTCGGTTGTCATTTTCCATACTGAAAACAAAGGCATCTCTCAGCATTCTGATCCTGAAAAAGGTGTACATTCAAGTTTGTCCTGTTCCTTATCAAATCTTCCTGTAGCAAATTGGAATATAAATTTTTGTCCTTTTGTATTTGTTCCAGTGCAAGCATTAGGCTATATTCATATTCCATTGTAATTGTTCATGTCGAGCCAACTTCTTGGATGAGAGAAACGAAGTAGTAGTTTTTTTTTAAAAATCTATATTATTTATTGCCTTATGCTTTGTTTTTGGCTTTTGGCTGGTCACATTAGTAACGTATAAATACCATGTTGAATATGTCAGCTGTTGTACAGCTCGTCAATGTGCTTTAAGAAATTTGAAAGAGTTAAACATTTACTTCAAAATTAAATTAAATTATATCGTTTTAACTCGTTCAAAAAGAATTATAAGATTTTCCAGAATCAAAACATTTTTATGAACTTTCAAAGAATACCAAGTTAACAATTCCATCAACTTCTCTTTACAAAATATATATATACACACATTATATTAATTTTGTACATCCAATGTGGTAGGGGAGAAAACTAAATTTCTCCATGCCAGATGACAGCGTTGTCATCTTCTATCGTTTGCTAATGAGAAAAAAATGTCCGGCAATAGCGTTTGCCATTTAACCAAACGTTGTCGTCTGGCAATTAAGTTAGACAAAAAATAGGATATAGACGACAATGTTTGGCATCAACCCAAATTCTATGCCTAAAATTGGGCATAAGGTTTGGAGAATATTCCTAATTGTTCGCTTTTCTTTGCTTATGGGTGTTTCTATTATCTCAAGGTTTATGTTTAACGATTTTGATAATAACTATTTAATTTTTTAAAATTTAAATCGGATTTATTTCCTCGTATAAGTAACGATATAATTATTAAAAAGATATAAAATCATGGAATAGGTATTTTCTTTTTTGCAGGCCTTCTTTATAAACCCACCTTTTTAGAAATGATTCCATGACATCCGAAAGGATCATACTAATTTGAATAATCAGTTCCGAAAGACTTGGCATAATGTTCTTCTTAACGTCTAAATATTTTGATTTCAGTAGAGATGATTTCGAAGATTAAGCAACGACTAGTTGAAGAAATTGTTTACTTAAAGAAGAGCTACTGCATTTGCGAACAACACACGAGACTTGCGAAATATCTTAAAGCATCAAATATTCTTAAAAGTTATATCAAACTCTTTGTGCTTTAGAAAGTGATATCACTCTATTAAGAGAGGCTGTTAAATTCTTCATATATTTCTTGTTGAGAGCTTATAGAAGCTAGCAAAATACTACTAATGTGGAAGGTTGAACAATCTTGAAAAATATACACTTGTGAGCATGAAGAGGCTCGTCAAATTACTACTTGGTTTTTATAGTAAAATACTTAGTTGGATACTTGGGGACTAGACGTAGGCTTCGTTATAAGTCGAACCAGTATAAATCTACTGTGTTATTTTCTCTCTCTTCCTTACTTTTAAATTTCTGCATTATAACTTTTCAAGAGACCCCTTCAGTTTTTCAATAGGCTCCTTCTATTTTTATATCGCAAGAGGTTTCTTTTTGAGCGCTACCAGGATCCTATTGATTAAACAAGCTCTTTTCTTTTTGAGTGCTAGCAGGATCTTATCGATTAAAAAGGCTCTTATCATTTTGAGCGTTAGCAAGCTCCTTTTAATTAGTTGGCTTCTTTTTATTTAAGAGTTAATATGATCTTTTCGAAAAGTTTATAGGACCCTTCTATTTATAAATTTATTTTGTTTAAGCAGGATCTTATTGATTTGAAAGTATCTTGAATTTTTTTACACACAGTTGACCCCCTCTTGCTTGTGTTTTCTTTATCATTTAGTATCAAAGCATGGTTTCACATTTATTGTGTTTTACAGCACGTGATAGATCATGACAAATAATTTGAGAAGTCTTAAAGGACAATTTGTTTTAAAGCCTCCTTACTTCAATGGAAACAACTACTCATACTAGAAAAAGAGAATGACAATCTATTTCCAATTTCTAGATATTGAAGTCTGGCAAGCCATCAGAGTTGGAGTTACACGTCCCGCCATAGAAAATGTAGAAGTATGGTTTGATGCTGACAGAAGAAATGCACAGCTAAACACTAAAACAAAACATCATCTGATCTATGCATTATCTCCAGAAGAATATGAAAAGATATCCTACTGCTCTACAACAAAGGAAATATGGGATAAACTACAAGTTACCTTTGAAGGAACGAATGAGGTAAAGAAAAATGGAATAAGCCTTTTAGTGCATCAATACGAAACTATTGGCATGAAATAAGGAGAAACCATAGATGAATTCTTCAGACGATTCAATAACATCATCACGACCTTAAAGAACTGAGGAAAGATATATCTCAATGATAAGCTAATGAAGATTCTCAGATCACTACTAAAGGAATGGAGACCTAAGGTGACATCTCTAGAAACTGCAAAGGATCTATACCTTATTTCAAAAAATCTGATGATCCTTGAAACCAAGCTTAGGAGAGGTGAAGGATCCTCCTACAAAAAAGGAATGGAACTAAAAGCAACTGATGAATCGAACGGTGATGAAAGTGACACTGAGTTGTAAATAGACAGAGATGAAGAGTTCAACTTTGTGGTTAGAAAAATGTTTGTTTCTATAAAAAGAAGCTGATGAAGAAAACAACAGGAAATAAGAAAGTTGGGAACTACAGGTTCCTATCAAAAGGCAACAACAGCAATAACAATACACAAAACAATCAAATCATACGTTATCACTGCAAGAAGACTGGACACACAAGACCTGAATGTTCTCTTCTTCAAAAGGACAAGTCAGAGAATAGAAAATCCAGAAAGCAAGCAATGACTACAACTTGGTCAAATGAGAATTCTGAAAACTTTGAAGAAGAAGAGACAAAAGAAGTCAACAATGTTTGCTTCATAGTTGAATCAGGAGACGATGAGATATATTATTCTGACTCTGATATTGAAGTTGATAAATTGAAAATGCATTTCATGAATTGTATGATTAGCACAAAAAGTTGACAGTGAAGTATTTCAAAGAAGTTGAGAAGTCTAAGAACAATAATGCGTCTCTGAAGAGTAAGATTAAATCATTAGAATATGTGAATGGGAGTTTGGCGACCAAAAATATGTCTCTTGAAGTTGATTATAAGCAAAAGGTCGCTGAAAAGGAAGCTTTGGAAGAAACAATAGCTAAGTCGGAAAATATTTTGCTTGAGAATTATTATGATAAAGTGAGACAGCTAGAAGAAAAATTTGTCGACTTAGAACTTGAGAAAGAAAAATATGTAGGGAAGATCTTATCTCTAGAAAAAGATCATGCAAAGTTCGTTGATGGAAGGAACATCCTTGATGCACTACTTGGTAATGGTAAATGTGTTTTTGATAAATATGGAATAGGTTACAATGAAAATAATAATATTAGGTCATATAAGAATTTCTTTGTTAAATCTAGCAGTAGCTATAGTAAAAACAACAAAAACCTGAAACATGGTAGGAATTAAAACAATTCTCATTCATCTGTTTTATGTTTCTACTGTGGTAGACATGGTTACATTAGTCATTTTTGTAACTTTTGTAAAATGGAGAAATTATCTCAAATGTATGTTAAGAGATCGAAAGGTCAAGCTACTAACCTGAAAGGACTCAAAAAATTTTAGGTACCAAAAAATTAGAATTGTTAACATTCTATCAAAATTGTCCAAAAATGAGTTAGTAAGATGACTACTTACCCTGAAGTGTGAAAGCAATCAGGTTTGTGAGACTTATTTAAAAGGAAAACAAATCAAAAGCAACTTCCCTCCTAAATATATTATGTCTACTAAACAACCACTTAAACTTATGCATATGAATTTATTTGGTCCTAATAAGACTCAAAGTTTTGGTGGTAAACACTACGATTTTGTTTTATTTGATGATTATTCCAAATTTTCATAGGTTTACTTCTTATCAAATAAAGATGATGCTTTTGAAGTTTTTGAGAAGTTAGCAGAAAAATTCAAATAAAAAAAGGATACTGCATTACTTTAATTCGAAGTGATAATGGAGGAGAATTTGATAACAAAAAGTTTGAAGATTTTTGTGATAATAATGGTATAACTCACAACTCTTCATACCCAAAGACTCCTTAGTAGAATAGTATCATTGAGAGAAAGAACTGGACCCTAGTTGATATTGCCAGAACAATGCTATGTGAAAATGGCCTATCCCATGGTTACTGGGCAGAATTAGTATCAACTGAATATTACATACTCAACAGTTGCCTTATAAGACCTATTCTGAAAAAGACCCCCTATGAGCTATGGAAAGGAAGAAAACCAAATGTTATTTACTTTCAAGCATTTGGTTGCAAATGCTTTGTTCTAAATAATGGAAAAGAAAACCTTGAAAAATTCGATGCGAGATCAGATGAAGCTATCTTTTTGGGCTACAGTACCACCAATAAAGGATTTAGAGTTTACAATAAAAGAACAAAGAAGATAGAAGAATCAATCTATGTAGTATTTGATGAAGCACTACCCTCGACAAGAACAGTTGATTCAGATGATGAAGAGCATCCCTTAGTTCCTAATAGTACATTGACTACACCTACAGTACCCTCAAAATCATAAGATCAAGAAGGTTCTTATGAAACCAGGATGGAGCAGGCTCCTTCCTCCCAGCAGGAGGCTATGCAACGATGAATACCAAGATAATGGAGAGGTCAAGATATATACCAATACATTCTAGGAGACCATTATGAAAGTATAAGAACTAGATCTTCCTTCAAGAACAACTTTTTTGCCCTCATCTCACAATTAGAACCTAAGATCGTTGAAAAAGCTCTTACTGATGAAAATTGGATTAGCTATGAAAGACAAATTGAATCAGTTTGATAAAACACAAAGTTTGGAATCTAGTAACTCGTTCGCAAAACAAGTTAGTCATTGGAACTTGTTGGATTTTTCGAAACAAACTTGAAGAAAATTGTAAGGTGGTAAGAAATAAAGCTAAACTTGTAGGTAAAGGTTATAATCAATAGGAAGGTATTGATTTTGATGAAACTTGTGCGCCTGTTGCAAGACTAGAATTAATTAGAATTTTACTTGCCTTCATATGTTATAGAAACTTCAAATTATTCCAAATGGATGTCAAAAGTGCTTTCTTAAATGGATATATTAACAAAGAAATGTTTGTTAAGCAATCTCCAGGCTTTGAAGATGAAATCATCCTGACTACGTGATGAAGTTGAATAAAGCCCTGTATGGTCTAAAACAGGCCCCTCAAGCATGGTATGAGAGGTTAAGTAATTTTCTAATTAAGAATAATTTCGAAAGAGGAAATGTAGATAAAACCTTATTTATTAAGAAAGAGGAGAATGATTACTCATAGTGCAAATATATGTTGATGACATAATATTTGGTGCTACTAATCAGTCTTTCTGTGAAGAATTCTCAGCATTGATGCAGGGGGAGTTTGAAGTGAGCATGGTGGGAGAACTATCTATCTTTCTTGGATTACAACTAAGGCAAATAGAAAAAGAAATCTTCATTAGCCAAGACAAATACACAAAGGAACTCATCAAGAAGTATCATTTTAAGAATGCCAAACCTATAAGTACTCTTATGTATAATGAAACAAAACTTGATAAGGATGAAGAAGGTAAAGCTAAAGAAGAGACAAAGTATAGGGGAATGATCGGGTCACTACTATATCTTACAAGCCTAAGACTAGATATTATGCTTAGTGTGTGCCTTTGCGCACATTTTCAATCAGATCCAAAAGAAAGCCACCTTCAAGAAGGCAAAAGGATCTTTTGATATCTTCACGAAACTATGGATATTGTACTATGGTATCCAAAAAATGATTCTTTTAATATAGTTTGCTATTGTGATGCAGATTATGCATGTGATAAAGCCGATCGAAAAAGCACAAGTAGTCACTGTTAATTTCTTAGAGGATATCTAGTTTCTTGGTCTTGCAAGAAACAAATTTGCACAACACTTTCAACAACTAAAGCCAAATATATAGCAGCTATCGGTTATTGTGCTCAAATCTTATGGATGAAACATCAACTCGAGGATTTTTCTCTGAACTTTAATCATATTCCTATATTATGTGATAATACTAGTGCAATAAATCTTTCAAAAAATCCTGTGCATCATTCTAGGATTAATACTAAAAATCAAGTAGCTGATATCTTCACTAAGCCACTCTCTAAAGATAGATTTTGCATATTAAGAAAAGAGCTTGGTATATGCAGACTATCTGATATAATATCTGTATGAATTTTCTATGATTCTTCTCTCTATAGAAATTAGTAAGGTCTTTCTACTTTAGAAGGCTTCTCTCAATTTTGAGAACTCCTTAGAGTAAGCTCCTTCTACTTTAGAAGGCACCTTTCAATTTAACAGAGTATTATACACGTGTCCTAAAAAAGAAGTCATTCATGGCATTGTTTCATCATTTAAAGAAACACATGCGCAGTTTTGACAAGTGGCTGTACGCAATTGACAGAAGATTTGTAGACGATCCACTTCCTCTTTTAGTGTGTACGACTGTCCATCCTCACACGAAATCAAGGTCCAAGAATCGCTTAATATACCAGGGACATGTTTTGCTTTTCTACTCATTGTGTTCTTTTTAAGAAGCGTAGTTCTCTTTCTTTTTACACTCTCTCTCTGTTCTTTCCTCCAAAAACTCCTTACCTATAATGGCCATAACAAAATCAAAGGGACATAAGAAAACCCCTACTTCCACTGCTAACCTTAGTGAAGCTCATGTTTCTGATTCCACTCCTGCTGAACTTGTCTCCATCTCTTCCGAGCCTGGATCTACTACTCCTCAACCTGGTTCTAAAGATATGAAAGTGTCTGGAGTACACTAGATCATCAATGATATTGATTCAGATGAAGAACCAACTCAAGTAATAAGATGTCCACAAACCAGAGGAAGTCTTGCAAAGTAAGCAGCAAAAATTTCTAAATAAAAAGAAAACCCTGATGCTAAAAAGAAAGATGAAGAAGAATCTAGAAAAAGACAAAGGGAAGAAATAAAGAAAGACAAAGTGCCTATGACTGAAGATACCGTTAAGGACCCCATTGATAAGAATGAACTGTCTTATGAAGAGATAATTCCTAAAGAAAAAATGGGAAGAAGATAAAGATATCCGTATAAAAAGGAAAGACATCAACACCAGCAAAAATGTTTCAATCAAAGGAAGCTGAAGTTCGCTATAAAATGTAATACAAGAAAAGAAACGTGGTTACTGGGTAGATCTTGCCTCCTATGATTTTTGATGACATAGGTATACCTATCTCTCTTTATTTTGTTGCGACTGGTTGGGAAAATTTTCTAAAATTATATGAAACTATATGTGATGAGCTATTTAAGACATTCTACACACACATGAGAAAAGAAGAAACTGATGGAAAGCTAGCCATTGTCTCATGGGTGTATGAATGTGAAATTTTAATTTCTGAAGAAATTTTAATTTCTGAAGAAATTTTAGGAGATATAATGGACATAAGTACTATAGGGAGAACTGATTTTTCCTGTTATAAGTGGGATGTCAGTGATCTGGATTTGGTAAAATTTGTTAGTTTCATATGCCTTCATACTAAAAACATCGAAGATGGGAGACCCTAGAGTAGGCAATTAGATTTACTATCTCGATGCCTCACATCCTTATCGGCTACCTCAATATTTCCAGGAGTAGTTCTGTTGAAAGGTGCAATTTGCTGAACACTTATGTAGTGTACAATTTTCTAAAAGGGAACATAATGAATCTTCTAGCAATAATCTTGAAATTCATGGTGGATAAGGGGAATCACAAGAATATCATTAGTTGTCTGCCTTATGGAATGTTGCTCACTAAAATTTGCATCCATTATAGAGTACCTTTTTATAATCTAAATTGGTGCACACCAGTTAAGTTTCATCCTTCCATTCCCTACCAATTTGGATATAAATTGCAAAACAATGTCTGGATAAACAAAAGATCTGAAAGCATAGCAGAAAACTTAGATCCTACTACAAACTAATAAACTCCTATCCCTCCCCAGGATGAAAATAATGCAAATCTCTAAAAATAGCTGAAGGAAATTCAAGCCAATCAAGAACAAATGTGAGAACAAATAAATAGCATACAAAATTAGTTTCTTGACATGCAGATTTTACTCAGAAATTTTTTTGATTCTCTTCAATAACTATGTTGTTATTCTTGCCTAGACTATTCTTTCATACTTATGATATTTGTTTGTTACCTTAGTCACTCTTCCATTTTTTTGGATAATGACAAGGGGGAGAAGTTATGATATACTTTGCACTTGATATATTTTCAATATTGCTTTGATGATGTATCTGTTATTGCTGAAATGTTGTTGAACTTGTGGAGTTTAAATCTGTGATAAACAAATGATGAGCTTGTTCCTTTAGAAGTTAGGTTCCTTCTAATTATAACTATGAGTAACGCTTATAGGTATCTTTCGAAACTCTTTATTAGTATTTGGATTTTGATAATATATCTATTATTGTTTATCATCATCAAAAAGGGGTATATTTGCTCAAGGTTTAAGTTTAATGATTTTGATGATAACTATATAATTTTTCAAAATTCAAATCAAATTTATTTCCTTATATAAGTAACGATATAATTCTTAAAAGGAAATAAATCACAGAATAATTGTTTTCTTTTCTACATGAACCTTCCGTATAAACTTACCTTTTTAGAAATGATTCCATGACATTTGGAAGGATCATACTAATTTGAATAATTAGCTCTAAAATCCTTGTCAGAATATTCTTCTTAATGTCTAAATATCAAAGATTTTAGCAGAGATGATTTCGAAGATTAAACAATGGCTAGCTGAAGAAATTGTTTACTTAAAGAAGAGCCATTGCATTTCTAAACAACACACGAGACTTGCTAAATATCTTAGAGCATCATTATTCTTGAAAGTTATATCAAACTCTTTATGCTTTAGAAAGTGATATCACTCTATTAAGAGAGACTGTTAACTTCTTCATACATTTCTTATTGAGAGCTTGTAGAGGCTAGCAAAATACTACTAGTGTGGAAAGTTAAAGAACCTTGAAAAATATACACTTGTGAGCTTGAAGAAGCTCGTCAAATTACTACTTAGTTTTTATAGTGAAATACTCAACTTGAAAACTTAGGGACTAGACGTAGGCTTCGTTATAACTTGAACCAGTATAAATCTACTGTGTCATTTTCTCTTTCCTTTACTTTTAAATTTCTTCATTATAAGTTTTCAATAAGCTCCTTTAATTTTTCAATAGGCTCCTTTTATTTTTATATCGCAAGAGGTTTCTTTTTTTAGCGCTAGCAGGATCCTATTGATTAAACAGGCTCCTTTCTTTTTGAGCACTAGCAAGATCCCATCGATTAAAAAGGCGCCTATCGTTTTGAGCATTAGTAGGCTCCTTTCTATTTAAACGTTAACAGGATCTTTTCGAAAAGTTTATAGCCCTTCTATTTATAAATTTATTTTGTTTAAGCAGGATTTTATTGATTTGAAAGTATCTTGAATTTTTTTCCACACAATTCACCCCCCTCTTGCGTATGTTTGCTTTATCAGTTTCAATCTCTAAACTCATGTTTCTTTGCTTGTGATTATGTGGTTGGGGTGGTGCGCTACTCGTGGTTTACTTCTCTACAATTTATAGTGTAGTGTGAGATGAATCTTCTACCTGTTTCTCTGTGATTTAAACACATTTTTTACTGTTTGTTTAGCAATGTTAAAGAATATTAAATATGTTATTTACAAAATCTATTTATATAGGTATGAAACTAGTGTTATATTCATGAACACATTGTCTGTTGTGGTGGAGTAAAGGTAATGTATGGTCCCCTATAACTTATTACTTGTCTTTTTGTTGCTCTTTCTTGGTATGTTTATGCCTTATATGCCTTGTACAATACTAGAGATGGTCCTTTAAGAATGTTATAACACATTCTTCTTGTGATGTATATCTATGAATGTATACATTATTGTATCTTTTTGACATATTACTATATCTTTTTGTGATGTATATTTTATTAGCTATCATAGAAAAGAAGGCTAACATTCTAAGATTTCCCTCTTCAATGCTTACACTTTTTAATTCCCATTAAATAACTTTGATGTTCATTACCATTGATATATGTTTTGTAAAGGTTTACTTTAGTATTTGTTGAATAGTTTGGTCATTTTCATAAATTTCTTTGATATGAAATACATTTCTTATCAGTAGTCTGGTATGAAAACTTTATTTTATAAACTATACTTTTATTTCCCTAATTGATACTATTGTGTTATTAATAACTGTAAGTTATTGAATACTAATAAATTTATAGTAGAACTTTTATCATTGCCCTAATCGAATAAGGTTACTATAATGTAGAAAAAGGGTTAGACTTTATGTGCATCAGGATGTGATGATTTTTTGAGAATAAGAGCACTAATAGATAATAAAGTTACAAATCTAATGTCCCTTACTCAGTAGCTTATTTAGTCATAATAAAATATGAAATGCTAATCAAACTTAAGTAGATACTTGTATTAAAAATATATAAAACTTTAAAACTATTTAACATTCCTCTTCTTTTCCACGTTTCAGTACGCATTGAAGATTATTTTCATATCCACTAATCATAAGAAGGATAAGGAACCTGTAGTCCAGACACAATAATTATAGTGATTGTTAATTCTAGGATTAGATGAAGGTGAAGCTAGTAAATTATATGCAACTGCTGGGGAGGAAGAGGTTATGTTAAATTTCATTTTTGATAATGAGGGATAAAGATATCCATTATTAAATTGGAGAGTGACATAGTTCTACTGTCTTTGCATACATCTAATCACAGTTATCTTCAGCAACATGAACTTAAGTTTTTATCAAATTAAATGGGCCTGATGAGTTCAGAAGTTCCAAAAAGGATGCCTAGGAATCTCCAAAAATCCTTTCTAATTTCTCTAATTTCTGTTGGATATATATTATAAGAATCCAAAAATTCTTCATGACTATTGTTAGGATAGTCAACAATAATACAAACTAAATGATAACCAAATAATCTGTATAGGCAACCAAATAAAGAACCATTGGCATAATATAAAGTTGATTATATAACGCCAATCATTGTTTTAGAGTGCATGAATAAATGTCCTTAATCTTTTTTTTTTACTTTTTTACTTAAAAAATTAGTCTAAGTAAACATATCTTATGGAAATACATGTGAAAGAGCTTTTATATTATTTTATATTATTTTTTTGCTCAATTAACCTTAGTCAAAGTAGCTTGTATATGGGTTTGTATGTGATTATTTACAAATTGATGTTTACTTGTCTTTTATAGGGTTATTTACTTGTTATTCGTAAGGTTATAGACTTAATACAAAACTTTGAAGTTATATTATGGTGGATACTTTAAAAAATATCCCGATTTGAGCTATGAGGGTAGGTTGCCAAGTTGATAAAGTTGATAAAGTTGATCTTGATTTTATTAGCTATAAATAAATTTATAATATGGGGAAGGAACTTGGATACTACAGGTTGACAAGGCATATTATAGAGTTCTGGGTTTTAGATTCAATGAGTCTTTAAGGCTCATTGAATCTAATGAAAGTTGCATTAAGTTAATCAATCTTTTATAAATACATGAGACAATCGAGGTGTATCTTATACACAAACTTGATGATTCGATTATGGCTCTAGAAATGTTTTCTATAATAGGTAATAATGAGGATGTTGTTCATGTTAAAGTTAATGTATATGTCGATGAAGAAGAGTATAATAATGGTGGGGATGTGGGCACTTGTGATAATGAAATTAAATATTGGTCGGGTCGGCCATATTGGGCCCGGACTCCGTCAAAAAGACTCGTGGGTTGATCGGTCCATTTTACAAAAGTCAACCTCATAGCTAACGGCCAGGCCAAACTTAGGTCCAGCCCACGGCCTCCTTG
>JAOTBA010000002.1:11642648-11652797 GCA_025629845.1 Erythroxylum squamatum
AAGACGTCGCCAAAGCCTCCTACAATTCGCGACGTCTTAAACGAAGACGACGCGAAATGTGTCTTTTTGTTGTAGTGATTGGATCGGTTGAAAAGTCACGTCTTCTAATATTTGTTATTTGTTAGAAATTGTTCAGATGTAAAATGAGTTGGTCTAATTTTTTTTAGCAAGATGTTTCAGTTTTGGCCGTACCTTTTCTTTAACAAATTGGTACCTTTCATTTAAAAATGGACATAAGTGTTTGTTTGATATTTAATATTTCGGTGTCTTGCTTTAGTTTTTCGTTTTTCAACATATAATTTTCCACACTTTTTCTTAGGAAAAGATAACTTTTTTATTTATTATTTTTACTATAATTTCTTAACTAATTGGTTAGGGAAGAAATTTATAGGCAGAAAAGGTATTTTCGACTTTAAATTTTTTAATATTACTAAATTTTAGAGTTTAATTTAAATTTTAAAAAACTTAATATTGTAGATAATTAATTTATTTCAATTTCAATTTAATAAAACTTTAGAATTTTGTCCGATTCTATAAAATATATATATATATAGTTAACAACTTTTTACTTTAAAAGTATGGCCCATATTACCAATTATGTGTTTAGAATGATTTAATTCTAAACAGTCAGATAAAGCTAATCCCCTACTTTTTACTCAATTTATTCTTAAAAGAATCTTATTAGGTGGCTGAAAACTTATGATTATCCATAAACATGAATTACCAGATTATCATATTTAGTAGATATCATAGTGATAAGGATAATTGTCTAATTTCATAGTGTAATAAATAAATTAGCAAATATATATTTACTAGACTTATTTTAGAAGCTATAAAGCACATCTCGCTGAAACCTCGACTTTATCATCACCTTAGTTCAATTCACAATGCCTTAGAGAACTCTACTGAAAAGAACTCAAATATCTCTGAAGTTTCTCATTTTATTGTACTTTAGATGCCTATACAGTGAAATAGTTTTTGTATCAACTTACTGACCGAACAACTTAGTTATAGACATAATAAGAAGACAATGTCTTTTCTCCCTTTCTCTCTCTACAGAGTTTATATATGTCAATATTTTGTGTTTTCAATAGATTTGTTTAAATATGCATTTAGACACAAGTTTGGTATTTGCTAACGAAACTAATAGTACCAAATATGACCATATCACCAAATTCAACATATGTAAAGGTAATGAATAACTTGTTCAGTTAGTGTATATCTATAATTTTTTATTTGTGTGTGACTAATTGTTGAAATTTTATTTTAAAGGCACGAAAGATAAAAAGTTCCCAGGCATGATGAAGTGTCGATAACAGATAATAATAATGAATAAATGGTCTCGAGGCATGAGGAGACAACAATGACAAAGTCCAATAATAAGGAGTGAAATCTTCTGTTACTTTTATCTAAGACCAACCCTATGCTATTCATGCACAGCATTGATGGAATAGGGTTGGTCTTGGATAAAAGGAACAGAAGAATTGGTTCCAAAAATAAAAGATGTTCCGAGGCATGAAAAGACGTTGATGATGGAGGGAGATAATTGCAACAATACAGATTGTCTCCTCTTCCTTTATACTTTTCCCTAGCCCCTTAACCAAACCACCTTTTAAGGTCCATTTTACCAATAATAGGTAATCTTGGCACCTTATTTAGACCACTCTACTTAAGCTCCATTTCGCCACCAATAAGCTATCCTCCTTAACTAGATCACTCCATATGGTCCATATTTTGCCAACAATATGCAATTCTGACGCCTTAAACAAATTAACCCACTTAAACTCCTTTTATTATTAATTGGCAATCTTAACACCTTAACTAGATCACCTCATTTAAGTCCCATTTCGTTGACAATAGTATTAGCTTAAGGTTTATTATTAATAATTTTTATGATAAATATATAATATTTGAAAAATTAAATTGAATATGTAACGATATAATTCTTCAAAGGAAATGATATTATAGGATAAATGCTTCCTTTCTTGTAGGAACTTTCTTAATGAACTGACCTTATTAGAAATGATTCTACAATAGCTAATCACACAATTTGAAAAACTAGCTCCGATTTTTTGTCAAAACTTTTTTGTTAACGTCTTAATATTAGAAGATTTCAACAAAGATAATATCGAAGATTCATTAGATACAAAGTCAACTCAGAATAGAAATGAAGCAACAACTAGTTAAAGAAAATGTTTATTTAAGGAAGAGCCACTGCATCTGTGAAGAAGTTAGATTTTTGAAATACTTCAGCTGCATCAATATTCCCGAAAGTAATATCTTTATCAAACTCCTTATGTCTTAGAAAGTGAAAACACTATGTTGAGAGAGATTGTTATTTCTTGAAGCTTACGTTGAGCAAACCCTTTATACATTTTTGTTGAAAGCTTGTAGAGGTTTATTAAACATTACAAGTGTGAAATGTTGAAGAACCTTGAAAAATTTGTATTTGTGAACTTGGAAATACCCGTCAAAATTTACTACTTGGAGTTTTATAGTGAAATACTCAAGTTAGATATTTGAGGACTGGGCGTAGACTTCATTATAAGCCGAACCAGTATAAATCGACTATGTCATTCTTTCTCTCTTCTTAACTTTTAAATTTCTACATTATAATGTTTTTGTTTTAAATTTGCAAGAGGCTCCTTCAAATTTATAATTTGCAAGAGGCTCCTTCAAATTTATAATAGGCTCCTTCTGTTTTAATTTTGAAAGAGGTTTCTTTTTAACATGCTCCTTTCGTTAATAGGCTCCTTTCGTTTTTAACACTATCAGGCTCCTTTCGTTTTTAACTTTAATAGGCTCCTTTCATTTTAAACATTAATAGGCTCCTTTCATTTTTAACATTAACATGCTCCTTTCATTTTTTTAAATGTTAACAGGTTCCTTTTGTTATAAACTTTAACAGACTTCTTCTATTTACATATTTTTTAGTTGAAATTTAGCGTGTTCTTATCGTTTACACAAATTGATAGCAGCTTGCGCATTTTTTGTCACGTATAGTTTACCACCCTCTTGAGTGTGTTTGCTTTATCATTTGGAATCAGAGCAAGGTTTCATATTTATTATGTTTTACAACACGTAATAGATCTTGGCAAACAATTTAAGAAGCCTTGAAGGACAATCAATTTCAAAGCCTCCTTATTTCAATGGAAACAACTATTCCTATTGGAAAGAGAGGATGATCATTTATCTTCAATTTGCAGAAATCGAAATATGGAAAGCTATCAAATTTGGAGCCACACTTCCTACT
Source organism: Erythroxylum squamatum (assembly GCA_025629845.1). NCBI lineage: Eukaryota > Viridiplantae > Streptophyta > Magnoliopsida > Malpighiales > Erythroxylaceae > Erythroxylum > Erythroxylum squamatum. The sequence continues at coordinate 11,645,902 of JAOTBA010000002.1, forward strand.
ACTGATAATGTAGAAGTGTGGATCGATGTTGATAGAAGAAATGCACAGTTGAATGTCAAAGCAAGACATCATCTGATCTGTGTGTTATCTCCATAAGAGTATGAAAATATATCCTATTTTTCTGTAACAAAGGAAATTTGGGATAAACTTCAAGTCACTTTTGAAGGAACGAATGATGTAAAAAAACATAGAATAAGTCTTTTAGTGCATCAATACGAAACTATTTGCATGAAACAGAGAGAAACTATAGACGAATTATTCTGATGTTTCAACAATGTCATCACAGCCTTAAAGAACTTGGGCAAGCTATATCCCAATGATGAGCTTGTAACAAAGATTCTAATATCACTACCAAAGGAATGGAGACCTAAAGTGACAGCTCTAGAAACTACAAAGGATCTCGACACTATCTCACTCAATTGGTTAAGAGGAAACCTGATGATCTAAGAATCTGAGCTTAGGTGAGATGAAGGATACTTATACAGAAGAGGAATGGCACTAAAAGCAGTTTATAAATGAAATTCATCAAGCAGTGATGAAAGCGACACTGAGTTGTAAATATATAGAAATGATGAATTCAATTTCATGGTTAGAAAATATGCCCACTTCTACAAAAAGAAGCTAATAAAGAAAAGAGAAGGAAATAAGAAAACTAGAAACAACAGGTTCCTATTAAAAGGTAGCAGCAATAACAGCAGTACACAAAATAATCAAATCATATGCTATCACTGCAAGAAGCCTAGACAAACAAGACCAGAATGTTCTCTTATTCAAAAGGAAAAAATAGAGAACATAAAACCCAAAAAGCAAGCTATGACTGTAGCTTGGTCAAATGAGGATTTTGAAAATTTTGAAGAAGAAGATCTTGAAGAAGTCAGCAATTTTTGCTTTATAGTCAAATCAGGAGACAATGACGTATATTATTCTGACTCTGATAATAAGATAAATGAATTAATAGATGCATATCACAAACTATATGATCAGTATAAAAAAATTAATAGTGCAATATTTCAAAAAGGTTGAGAAGTCCAAAAATAATGATGCATCCTTAACGAATAAGATTAAATCATTAGAATATAAGAATAAAAATTTATTGTCTAAAATTGTGTCTCTTGAAAATGATAATAAACAAAAATTCTCTAAAAAGGAATTCCTGGAGCAAAAGGTAATCCAGCTAGAAAATGCTTCTGTTAAAGCAAAAAAAAATTAAAAGAAAAAGTTACTACTCTAGATCTTGAAAAAGAGAATTGGTTGAAAAAATCATTTCTTTAGAAAAAGATCTTGCAAATTTCATTAATGGAAGGAATAGTCTTGATGCACTACTTGGGAATGGTAAAGGAGTTTTTGATAAAATTGGAATAGGATATAATAAAAATAATAATACTAGGCCATACAAAAACTTCTTTGTGAAATCCAGTAGTAGCAAAAACCAAAATAGCAGGAACTTGATAAATAGCAAAAACTATAGTAACTCTCATTCATCTATTTTGTGATCTTATTGTGGTAGACATGGTCATATTGGTCATTCCTCTAACTTTCTGAGAATGAAGAAATTATCTCAATTGTATGTTTGGAGACTAAAAGGTCAAACTACTAACTTAGAAGGTCCCAGAAAATTTTGGGTACCTAAAATGAGATAATACATTCTGCATATATGCTTCAAAACAGAGACGAGAGAAAATTATTGGATAGTTGATAGTGGTTGTTCGAGACACATGACAGGTGAAATATCACACTTCAACTATATTGAAAGGAAAGATGGAGGTAATGTTGTCTTTGCTGACAAAAACAAGGCAAAAGTTAATGGAATTGATAAAATTGTGACTCTAATTCTGATTCTATTGATAAGTTCTTTATGTTGATGGATTGGAACATAACTTGTTAGGTGTAAGTCAATTATGTGATAAGGGTTATAGGGTCACTTTCTATGCATGTCATTGTGAAATCTTAATGATAATATTGTATTTATTGGTCATAGAAATCATAAATATATATTGTACTTAATCGAAAGACATGTCTTCACAAAATGTTAATTGTTTTGTTTCACTAGAAAAGGATTCTTTTATCTGGCATAGAAGATTTGAACATGTTAGCACAAGCATTTTATCAAAATTATCCAAAAATGAGTTAGTAAAAGGACTATCGAACTTGAAGTTTGAGAATAATCAGGTTTGTGAAGTTTGTTTAAAAGGAAAACAAACTAAAAGTAGCTTTCCTCCTAAAAATATTATGTCTACTAACCAACTACTTGAAAATATAATATAGATTTATTTGGTCCTACTAGGACTCAAAGCTTTGGTGGTAAACACTATAGTTTTGTTATAATATATGATTATTCTAGATTACATGGGTTTAATTCCTATCAAATAAGGATGATACTTTTGACGTTTTTAAAAAGTTTTGCAGAAAAATTCATATTGAAAAAGGGTACTGCATTTCATCAATTCGGAGCGATCATAAAGGAGAATCTGATAACAGAAAATTTGAAGATTTCTGTAATGAAAATGGCATAACTCATAATTTTTCATGCCTAAGAACTCTTCAACAGAATGGAGTTGTTAAGAGAAAGAATAGGAATCTCATTGATATGGCTAAAAGAATGCTGCGTGAAAGTGGTCTACCTTATGGTTACTGGGCAAAGGCTTTATCTACTGCTTGTTATATACTTAACAGGTACCTTATAAGACCTATTCTAAAAAAGACCCCCCTATGAGTTGTAAAAAGGAAGAAAACCAAATGTTGCTTACTTTCAAAATTTGGTTGCAAGTGCTTTGTTCTAAATAATTGAAAAGACAACCTTGGAAAGTTTGATCCAAGATCAAATGAAGTTATTTTTCTGGGTTACAGTACTGCTAGTAAAGGATTCAGAGTTTATAACAAAAGAACAAAAAGGATAGAAGAATTAATATATGTAGTATTTGATGAAGTACTACCCTTGACAACAGCAGCTGATTTAGATGATTAAGAGCATCCTTTGATTCCTGAAAATACATCGCAGACTCAAACTACACCTATAGTATCTTCAAAATTACAAGATAAAGAAGGTCCTTCTAAAGTTAGGACAGAGCAGGCTCCTTCATCTCAGTAGGAGCCTATGCAACGAAAAACACCAAGGGAATGGAGAGCTCTTGATACACATCAGTACATTATAGGAGATCCCTTTGAAAGTCTAAGAACCAGATCATCCTTCAAAAATAAAAAATATTTCCCTTATCTCACAATTAGAACCAAAGACCATTAAAGAGGCTCTTACTGATGAAAATTGGGTTTCAACTATGAAAGACGAACTAAATCAGTTTGAAAAAAACAAAGTTTGGAATTTAGTACCTCGTCCATGAAACAAGTCAATCATTGGAACTCATTAGGTATTTCAAAACAAACTTGATGAAAATGGTAAAGTGGTAAGAAACAAAGCTAGACTTGTAACTCAAGGTTATAATCAATAGAAAGGTATTGATTTTGATGAGACTTATGCATCTATTGCTAGATTAGAATCGATTAAAATTTTACTTGCTTTTTCATGCCATATAAATTTTAAATTATTCCAAATGGATGTCAAAAGTAACTACTTAAATGGATATATTAACGAAGAAATGTTTGTTAAGCAACCTTCAGGTTTTAAAGATGAAAATCATCATGATTATGTGACGAAGTTAAGTAAAGCTCTGTATGGTCTAAAGCAGGCTCCTCGAGTATGGTATGAGAGGCTAGTAACTTTTTTCTTGAGAATAATTTAGAAAGAAGAAGGTAGATAAAATCTTATTTATTAAGAAAAAGGAGAATGATTTACTCATAGTACAAATATATCTTGATGACATAATATTTAGTGCTACTAATTAATCCTTCTGTAAAGAATTCTCAACCTTAATACAGGGGGAGTTTTAAGTGAGTATGAATGGAGAACTATCATTCTTTCGTGAGTTCCAAATTAGGCAAAAAAAAAGGAATCTTCATTAGTCAAGAAAAATACACAAAGGAACTCATCAAGAAATATCATTTTGAGAATGCCAAACTGATGGGTACTCTTATGTATACTAGAACAAAACTTGATAAAGATGAAGAAGGCAAGGCCACGAATGAGACAAAGTATAGAGGAATGATTGGGTCACTACTATATCTTACAAGCTCAAGACCAGACATTATACTTAGTGTGTGTCTTTGCACACGCTTTCAATCAAATCCAAAAGAAAGCCACCTTCAAGCAGTCAAAAGGATCTTTTTCTATCTTCTTGGAACTATAGACTTTTGGGTTATGGTATCCAAAAATTGATTCATTTAATATAGCTGGATATTTTGATACAGATTGTACAGATGATAAAGTCGATAGGAAAAGCACAAGTGGACACTGTCAATTTCCTGAAAGATGTCTAATTTCTTGGTCTTGCAAGAAACAAAATTACACAATGCTTTCTACAACTAAAATGGAATATATAGCAACTGCCAACTGTTATGCTCAAATCTTATGGATGAAACATCAACTCAAGGACTTTTCTCTAAACTTTGATCATATTCCTATATTGTATGGCAATACAAGTGCAATAAATCTCTCTAAGAATCCTATGCATCATTCTAGGACTAGCATATAGAAATCAAACATCATTTTCTTAGAGATCATGTTTTAGAAGGAACCATTGACCTTTTGCACGTTAAAACTAAAATTCAAGTATTTGATATCTTTACTAAGCCACTTTCTAAAGATAGATTTTATATATTAAGGAAAGAGCTTGGTATGTACAGAATATCTGATATTAACTCTGTATGAATATTTTATGCTACTTTTCTTTGTAAATATTAACAGACTCCTTCTAATCTATTGGCAGGCTCCTCTTAGTTTAGAAGGCCCTCTTAGTTTAGTTCTCCTCTTAATTTGTAAGGCACCTCTCAGTTTAGAAGGCCCTTTTTAGATTAGAAGGCTCCTCTTAGCTTAATAGGGTAGAATACATGTATCTTAAAAAGACAGTTATTAAATAGCATTGTTTTACCTTTTAAAGCGCACGTGTGCCGCTCTGACAACTTTTCGTATGTGACTAATAGAAGATACTTAAACGATTACATCAACGCTCAAGAATCATTTAGTATATCATGAAAAGGTTTCTTCCTTCTACTCACCTTCATCATTCTTAAAGGAGCCATTTTTCCTCACTACACCTTAACCCTCTATTTCTTCTCAAATCCCCTAAATCTCACTGAGCTTACTTACAATGGCACAAACAAAATCCAAGTGATAAAAGAAAACCTTAACCCCCACTGCTAGCCATGGCGAAACTCTCCGCTATGAACAAGAGTCTGAAACTTTTTTCTGAGTCTTCCTTTCTGTCGCCAATAGTAGGATCATTAAACACGCCTACTGAACCTATTTCTATCACCTATAATCCTCAAGTTTCTGAAGCACCCATTCAGGAGACTCCATATGAGAGAAAGAGAAAGAGAAAGAGAAAGATTTGGCTATATTGTCTCTAGAATCTGACTCTGATTCATCTTTCGAACACAATGAAACAATAATCAAGCAGCAATATATCTTTGACTCTGATGAAGAACGTTCTGATAACTCAAACCCTAGCTTATTAGATAAAGAAGAAGAAAAATTTTCTAGTGAGGGGGAGCTAACGAGAAAAGTAAGGTTTAATTCTCCTTCACTATCACTGCCCATTCTCTCTCGGCCTACTCCCATTATATACATTATGTCTTCTAAAACTTCGCACCACCATCTACTACTCTTCAAGTACACTGGATTGTTAATGATGATTGTTCAGATGAAGAACTAGTTCGTTTAATAAGACGTCTATGAACTAGAGGAAGTCTTGCAAAGGAAGTTGAGAAAGTTGTTGAGAAAGAAAAAAGCCCTGGCGCTAAACAGAGGAAAGAAAAGAATCTCAAAAGAGAAAAAAGGAAGAAATAAGAGAAAGTAAAGCACCTATGGTTGAAGAGACTATTGAGTACCCCATTGTTAGGGACGAGCCATTTTATGAAGAAGCCTTATTTGAAGAAATTACAAAAGCTAAGAAGTTAAAATCGAAGAAACAAAAGAAATGAGATTCTTCAACACCGGTCAAATATTTTAGTCTATGGACGTTGAAGCACAATACAAAATGTGCTACAAGAAGCGAAAGTGGTTGTTGGACGCATTTTGCCTCCTCTCCAGTTCGTTGACATCGATATTCCCATCTCTTCTCATTTTCTTCCTATTGGTTGGGAATTTTTTTTGAATTTGAATGAAACAATGTGTGATGATTTAGTTAAATCATTTTACATACATATGAGAAAAGATGAAATTGATGGGAAGTTGGCAATAATCTCTTGGGTACGTAAGTGTGAGATCTTGATTACTAAGGAAATCTTGGGAAACATACTAAATATAATTCCCATAGGTAGAACTAACCTTCTTTGTCATAAGTGGGACATTACTAATCTTGATTTGGGAGAAGTTGTGAACTTTATCTACTTGCACACTGAGAATGCCCTTGAAGGGAGACCCTGGTGTAAACATTTGGACTTAAAAACACCCCCCCCAAAGGGGGCCTTCTTTGCCTTCCACCTACTAAACCTTCCATTTTTTGTTTGCTAGAATGACCATGTATTTTATCATCAACTTGATGAATTTATTTCAAGATACAAGGTTTTCCTATTATAACAGGACCGAATTGAGCAACTAAGGGTATACAAGGTATTTAAGTTTGCATCAAAAGGGTAGGTGACCTTTCAAACAAACCTATAAATGCTCATATGTTAATTAAAGTTTGTGTTTTTTTTGTCTATTAATAAGTGAAGTGAATCACACGTTAATACAATGCTTAATAACAATATCAAGATACACAAGAAGGGGGGGTTGAATTGTGATAAACTTTTCTTTGAACCCCGTTTTAAAAACTTTCGTTTAAAAACACGACTTTGTTCGT
>JAOTBA010000002.1:11671713-11696329 GCA_025629845.1 Erythroxylum squamatum
CTGCTGTAAACAGAGAAAAACAGGGTTGTATTCTCGTACCTGAATTATGGTAGAATAATACCTTATATACCTGGGAAGGCCGTTAGGTTTAGGTCTTTACGTGAGTCGTAGTGTTTGCATGGGAGTCTAACACCCGATGGGCCAAACGGGCCGTGGTCGTTGGGCCGTCGATATCCAAGTCTGGAGCTGGGCCCGGTAAGGCCGATCCTGCCGACCCGACCACATGTCATAAAATATATCTTATGCACTAAGAAGACAATAACATCTATAGCTTAGAACACAATCGTGTGACGAGGTGTGTTTTAGTATCCAAAGAAGAACGAGGATCCAAAGTTACATGATCATGCCAAAGACCATGTCGTATTCTAGGGAAAAATAATGAGATCCACAAATTGAGACATAGCAATGTATAGGTCCCATCAGGGACTTATCGTTTGGTGGATCTCAGTACTTTGTTGTATTCACTAATGATTTTTTAAAGAAAGTTTAGGTATAATTTTGAAGCAAAAATCTAAAGCCTTTACAAGGTTTGAGGCATGAAAGGCCGAGATGGAGAGTCAAACATGTCAAAAAATTCAATATTTCAGATCAGATAATGGTACCAAGTACATAGATTCATAATTCACAGAAATTATGTGAGGAGAATTCAAAGACATTATAATTTTCAATAAGTACCATAGGATAACATTATTTCATAAAGGGTCAACAAATCCATAATTGAAAGGGCTAAATGTTTTTTTAATCTTATCAATATATCACTACACACATCACTGGATGAGAGAGTTACAGACGAAGTATGTACAAGAAGTAAGCATATTTCTCATAGTTAAAATTTTTATTGTCTGTCTTATTTGTATTTTTCTTGTGATGAGAGGTCTAAACTTGATCCAACTTCAAAGAAGTATATCTTCATTGGCTACCCTAAAAGAATGAAGGGATACAAGTTTTGGGATCTAAATTCAAAGAAGATGGTGATTAGTAAAGATGCAATGTTTGATGTGTTAGAGTAGTACTCTAAAGGCAATCACCTTTAGCACTTTTGTACAAACTTTATTTTAATTAATAAAGCGAAAGGCAATTTTCATTAATTTGATGTTCATTTATTTATGAATTGATATCATTTTTAAATCGAACTAATGAAGTCCATGATACGAAATATAACATGAAAAAAAATCATGACGAGATCATAATAATGAGATTTCTATCATTTGCAATTATGTTAGTATCTAAATTATCCCTAGTTATAGGATTAATGGAACAGGACATTGTTAATCCAGATAGACTAGCACATGTTATACTCTTTGATTTGATCAAGTAGTGGATCTCATAAGCTGTAAGCATGAGATGTTTAGAGTTAACGTGTGGATGCTTACTAAGAGTAGTAAGTACATCGAATGACCCACCATATATGACATTATCATATGGATGATCTATCAAATCTCAGTGATTAATCTCATCATTGCAATAGTGCAAATATCCTTAGGCTTGAGGTACTTAGGGATATCTTGGATATTGATCATATGCTTTAACACCATTCCACGTTGCCTCAAGATGAGGTCGCTCATAAGGTGGTAATTGGGTACAACTATTGGTATTCACAAGTAATTGGCTAGCCAATAAAGGATTCACCACTCCTGATAAAAGGAGATAATACCCACGACCTCTTGTTGAGGTCATTACTTAAGAGTTTCTGGCTTGAGCAATTATGTGTCATGAAGAGAGTTTTCAATAACACATAGAGTAATGAGATCCTAGTACAAGAACTAACATTACTTGGACTAGATCTGACATAGTCAATCTAGTGGGAGTTGACATATAGTGACTCCAAACCAAGTGGGGTATAGGATGGTGAAGGGACAAATTACACGGTAATTAACTATGGAAAGGTTCGTAAGTCAGATAATTAACTATTGAAGAGTTCGAGTGTTAATCCACTTACATTCTAGTAAATCGGCATCATGAAACCCTTCATGATTTACTCGGATTAAGAGTTAATTCAAGTGAAAAAAATTACTAAAAACCTAAGAGTTACAAGCATAAAAGATTGGATGAAAAAACAAAGTGTGCATGGTTGTTAATTAAGCAAGTCACAATCGTGACCGACTTAATGATAGATGGTACATAAATGAGTTCTTCACTTATGTGCACATAAATTTTTACCCAAAAACACACTCAGTAGAGAGGTTAAAGGTCAAGAAGAGTTGAGAGGAGTGATCTTGAGATTTATTCATGCAATTTTAAGCAATTGTTGGATGAGATCAATTGTATGTAACTTGGTCTTGATCTAACTCTCGCTAGAGCATCTACTTGAACTCGTCTAATTGTTTGGTGCTCTAACCACCCTTACACACTGATTTTTCTTCATCTTTGCATGCTCCCCTAAGGCCAAGGAAGGTGTTTGGTTTTTACTACAACCCAAACAAGGAGAAGATTCAAGAAAGGGGGAGTATTTGCAAGGTACATATGTTGTAATCTCATGTTCTTATAATATGTTGTATACATGCACATGGATTCTGGATTTTCTGGGGATGACGTGGGATTGGAATTTTGATTCCAAAACTTCCACTACCTTGCTATGTATGTGATGCATGGACTCATGGCTCTCTAATAGTGGTATCAGAGCAACTTATGCATGTATAAGAAGATCTATTGAACTTGTGCAAACTGTTTGATGGGTTATGACTAACATGCATGTTGATTTCAAAAACTTCGTATAAATTGTAGAAAATTGTTTTTTTTTTCTGATTTTCTTTCACATAAATGTTTATAAGATGTTATATTATGTTTCTATCAAAGGAAATTTCAATTGAATATCATTTGCTATTTTATTGTGAATTAATCTCTAGTCTGTTCATATGTTGGTTTTTGGGAATTTCTGGAAAATAGAATGCACGGGCTGATTTTGAAATTTTTGTAATAATTATAGAAACAAATTCTAATTTTCTTTTATAGAAATATTTATAAGGTGTTATATTATGTTTTTGTCTAAGGAAAATGCAATTGAACGTTATTTTCTATTTTATTATGATTTTAGTTTCAGCCTGATCATGTATGAAGTTCAGGGAAATTCTGGAAATCTGATGAACATGCATGCCTGTAAATTCCAGAATAATTTTATAAAAAATTATTTTTATGAATTTTCTTCTTGCCATGCACATATGATGCTGCCACGTGTATAAGATGCATGACACTTGTTTTTGAAGTGATTGACTATTTATTCTCGATTTTACATGCATGCTGGTGGTGTATGACAAGTGTTAGTGGACATATGATGTGCTGGCTAATTCCACTTAGTTTATAAAGAATTCCTAGGAATTAGATTCTAGAAATTTTTTTAGGCACATTTAGAATTTGTATATGACTTTGGAATTTTTCTAGAATTAATTGAACTTGATTCAATTAATATATCAAGTCAAAGTCAACATTGGTAAGCTTTTTGAAAGCTGATGGGGCTAACTTGTTTGATGACTTATGTGTATGTGTTTCAGTTATAAGACCTTGAAATTACTTGTATGAGATAAGAAATGTATTATTTTGATGATAGTAGCATGCTAAGTGCGTGTGTTTAAAATTAGGGTTATGAAAAACTTCCGGACATTGAATCATTATCTTTAGTGTCTAGTAGGTTAACTCATTTATCTTAATAATTTTGGCCGTCAAGATATTTTTGGCTTATGCCGAAATTGTCTTAATAAATTTGAGATGACCTAGGGATGTTTTAGATGACTAATTGATGTTCGGAAATTTTGGAAATCCTAAGGATTAGTTTAGAATTAATCCAAGTAGAGCATAGCATTTCTAGTGTGACTAGAAAAAGGCATATGTACTAGAATTAAAGTGTTTAACTTAGATATCAAAAGAATTGAAGTTTATGGTTCCTAATCGAATCACATTCATATTTCGAATTAGCCGAGACTAACACTACTACCCAATTCAGTTCAAGAGTTGATTCGAATCACAAACTTTAAATGCATAGTCAAGTCATAACCTAAATTAAACCTCCTTTATGTGTTACATGCATTAAATGCATTTTAAGGGTGGTTATGGACATAGGCCCAATTTAATTGAGTCATCCATAATTTGAATATATATATATAATCATCAAAGTATTAATGAGACTTAAGAATGAATCCCTCAACTAAAATATTAGGACTTATGCCTTCTATTGATATGGTAAAAGCCATAATTCTTTTAGTGTTGGGTTATTGGGTAAACCCAAGCCTGCACTACACGAATATGTTCAAACCATGGAAATTAGATTTCTGGATTAATGGATTAGTCCTAACTGGAAGTGTTTGATGGCACAAGTCGATAGTTGCATAACTGAATGCAATTGGTATGAAGATACCTATCAATTAACCTAAGGTGGCTTATTGGGCAAACCTAAGTTCATTCTTAGTGATATTAGATATCAACCCATTACGAAAATTATAATTTTTCTCGGATTCGTAGTGAAGGCTATGGATTTGGATAAAATAGTGGAACCCATAATGCATGTGATTAAATTCCCTATTGATATGCATTTATGTACATTCTAATGCTTTCTCTCATTCTTCTAGGTTATTGAATCGCCACGATGTCTTCGTCCAATGTAAAATTACGCTTTCTACTTGACTCCAGCAAACTCACGGGACCAAACTTTTTAGATTGGCTATGAAATTTGATTCTCAAATCTGGGAAACTAGGATATGTCCTAGATGAGCCACTTCCCAATCCCCCTGCTGCCGATGCCTCTGATGAGGATCAGAAAGCTTACAAGAAGTTACCGAATGATAGTGAGCTGGCTAGCTGTATTATGCTAGCCTCTATGTCACCAGAATTGCAAAATCAGCATGAGGATAAGGATGCTCATACCATAGTTTACCATATAAGGGAATTGTTTGATGAGCAAGCCCTGTCTGAAAGGTTCGGGACCTCGAGGTTGCTCTTCCACTCTAAGATGGCTGAGGGATCATCTCCAATGTAGTATGCACTGAAGATGAATGGATACATTGAGAGGTTAGCCAGTTTGGGTTTCATAATGGATCATGAATTAAGTATAGACTTAATTCTGAATGGTTTGACCCGATAATTATTCACAGTTTGTGCTTAACTATCGGATGAACCAAATATCCACTTTGATACCTGAGCTGATTAATCTACTCAAAATAGCTGAGTAAACTCTCAGAAATGACAGTAAGGTTATGATGTTGGTGGACTCTACTTCTAGTTCTCGCAAGAGGAACCAAAAGAAGAAGAAGAAGTTCAAGAAGCTAGTGGGAGGTGTAGCCAAGAAGAAGACAAAGGACAATACACCAAAGGGAATATGCTTTCATTGCAACAAGGAAGGGCATTGGAAGAGGAACTGTAAAGCCTATCTAGAGTCACTGAAGCAGAAGAAGGCATTAGATGCTCCACCGTCTACTTTAAGTATGTTATTTATCATTAAGGTTAATACTATTTTTATCATAATATTTGGGTATTAGATACAGGATGTGGCTCACACATATATGTTGATATGTAAGGCCTCAGGGATAGTAGACCGCTTAAGAAAGGAGAGATGGACCTATGTGTGAGAAATGGATCAAGAGTTGCTGCATTAGGCATAGGAACCTTTGTTTTGTATCTTCCTAGTGGGCTAGAGTTAATTTTGGATAATTGCTACTATGTACACGTTATGACAAATAACATTGCATCTGTTTCTTGTCTTAATAAAACGAGATTTCATTTAATTTTTTCAAGCAATGGCTGTTCAGTTATGTTGAATGAAATGATTTATGGTACTGCTACATTGTGCAATGGTATTTACATATTTGATATGTGCAATCCAATTTTAAATATCATTAACAATAAAAGACAAAAATGGGATAAATTAAAATCATCTTACTTATGGCATAGTCGATTTGGCCATATAAGCGAGAGACGTATGTCTAAGTTATACAGGAGTGGTAGCTTAGGGTCATTTGATTATGAATTATATGACACATGTGAATCTTGCTTGTTAGGCATGATGACTAAATTACCTTTTAAAGGAAAGGGTGAAGGAGCGAATTGGTTATTAGACCTAATACATTATGATGTATATGGTACGATGTCAATTCATGCCAAAAGGGTTTTATGTACTTCATTACCTTTATTGATGATTATTCACAATATGAGTATATGTATCTAATGAGATACAAGTCTGAAGCATTTGAAATGTTCAAAAAATTTAGACATGAAGTAGAGAAACAACTCGGTAAAAGTGTCAAGATGCTTCAATCATATCGAGGTAGTGAATACTTAAATGAGGATTTTCTGAGTTATCTAAGGGATAACGGGATTGTATCCTAATGAACTCCACCTTACACACTGCAACATAATAGTGTGGTTGAAAGGAGAAACTGAGCGTTGTTGGATATAGTAAGGTCAATGATGGGCTTAGAAGATCTACCAAAATCCTTTTGGAGTTATGCATTTAAGACTGCTATTTATGTGATAAACAGAGTCCCTTCAAAAGCAGTTGATGTTACTCCATACGAGATATGGACTAACAAAAAATCCTATCTTCCTCATATGAAAGTTTGGAATTGTCCAGCTTACGTGAAGCGAATTCAATCAAACATGCTTGAAGCAAAATTTGATAAATGTTTGTTTGTAGGATATCCTAAGGAAACAATTGGATATCTATTCTACAATGCTTTAGAACAAAAGGTGTTTGTCTTAAAGCATGATACCTATTTAGAGAAAGAGTTTCCTCTAAGAGAAGACAGTGGGAGCAAAGTTGAACTTGTTGAAGTTCATGATGCTCAAAGAGACGCAGATCAACTACCTGAACCCGAGATTGTTGTTCATGGAGATAAGACAACAGTTAAACCTTCTGACACACAAAATGTTCATAGGTCAAGTAGGATACGTAATTTTCCAGAGAGATATGAATTTCTCGTAAGTAAACATAATGACGTATTGCTTATAGAAGATGATGAGCCTATAACCTATAAAGAGGCTTTGAAGAGTTCAGAATCTGAAAAATGGCTTCAAGCCATGAAGTCCAAAATGGGTTCCATGTTTAAAAACCAAGTTTGGACTTTGGTTGACCCATCCGAAGGGCAAAAACCTAAGATGCAAGTGGATTTTGAACAATTAATCGACATGGATGGTAATATGATTACTTATAAAGCGAGACTAGTCGCTAAAGATTAACGTCAAAGACAAGATATTGACTATGATGAGAATTTTAGCCCCGTAGCCATACTTAAATTCATTAGAATACTCCTAACCATTGTTGTTCATTATGATTATGAGATATGGCCAATGGATGTGAAGACGACTTTTATAAATAGAAACCTAGCTGAGGAAGTGTATATAATACAACCTAAGGGCTTCATATCCAGAGATGGCAAAAAGGTATGTAAGCTTCAAAAATTCATTTATGGGTTGAAACAAGCATCTAGGAGTTGGAAAATCCGATTTGATGCGACAATCAAAGAGTTTAGTTTCTCACAAAATTCTGATGAACTTTGTGTTTATAAGAAGGTTAATGAGAGTGCTATCATATTCCTTGTGTTATATGTGGATGACATATTAATAATAGGAAATGATGTCTGAAGTTTGTAATCTGTCAAAATTTGGTTGTCCCAGAATTTCTCCATGAAGACCTTAGAGAAGCAACTTATATATTGGGAATAAGATCTATAGAGATAGATCAAGGAGGTTGCTAGGTCTTTCACAATCTATATATATAGATAAAGTGCTAAATAGGTTTAACATGGAGTAGTCCAAGAGAGGATTTCTTTCCACGACTCATGGGATAAAACTATTGAATCCTATTTGTCCCAAGACGCAAGATGAGAGGACTCGCATAAGTTTGATCTTGTATACTTCAGCAATAGGATTAATAATGTATGATATGTTACATATAAGACCCGATATATAGTATGCTCTAAGTGTCACTGGGTGCCTGTTAAGAATATCTTAAAGCACTTGAGAAGGACTAAAGATGTATTCTTGGCATATAGAGATGGAGATCTCGTAGTGAGCTGGCATACAGATGTCAGTTTCAATCTGACCAGGATGACTCCAATCCCAGTTAGGTATATTTTCACAATAAATAATGGAGTAGTTAGTCGAAAGAGTTCCAAACAAGAGACGACTGCAAATTCAACAACCGAGTCAGAGTACATTGTAGTTGCGGACGTGACAAAAGAAGTTGTTTGGATCAAGAAGTTCGTTATGAAACTTGGAGTAGTTTCGAGCATTATAGACTCGATACTGTTTTATTATGACAACAATGGGGCTATTGCTCAGGGCCAAGGAACCAAGGTCTCATCAGAGGTCCAAGCACGTACTCAGGAGATATCACCTTATTAGGGAGATCATTGATAGAGGTGATGTGAAGATAGAGAGAGTGCCCACAAATTATAACATCGTTGATCCTTTGACTAAGCCACTTCCTCAAATGAGATTTGATTCTAGTGTACTCGCCTACGGTATTAGATATAAAGGTGATTGGCTTTAGTGTAAGTGGGAGATTGTTAGAGTAATGCTCTAAAGGCAATCACCTTTAGCACTTTTGTACAAACTTCATTTTGATTAATAAAGCAAAAGGCAATTTTCATTAATTTGATGTGCATTTATTTATGAATTATTATCGCTTTTAAATCAAATTAATGAAGTCCATGATACAAAATATAGGATGAAGGAAATCATTATGAGATCATAATAATGAGATTCCTATCATGTGCAATTATGTTAGTATCTAAATTATCCTTAGTCATAGGATTAATGAGACAAGACATTGTTAATCCAGATAGACTAGCACATGTTACACTCCTTGATTTGATTAAGCGGTGGATCTCATAAGCTGTAACCATGTGATATTTAGAGTTAAGATGTGGATGCTTACTAAAAGTAGTAAGTACATCGGATGACCCGCTATGAGATTATCATATGGATGATCTATCAAATATCAGTGATTAATTTCATCATAGCAATGGTGCATACATCTTTAGACTTAAGGTACTCAAGGATATCTTAGATACTGATCATGTGCTTTGACACCATTCCTTGTTTCCTTATAATGAGGTCGCTCATAGGGTGGTAATTGGGTACATCTATTGGTATTCAAAGGTAAATGGGTAGCCAATAAAGGATTCACCACTCCTGATAGAAGGAGATGATACCCACAGCCTCTTATCGGGGTCATTACTCAGGAGTCTCTGGCCAGAGCAATTATGTGTCATGAAAAGATTCTTCAATAACACATAGAGTAATGAGATTCCAAGACAATAATTAACATTACTTGGACTAGATCTAGCATAGTCAATCTAGTGGGAGTTGACACATAGCCCATACTTCAAACCAAGTAGGGTATAGGATGGTGAAGGAAAAAATTGCTCAGTAATTGACTATGGAAAGGTTCATAAGTCAAGTAATTAACGATCGAAGAGATTGAGTGTTAATTCACTTACATTCTGATAAATTGACATCAAGAAACCCTTCATAATTTGCTCGGATTAAGAGTTAATTCAAGTAACCAAAATTACTGAGAACCTAAGGGTCACACACATAAAAGATTGGATGAAAAATAAAGTGCATATGGCCATCAATTAAGCAAGCCACGATCGTGACCGACTTAATGACAGATGGTATATACATACAAATTTTTACCCAAAAACACACTCAATAGAGAGGTTCAGGGTCCAAAAGTGTTCTGAAAGTTGAGAGGAGTGATCTTCAGATTTATTCGTGCATTTTTAAGCAATTATTGCATGAGATTAATTGCATATAACTTGGTCTTGATCTAAGTCTTACTAGAGCATCTACTTGAACTCATCTTGTTTGGTGCTCTAACCACCCTTACACACTATTTTTTTCTTCATCTTTGCGTGCTCTCTTAAGGCCAAGGAAGGTGTTTGGAGTTTACTAAAACCCAAATAAGGAGAAGATTCAAGAAAGGAGGAGTGTTTGCAAGGTATAAATGATGTAATTTCATGTTCTTATAATATGTTTTACTCATACACATGGATTCTGGATTTTCTGAGGATGTCGTTGGGTTGGAATTTTGATTCTGACACTTTCGTTGCCTTGCCATGTATGTGATGCATGGACCCATGACTCTCTAATATGATGAACAATATATGTTAAAATAAACATATGGAGAGGATGTGTTGGGATCAATAAAGGGCACTATGAAGGAGGTATAAGTGAAACTAGGTTAACTTACGGCGGTCTTGAAAGAGATAGGAAATTTCAGTTTGAAAGTTAGAATATTGTCAGAAGAAAGGCATCAACATAATATAGCCACGTATAAAGTGAGACGTATCATTTTGGCCACAAACTAGATTTGGTAAAAAAAACTTAGTATCATTTGTACTCATCATAAGAAATAGGTGTCTAATCAATTTTCAAAAGAATATGAATATTCAAGAGAAGGATAGAAAGAAGGGGGTTATGATGGTAGAGGTAGAATCTTTGAAAAAATCAGATATGGGAATTAATGCATCTTCTTACAAGGAGATGCGAACAGGTATGTAAGAGAAAGTAAGTAGTACCAGAAAAAGAAGGAAAAAATTCCAAAGCTTTAGTAGTAACTAAAGGGTATGCATAACAAAAAGTGATAGATTATGATGAACTATTTTGTCTAATGATTGGTCATACTTCTATCAGGACTTTAATGACATCAATAGCTAATTAGAATATGAATTTGGAGTAGATGGATGGAAAAAAAAAGTCTCGATAGTTTTTTGGAGATGAAGATAACCTTTCTTATGGTAACTTGGAGAAGCAAATTTATATAAAGCAACCCAAAGGGTTTAGTCAACATAGAAAGGATCATATGGTGTGTAAATTGAAGTATCACTTTATATATGAAAACAATCTCCTAAAAGATGATATAAAAGGTTTAACTCCTATACAATCTAGATTAGTTATAAAAAAAGTGAGTATAATTGTTACGTATATGCTAAGAGCCTTAATGATGGATCATTTGTTTTTCTACTACTATATATGGATGATATAATGACTACTACAAAGAGTATACCTAATGTAAATGAATTGAATACCTTGTTAGGAAAGAAAATTGAGATAAAGGATTTGGTATTGCCAATAAAATACTAGAAATGGAGATTTGGAATGATAAAAGCTCTTTAAAATGTGGTTATCTTAATATATTTATATTAAGAAGGTACTAAACATATTTAGAATGAGTAAGGCTAAACCTACAGGCACTCCATTGGGAATCACTTTAGGCTTTCCCTAAATTAGTTACCAAAAACAAATGTAGAGATCAATGAAATGTCTAGAGTACCATACACTAATGTTGCCAGATGTTTAATATGTGTAATAATTTGTAGGAGGTTAGATTTGACCCATGTTGTTAGTGATGTTAGTAAGTATATGTCAAAACCTAAAAAATAGCATTGGGAAGCAATAAATGGATATTTAAGTGCTTAAATGATACGTCAAACTATGAGATTGTGTTTAATTAGCAATTAGCAAGGTGAGTTTTTTTTTTGTTATGGGATGTGTAGATTCAGATAATACAAGAGATTTGGAAAGCAAGAAGTCTACTACAAGCTATGTCTTTACTTTTGTAAAAGGGCCTATTTATTGGAAATTAATGTTACAGTCTATGGTTGCATTATCAATAATTGAAGTAGAGTACATGATGGTGATGATGTTAAGGAAGCATTTTGGATTGCAGGCTAGTGAAAGAGGTGAAAATTGATCAAGTTGGAGTTCAAATATAGTGTGATAGTCAAAATGTCATTTATTTAGCAAAAAATCAAATACATCATGCCAGGGCTAAGTACATAAATATGAGGTTTCACAACAACAAAAAGTTAATTGCATTTGAGCATATGTTGTTAGAAAAGTTCACACTTTGAAAAATGCACCTAACATGATGACAAAATCAGTTACTATAGAGAAGTTCAAGAATTGCTTGAAATTGATTAAAATTTCAAGGCACAAGACATGGATACAACCTACCTACAAAGAGTATATTTTTTGAAGTGAAGATTATTATGAACGACTCGCGTCTACAATCATGGAATCTTAGAATTTTAGGAAAGAAATATCTTTTAAAAGCTTTTTTGGTGGACACGTAATGGGACAGGAGCATGACCCAGGTCGCGTCCCTTTTGATATAAAGTCACGAACTACATATATGAGCGTGTCGGTTTGATGGAAGTATTTAAAAAGTACACATGATTTAGAATGCAATTGTGTCATAAATTGTTTTATGCATAAAGAAGATAAATAGAATCTACAATTTAGGATACAATCGTGGCTTAGGTCATATTGTACTGCACATAGAAATAGAATAGAAGTCGGAGGATCCACGATGCTAGATATCGTGTCATATGCTGGAGAAAGACAACGAGATCTATAACCTGAAACAGAAGATACAACAATGTCCTGGAATGTGGCTATAACAGTTAAGCTTTATCTTAAAACACATTGTTTAGCAATTTAAAATTCTAGAACTCTAAAATCATGATTAAATTAGGTTAGACTTGATAAAGTAACTATTTAAATAAAAATATTCTAAATAAAAAATTACATATAAATATATTGTTTTGAACATTTCACATCTTAGCAAGATTTTTAAAAAGATGATATTGTTGTATATAAATATATTGTTCTAAATTTAAATTGATGTAACTATCATCATAATTATTCAGTAGTAAATTAATCAATTGTGACTCCCGAAGATATAGACGTACCTATTTAATTGAACTTTGCTAATAAAATTTATATTCTTATATTCTTTCTTGTATTTTTTTCACTTTTCTCAACAAATGTGAGTAAGGCTCAGGATACCAAGAGAAAAATGACTGACAATATTTACATTGACTTGACACATTTTTCAAGAAATAAAGTTCAAATTCAAACATTTTATCTATGAACTCTTTTCTTTCTTATCAGACACCAGCGTTAGGGTAAGAAAATAAGATAAAGGGTAGTTGTTCTTATTTTTATGTGTCATCTTGTACTCGAAATTATCTATCTACTTATTAAATATTAATAAATAGATAGATAATCTCAAATACACAGTGATATACAAATTAATAGATGAACGGATGATTTCAGATATAAAGTGGTACATCAAATAAGGAACAGAAAATTTGATCTCAAGAAAACCAATGGGTTTTGAGCCACACAGTACATGGGCATAGCTGCTTCTTGTGCTCATGTCTTTTCAGGCATGGCTCTTTGTGGGATAATTCTAAGTAAGACATAATATAAATATATTGTAGAAATGCAGGAGATCCTTTTTGTTATAGCCATTCACAAGCATGAAAAGATTGGTAGAAACTGACATCCCAAGGAGGCTGAAACCTCTAGAGTCAAGTCCAAGCTTCTTTTTGTCAAAGCCGTTCTTGCGGTGCTTGTAGTTCTAGGAACTTTGTCCTTACCTGGTTAAACATTTGGAACTTGTTGTGCTTTTTATTGTGTTCGTTCCACCATCACTACACTTGGCTATGGAGATCCGAATTTCTCAGACACAGATAAAATAAGCAACGGAAAGACAGAGAAATCCCAGAAATGTTGAAACCCTAAATCCTCTGGAAAAACAAATCCCAGATAGGTTGAAATTTTCAAATCCTTCAAAAGTCACGTAAGCTGTTAACGTTGAGAAATCACATTTTGCTTGACCACTATAAACTAGCAAGATCTAATTTAAATTTTATAAGAGTAAAAAACGTACTAAGACTAGTTCACAATTCCCTAGAAGGGAACAGCATCTGGTAAATGAATCCCTATTCAACAAATAAATTTATTCTAACTTTCAATAAATTATAAGGGACGTCAATCAAAGTCACCCATAATTTACATGAATGTCACCTCTCAAACCAACCCAAGAAGTTTCCATAAAAGCTACAGAATGTGTGGAAGATTACACGTATTACTAATACCTAGTCTGAATTTTTATTTCTCATCTTTTAACACCAGGCAACAGCGATGAATGACACACTACACGCATTCATAACCAGTACAATCAGTTGAAAGGTTTCTTTTTCTTTGCATTGATATAAGAGAGTGAGCTTCTTTACATTTTGGCCACTTTGGCAACCTCTCTTCGTTCATCCTTAGCCTAGCAGCTACTGACTTCAGACCACTCCTCATGTAAGTTACTAAAGAAGTGACCAACTCCCTGCACAAGAACCAGACCATAATGGTTTCAGCAAATTAATTCATGATAAACAGTCTAAACTTGACAATTTAAGCAAATAAAAAACTACGGGTTATTTGTTTTCTGAAATACAAGATACAATCCAGTTACTGTAATCTAAACATTCTGTTTATAGAGAGAGGACAAAAGTTGCAGCAGAAGGCATGCAATCCAGTCGTTACAAAAACACACAAGAGACACGACCTCATAAATTCAGTAAATTTAGTCTTTATCTTCAAACGACACATGTTGGAAGAGGAACAACCTCAACAGTCACACCAAACACAAGACAACCATAGTTCTAGTTGTATGGCATTTTACTCAAATGATAACCTTGCTTGATCCAAATCTATGATGACTTGCGATGATATTCCACCATGTCAAGTCCTACTTTCTTAACCAGACTTCAATATCTCCCTTTCACCACACACCATTTCTTTTGGAACTCCAGAAACTCAGACCACATGTCATACCCTTAAGAAGCATATGAATCCAATTTTCCATCAAGTCCTCAAAAAAAAAAAAACAAAAAAAAACCTTAAATTCATCAAGACTCCAACTAAAGCCATCATAGGCCATTTCTGAAACAAAAAAAATGAAACTGGTCTCGCTTCTCAATCCATTATTTCCAAGCTGTACAAGTTTTTGAAAAAAGGAATGGCAGCATTGATACGAAGGAGGTGTAACTCTTTGCTTAACATTACACAGCAAATACAGGGAGACAGATAGTGGATTCTCATCCTTGGAGCATATTCAAGTTAAATGCTCTACTATGAACTAATCCCAACTCAAACTTCAGCTTCCTAACTAATTGAACAATAGAAAAAACCAAGACTGTGCACAATAAGATTGCATCCAAGAATGAGTATTCTTTACATTTAAATGAAAGGTCAAGTAAATAATTTTCATTTCAAATAGTGGGAGGGAGATTTGAGCATGCATAATTATTGTGAAAAAGAATTAAACAAACCTACCTCAACCAATTTCATAATTTTGAAAACTTGAGATACCAATAAAAGAAGAAAAGCTTAAAACAGATTAGCATTTAAGACTCATATAAATGAGTAACAACTTACTAGCATAGAAATAGTCAATAATAACCTACCAACATTGAAGCTTAACTTGTATAGAAAAGCTACTTCTATCTCCTAAACTAATTATACAAGTAAAAAGAAAGAGACTAAAACCCACTAATTCACATAAGACTAACAAACTTTCAATTTCTAATACAACTGCAAGCTTCTTCTATTAAATGTCTACTAGAATCAAAAGGGTCCCCTATCACCAGTCCAATTAGGTTAAACTTATTTGCTAGGAGATGGTGCTTTCCGCTTGCCCACATGTCAGATTGTCTTTTGAACATCTTGGCATTAGAAAATAAGACTCCAAATTTTCAGCATGAGGTGATTATGTTAAAAGAAGATTCCAAAATTACAGTATGTGTGAATGATGTTCAGAAAAAGGCGAAAGTAAGAAGGCTCGACAAATCAATAATTAATGATCCACCATAAAGATGGACCAATAAGTCACATTTGGTTCAACATCAAGCACACTAATAAATAAAGAGAAACAAAAAGAAAACAGACAACAAAAAGCAATGAAAAAAAGGGTCAAGTAAGTTGGCTTTAAACAAAATACTCAGTCAAACTATCAAAGTGTAGCACATTGCTTTAATGTATATTTTTTACTTCTTTGGCAGGTTTGGCACTACAATTGAATGTTCAGAATCAGAACTATGATTATGTTCAAAGATCAACCAAACAAACAAAGAAAGATTCTAACTTACAATGGAGAGCAAGGAGAACGGCCACCATTTACGTAGAAAACGAACAAGTATGAATCGTAATGCTGACCATTGATGAGATAGAAACCTTGCAGTCTTCTTACACACTTGAATGACATTTTCTTGTATAAATGGATGGCGGGTATATTATAGGAAATGACATGCAAGTAAACTGCACGGCAAGTCGGTATAGTTGTAGCATATTTCATGACCTCACGAATAAGAGCACTTGCTGGAAGTCAAACAACCAATGAGTAATTAAATAGAAAACCATGAGAAACTTCTGCCACATTTAATTCTTTTAGATGTGCAACCACACAAACATATTAACGCACTGTACACATCCATAGAAAGACAGGGAAAGGCAGGGGCATCCCACCTATGCCAAGGTTTCTGTAAGTTTCTACTACTCCAAGCGTCAAAATGTAGACTAGTGTTTCGTCAGCTTTTGAGGGGTCATATCTGAGCAAATCCCCAATCTGCAAGGCAACCATTCACCAACTAGAATAAGAAGAATCCACAAAATGCAATTTATGTGTTACGTATAAAAGTTACTAGTGAGTATAAAATCCCTACATTTCATAAACTCGAAATATGAATTAAACATTTTACTCTCTTTCTCTCTTGTCTAAGTTTCTCTCTCTTCTCTCTCCATATTAGTCTGGAATCTCCTCTCCTCAGTTCATTTCTTCTTTAACAAAAAAAAATCATATCAAATGTATCAGACCTTATTCTCGACTAGGAAATTCCATAAACATGACAGAAGATGATTGGAACCATGAGTTCAAGAAGCTTGAAGAAGGTATCCAAGAACTCAAGGAGTGTTAGATAGATAAACAAGATAAGAGCAATGTTAAACTAATTAATGCAATCACAAAGAATGGCTGCTTCAGAGAGTACAAAGCTTTCTCTAGATATAGCAACAGTCAACATACAAAATCAAAAGTTTTATGATGGTGATAATGGCAGAAAAATGGATAATGATTTTGAAAAAAAGAGCCTTGTGAGCAACTTGAATTTCAATATGAGGATTGTGGTGACTATAAAACAGGACAATGCTAAGTAATACATACAGAAGTCTTAATCTAGTGATTTGTCCACCACTATAACTGATGTTAATGGAGAACAATTTGACAGAGAAATTAATATAGCTCTATGTTTTCATGAACATCAACTTAAATACTTGGAGGAGAATAACAATCAACGTATTATTGGATAATTGCAGAAATATGATGAAAAGAAGCTTATTCTTGTCAAGAAGAAGAAGGGGTGGTTGTTTCCTTTGTATGCCTTCTTCATACCTCCATCAGTTTAACAATTTTTTTGTCAAACCTTGAGGACAAAGTTTTCTAAGGTAAAGGGAATTGTTACATATAAAAATTACTAGTGAGTATAAAAACCCCTGTAACCATTTCATAAACAAGAAATATGAATTAAGCATTTTACTCTCTCTCTTCGCTCACATCCTGGATTCTCCTCTCCTGTCCTCTCCTCTCCTCTCCTCTGTTCTTTATTTCTTCTTTAAGAAAAAATAATCACAACATTATGTCATTAAACTTTCAGCTTAAAATTTAAAAACAGTCAAACAAGTTAAAAGGAGAAGATCAAAAGAAAGTCCAACACTTTATACAATTCAATTCCACTAGGATGCAGTATCATATTAGCATGTATGATTAAATCAAGGAAATACTTCTAAAATGAGTTAAAGTCAGAGTATCTGGTCAAAGAAGGCCAAAACCTCCTTGGTAAAAATAATTTGTGTTCATCATGAGACATCAGCCAAGCCTCCAACAACTTTTGTATGGAACCACTTTATTCAAACATCTGGCAGAGGTGGAATCATAATCCAAAAACACGGACGACCAAACTCACCTCACTCTCTTTTGCAAGCACTCGTCTTGCAGTAACAAATCCAATCAGTTCATCACTTTGACCATTAGGCCGACTACGATCAACAGCTGCCCAGGAAACAATACCTTGTTGGTTGACAGCATTTTGGAAAAACTCCGACTCATACCTGAAAGATCATGCATTTTGGGAAAGGCACACTATAAGAGCCTCCGAGATCAATGTAAAAAACAAAAAAATCAGACTAGGCATCCACCTTATAGGAAACACATCAGAATGGATTCGCTCTAAGATATCCAGATCAGAAGGGATTATGGGTCTGTAGCATATAGTTGGACGGTGAGAAGCTTTATGGTTTATCATTGACGAATTTGCTATTAATCCCCATGAACGATATTGTAGACGGGAAGAAATTCAACAAAGGGCTGCCTCCATAGATACCACATCAGTTGGGATTTCCATGATAGAGTGTAGTGATGGTCTTGATAGAAGAAGGAATGGGGCAGATGATGGTGAAGAGAAAGAGAGTGACGGGCGTTGAAATAAATGTGAAGAAACAGAGAGACCGACCAAGACCGAACGCCAGGAAGATTAAAATCGAGAGAAGAAGAACAAGCAAGCAAGGAGCAAACCAAGACACGCTTCTTTTTTTTCATTTTAATTACTTTTGTCTTCATCTAATATAATTGATTTGATAAAATACAATTTTGGAACAATTAAGCTTGGGAATCGGGCTTCTCCGTGATAGTGTGTGCAAACGGGCCTCGTTCATAGCTACAGGCTTCTTCGTGATAGCGACGGCACAGGAAGGGCGAATTTTTCCAAAACCTTGGCTGGTGCACTTCATTCGCTGTGGAACTCTAAGGCGTCTATATCAGGTTGACCCTTGCGTGAAATTTGAGGTATCGACGGATCAAGCTTGAAGTGAATTTTACAGCGGTGATCACTGTCCTCTCTTCTCCGGACAACCGGGCTAGATCTCTCAACTCTCTAGTTCAAGGCATCAACGAGTTGTTCAATAGGAACTGAACTGTTGTTCATCGTCATATCTATCGAGAGGGTAATAGATGCGCCGACTGGCTTGCCAACTATGCGAGACACTTTGTTGTCGGAGTCACTTATTTTGTCACAACACCTATTGGGTGCCACATGATCCTTTTAGAGGATTTATCGGGAACCTGTCTCTCCCGACGTGCCGTGTAATTTTGTTTTTTTTTTCCCTTTCAAAAAAAAAGTTTGGGAATTGGGATTGATTGGATTTTAAATATATTTTAAATAATTACAAGAGGAGTTTATTTTTGAACAATTTTCAATGAGTACAGATGACGGGTATTGTATCATATCGGTCACTATCTATCATGCCGTTCGAAAAATAGTATACTGTCGAGCTATCTCGTACCAAAATTTGGTACTGCCTGTTATTGAAGTACCAGTCAGTTATTAGATTTAATGATAATTTTTCAAAAATTAAGGACTAAATAGAAATTTTGAAAAAATTTAACCATAAACCTACTTGACCCCCCAATCGGCCTGCATCTCTACTCTCTTACTCTCAAGTCTCAGCCCGTCAGCCATCTTCAATTTTAATGGGGCATCAAAATAACAGAGTTCTTTGTCAGTTGTGTTGCAGTAACGTGAAGCCCAAATTTTGTTTTTATGTTAGATTTCTATTTTATTTAGGACTCCTGAGTTGATAGAATAGCTATTTTATTTCATAATTTTTAGGACATGTTTAGGATTATAAATACTTGGTTTTGGTGATGTTTACAGGGGACTTTTATTTGATATTTTTCATTCTATAATGACTCTCTCGATCATTTTTGCAATTCAAGGTTTTGGGATTGTGTTGTTTATTTCACTTTTGTGCTACGTCAGGTAGTGTCAAAGCCTTGAATCTCATGAAGCTGGTTCAATCTAACAACGGCCAATAATCCTAATGATGATGATCAGGGATTACCCGCTGTTTGGAGAACTCGAAGAACACGAGACTTCCATTCGCAACATTGAACAACAATTGACTACAATCAGTGGCAGTTGCAAACTTTGTTGCAGGTGACAATAATCAAAGAATTGGGGATCAAGCTACCAGGGAATTTACGACTCGAGTGATGACAAAGAAATTATACAAAGAGAGGACCGTTGTTGGCAAAGAGGAGGTGACCATGAAAACAAATTGAAGGTAGATATTCCATCCTTTGATGGTGACCTTGATATAGAGGGCTTCCTAGATTGGTTAGAAGAAGTAGATGGGTTCTTTGGCCACATAGAAATTCTAAAAGAGAGGAAGGTAAAATTGGTTGCTTATAAGGTAAAGGGAGGAGCTTCAGTATGGTGAACTCAATTGAAAGACAATAGGAGAAGAGAAGGGCGAGCTCATGTGTCTTCTTGGGAAAGGATGAAACAACTACTAAGAAGAAGATTCTTACCTCCGAATTATGAGCAGTATTTGTTCGATGCTTATCAAAACTGCGTACAAGGAAAAAAGAGCATCCATAAATATACAACATAATTTTTAAGATTGGCAGCTCACAATAATTTGGCAGAAAGCGAATCACAACAGGCTGCTAGATACTTGAGAGGCTTGGGATCAACAATTAGAGAAAAGATTGGTATTCAAATGGCTTTGAATGTTCATGATGCAAGGAATTTTAGTTATGAGAGCTGAGATGTTGATTAACCAAAGATCAAGAGAGAATATAAAAACATGGAATAATGAAAGCCCAACGAGTGAAAAGGGAAAGGAAGTTATAAACTCCACTCATACGCTAGGTACTAGCATGAAGGGAAATAATTATAATAGTGGAAATTCAAGCAAGCAAACCACCTTGATTCCTAAAAGTACAAACCCTTACGCGAAACCTGCTCCTTTTAAGTGTTTTAAATGTGTAGAACTCGGTCATCATTCTAATGAGTGTTTTTGTTAATATAGTAGAGCAAACTGAAGAACCATATGAGGAAGAATAATGCAGACCTGATGGAGATGAAGATGATAACTTGTATGAAGAAGAAGCTTTTGTGGGTGTCATTAGGAGGTTGATGATTTCCATGAAAGAACATGAAAATCTGCAAAGACAAAAATTGTTTCGCACTAGATGCATGGTAAAAGGTCATCTTTGTGAACTGATCATTGATGGAGGAAGTTAAGAAAACATCATCAACAAATCAACAGCACAGAAATTGAAGCTACCAACTGAACCTCATCCGGACCCTTACAGTATTGCATGGATCATAAATGTGGGTGATATTTGCATCACAGAAAGATGTAAGGTACCATTCTCTATCGGTAAATACTCAGATGAACATTATTGTGATGTTGTAGATATGGATGCATGCCAAATTTTGTTAGGAATACCATGACAATATGATATTGATGCAGCTCACTCTGGTAGGGAGAATATGTATTGATTTTTGAAAGATGGAGTAAGGTATAAATTGCTACCTATAGGTGGAAAAAAGACATCAAAGACAAATGAGGGAAAGAAGTCACTATTAGAAGTAGAGAATAAAAAGGGAAGCTTTGTGAATGAAATGAAAGAAACAAGGGAGGTACACTTATTGATAGTAAAAGGGGAAGAAGAGAGTGAGAAGGAAGAAAGCAAAATTCCCTTAGAGGTACAACCTATTATAGAGGAATTTGCAGAGGTAATGCCTGATGAATTACCTCTTATGAGAGATATCCAACACCAAATTGACTTAGTTCCTGGGGTTAGTTTGCCTAATCTACCTCATTACCAAATGAGTCCAAAGGAGAATGAGATTTTAAGGGAGAAAGTGGAGGAGTTGATTCGAAAGGGGTATATTAAAGAGAGCCTGAGTCCATGTATTGTTTATGCATTACTAACGCCCAAGAAAGATGGTAGTTGGAGGATGTGTGTGGATAGTCGAGCGATCAATAAAATTACTATTAGGTATAAATTTCCTATACCGAGTTTGGATGATATGTTGGATCAGTTTAATGGGGTGGTAATTTTTTTTCTAAAATTGATCTTAGAAGTGGCTATCACCAAATCCAAATTAGGCCAGGAGATGAGTGGAAGACTGCTTTCAAAACTAGAGATGGATTATTTAAGTGGTTAGTGGTGCCTTTTGGGCTAACCAATGCCCCAAGCACTTTCATGAGATTAATGAATCAAGTTCTCAAGCCTTTTACAGGCAAGTTTGTGGTGGTATATTTTGATGACACCCTTATTAGGTCAAAAGAAGAGCACTTTAATCACTTGAGAAGTGTGTTAAAAGTATTGAGGGAAAATAAAATATATGCCAACTTAAAGAAGTGTATTTTCATGGTTGAAAGTTTGTTGCTCCTCAGTTTTGTCATAGGGAAGGATGGCATGAAATGTTGGGAAAAATTAGGAAATGGCCTCTACCTAAAAATGTTGGGGATGTAAGAAGCTTCCATGGACTTGCAGCATTTTATAGACATTTTATCTTAAATTTCAGCAGCATTGTGGCTTATATTATTAAGTGCTTAAAGAAGGGAAGGTTAAAATAGGGAGAAGAATAATAATAAAGTTTTGCACTTATCAAAAAGAAGTTGTGCATAGCACCTATTTTAGCTCTGCCCAATTTTGATAAATTATTTAAAGTGGAATGTGATGCAAATGGAGTTGGGATAGGAGCTGTATTGTCTCAATAAAATAGGCCAATTGCTTTCTTCAGTGAGAAGTTGTGCGATGTAAGACAAAAATGGGCTACATATGATAAGAATTTTATGCTATCGTGAGAGCTTTGAAAATTTGGGAACATTATTTGATTAGGAAATAATTTATTTTATACACAGACCATCAAGCCTTGAAGTATTTGAGAAGTCAAAAGCAATTGAGATCGAAGATGCATGCTAGGTGGTCAACTTTTGTTGATAAATTTCCACACAAATTGGTTTATAAAATTAGAAATAAAAATATTGTGGCTAATGTGTTAAGTAGAAGAGTTAAAAATATTGTGGTTGATGCGTTAAATAGAAGAGTTGTCAACCTTGAGTTTGGAAATGGGGGGTCTTGAGTTTGGAAATGGGGGGTCTTGAATATTTAAAAGAATTGTATATGGATGATGGAGACTTCAAGGCAATATGGAATTTGTGCTTAGAAAGAAAAACCCATGATGATCGTGTATGTGCAGGATGGATCTTTTATGAAAGGAAACCAACTTTGTCTTCCAAGGACGTCACTTAGAGGGAAGGTGATTAGAGAATTACATGGTAGACGCTTAGCTGGTCATCTTGGTAGAGACAAAACTCTTGAAGAAGTAAGGAAAAGGTACTATTGACCAAAGATGAGAAGGGATATTGTGTTGGAACCCCACCCTGGTGAGTCGCGTGCCCGACGTCCTACGTGACATCTGGGCGCGCAACCCACAAGGGAGCTGTTCCCCACCACGTCAGACCTAAAAAACGAACTCATCTCACTTACTTCCGAATAGATTTTGGGATAGCTCATAAAGGAAATTCAATAAGACTTCTTCATAACACTTGTTCCTTATTGCCTTAAGTTTCTAATGACACAAAAAATGCTCAATTTGGTTCCGAAATAAGGAAGTATTGGCCAAAACACTTTCGAGCTAAAATTAAATCAAGACTAAAACTACACCCAAATTCACTCTAGAAATTGAAAGACTTAAGGCCTAAATTGAATTTCGATTTCTTCAGATAAGTTGTAGCTCTATGTTTCTAGTTTATTTAGAAATAAGAATCAACTCAATTGGAGCTCTACAAATCAAGATATCGACAAAATACTGAAGTCTGTTCAGAAAAATATCCAACTCATACTCGTTTATCCGATCCTCTCACTTTGATCCAATCCATATTTTTCAAATTAATATCAAAAGCTGTAAAAAAATTTTGAGAGATAGAAAAATATCTTAGGAATCTAACGCTTCAAAAATTGGGTCAATCGGAGGTCAAACGAAAAAAGTTATGGCCAAACGAGTGGAGAGAGGTCAGATTCGGTAAGAAAATCAAAAATCGGCCGCGTCGCAAGGGCGATGCGACGTGCGAGCGCCCAGCGCGCGCGCACGCCCTCGCGCTCGCAAGCGTCTCATAGCAGCGAGGCGTGCGTGAGATACGTGCGCTCGCCCTCGGGAGGCGTTCTCCTCCTGGGTTTCTCCAATCCGTTATCCGAACTTCCAACCTTCATATCTTTTGCTCAGAACTCTAAATTTTACAAACTTAGTATCAATAGAAAGGTAAAAGAAAGCTCAACAACTTCCATGAAGGACTTAAAAATAATTTCGGTCTCTAAAAGAGTCAAAGGTCCACGACAAAGTTACTATCCGACAATCTCATCCTAAACATCATCAGAACTTCCAAACCTCATAACTTTCTACTCCATTGTCCAAAAATGTCCTACTTTATATCAATAGAACGATAAAACGATAAACTACATCCCTCATGAAGACTCCAAGAACAATTTCCACCTCTATGAGGGTCGAAATTCCAATCAAAGTTTTTGTCCCGTAATTTCTTTCCTAGACAACATTCAAACTTCAAAAATTCGCATCTTCCAATTTCCACATCCAAAAATGGCATGCTATACCTCATTGGAAAGCTATGAATTTACTCTACAACTTTCAAGAAGGCTACTTGGCCCAATTTAGCTTAACACAGTCTAGAATTTGTCTCAAAATCAGTACACACAAAACCTATCCTTATGGGAAATTTTGCAACAACATACAAAGTGACTTTTTGGAACATACATCGGCAAACACAAATAAAAGCTGAATGTCTTTCATTAATATCAACATATGAGTTTTTACAAAGCTTTAGTGGGCATTTCTAGTGTTGGACCCCGAACTCTTCCTTGAAAATTTGATTTATTAAGTGAGATTAAATGAGAAATTAGGTAATGTCAATT